>NC_051174.1:111092474-111627474 GCF_013339725.1 Rhipicephalus microplus | reverse complement strand
GTTCCCTAGCTCAAGCAGCTCTACAAGTGACGTACGTGTACCTGTATACGTCGAAGGGGCGTTTTCACTTCGTTCGATGAAACGAAGATCGCTTGGCGTCTTTTGGCACGTCTTTATGCCGCGACGCGAAAAAAGCCGTATTGGCTGCAGAAAATGCGCGACATTGTGAATGAAGTTTGTTCCACGGCAGTGCAAGCTGCTGTACGCGCCCACAAGCGCGAGCATTGCATACGACGTGAAGCCAGGCCTGCAGCCACTGCCGCGGTTGCGCGGGTTTATTTCAATGCGCGCTCATGCGTTCACCACCCTAACTGTGGACGGCACTGTACAAGGCTACATAGACGCACAGAGCCGCTCGCTGCATGCGAAAAGTTGAGGTATATATATATATATATATATATATATATATATATATATATATATATATATATATATATGAGATCTAACAGACAGTAATGCCAAGGAATGTACAGGGGAATTTATTAGAACCAATGGAATGTAAATAAGAAGCAAAAGAAGTGGATGAAAAAATGACCAGCCGTGAGCAGGAATCGAACCTACGACCTTTGAATAACGCGTTCGATGCTCTAACCACTGAGCTACGTTAATATTTAATCACACACACACACACACAACACACACACACACACACACACACACACACACACACACACACACACACACACACACACACACACACACACACACACACACACACACACACACCACACACACACACACACACACACACACACACACACACACACACACACACACACACACACACACACACACACACACTGACAAACCCGCTCGCTTCGCCCTTCCCAATGATGAATCTATCTAAATTTCCTTCTTCCTCTGCCTTTCTATCTCTTTCGCGATTTTTTTACTTTTTTATATATTTATCTAATCCTTCATTCATTTATTTGTGCGCTTGTGTAGCCCCTATTGTTTCCCGATGGTGCGTCGGCAGGCTTGACAGACACTTACTTCACTGAACTAAACAAGAAAAAAAAAAGATTATTTTCGCTCGTCCTGTTTTTTTTTTTTTTGCCCCGTTTACCCCGCTGCTGCAAACACCGACAAAAATCAACAAAATTTCCAGTTACGGCTACATCGCCGCGCGTGTTGGTTGTTTATCGTTTTAATTTCCTCCGTGCCACAGCTGCTGTGCGAAGGCCTCGGATATTCGGCAACTGAAGCGCGCAGCTCCCCATCATCCCCTCCCCCATCATCCCCTCCCCCATCATCCCCTCCCCCATTATCCCCTCCCCCATCATCGCACAAGGCTAGCCTTGTGCGATGATGGGGAGGGGGATGAACGTTCTGCGAGCGAGCGTTTTTTAAACGTTCGTGTGCAGTGTTCCTGGTGCGGTGCGATTCGCTCCTAAACGGACGCCAAAGCGAAACAGTGAGTAGGTGCACATTCACAAATTGTATAATCCGAACTTTAATGTTATTCCACCACGGAGGCTAATCAATAGGGGGGGGGGACAAAAATCAAGGTTTAAGTGTCTTCAATTTTCGCGCTGCAATTGCTGCACGTGTCGCTACGGATTGCTTATTTATTTATTTATTTATTTATTTATTTATTTAAAAATACCTTACAGGCTCTATTACGGAGCATAGGGTAAGGGGGGTACATAGGAAAGAATGCTAGTGGGTGATACTTCTGCCACAATACAAAGCAACTACAAAGCAAGGCAACTACAGAGCAACTAATAACTAATAACTAATAAAAATACAAAGCAAGTAATAACATTGGAACTAATAACAGTGGTTGCACAAATGACAAAGAGCGTATTTTTGCACGTTTTGGCGACATTGGCTCGATGAAATTTCTTCAAAACTTGGTATGCAAGATCTGTATAATAATAATTGATGAGGTTCAACGTCCCAAAACCGGGATATCGTTGTGAGAGTCGTCGCAGTGAACGGCTCGGAAAGATTTCGATCGCCTGGGGTTCTTTATAACGTGCGCCTAATACTAAGTACGCGGTCCGCGGGTATTGTTGCCTCGGGCGTTTTCTCCTCTATCGAAAATGCCCATTTAAAATCGGCCGTGGCCGGGATTCCATCCTAGAACCTGCTTTGTAATGTCTCATGCCCATTCGGAAGACTATTAGCTGTAGTTTCACTGCTTAGTAACTGCGCACAGAAATTATAGGTACCGTCAAAGCTAACTCTTGTTAATGATGGCTAGTGATGGTGAATGTTAATTAAATCTCATTTAATATAGACATGTGATCGATATCGTTTTCTAGTATCAGCGTAACGACGGTTAAGGTTTCGTCTAGTCACGACAAATTCTCGTAAAAAAGTGATTACGAATTTCGGCTAGGGCGTTAACTGATAGTGGTCGTGCTCGGCCAGCGGTAATTGGTGGTGACCAAGATTGGCGGTGACCAAGTGCGGCTAAATTATTGCCGTTGTTGGCTACTTCGCGGTTCAATGATGGCTAGGTTTTGGCTACTGGCTGGTACTCGGCGTTTAGAACACGGAACTTTGAACAGTAACGTCAAGATGGGCGATGGTCTCATCCATTGGCCGAGCACTTCGGCCAATACTTTTTCTCTGCTCCATACGGAGCAAGTCTATTCAACTGGCACATTGAGAGTGCTTCCTGTATGTTCCACTAGCAGAAATGGAGCAGCTTCGTCGTGAGAGCCACTCCATGGAGCAACTTTTTTTTCTCTCCGCAAAAATTTGAGGACCCTTAATCTCCGCCTTTAAGAGGGGAACGTGATAGCGAAATCCGGCCCCTAGTCCATCCTTCAACCGCTAAGTGCATACATACTTATTAATATGTCCTGTTACATAAACACGCATGCACACAAACAAACACGCACACAGTGGATTAAACCAGCGCGCGCTATTATCGCTGAATGGGCTCGTTTTCGTCGTGACACCTGTCGAACAAAATGCGTTAAAGGGGCCCTGAAACACCTTTTAAGTAACCATGGAATGAATTCACTCGAAGAGCTTACTGCCTCACGAATTCAACCCCGGAAGAATTTTAAGAATCCGTCTAGTGCGAGAGGAGTTGCAAAGGTGTGTCGCATGCTTATATTGTATTATCTCTTCTCTCGTCCCTACGAAAGCTCGGGAAGCTAAGCAGGGATAAAGGGGCTTTAAGCAGGGACGGGTAGCAGGGCAAAGAAACTACCGTGCCTCGTGACCTTGAGCACTTTTTTCCTTCTTCGAACGCGCGGCTTTTTCAGTGCGATCGCGCGCGCACGCGTGGACAAGTAGCGGCCTCCCGCGGCTATCTCTGTAACTTGACTCTTCGGTCACAGACGCACAGACTATTTTGCCGCTCACAACCGACGGCGGCGGCGGCGGGTTTTCTGCGACACGAGCTCTCTAACGGTATCGCGTTAAAACTGGCGGACTCGATCCGAAGTCGCGAGTGCGGGCCCTCGTGCCTTGAAACGGTGCCAACTTTGCCTGGGCGCGCTAACGGACGCCGCTCGCGTCGCTCGCGCCTCGCGTTGGAGCTCACGTTTTGCTAGCGTAGCGTCGCTGTGCGTGTCGCGTTCCATTCTGACCCTGCCTGCCGTTTGCTCCAGTGTGAGCGCGCGTGTTCCATTCATCCCTCCTGTTGCCATGCGCCGGAGTGGAGTGCTGCGGCTCGGAGTTCGTCGGCCACTCCGAATCTGCCAATCGATGACACCGTGACTCATCAGATGTGTGTATATCCGAGTTGGCCTCATGGATATGCAGGCAGCCAGTTCAATTTCCGCTACCTCACGTTTCAAACGATAAATAATCATTTAAATAATAGGAAATAATCTAATCGCCTTTGGTCTCCGGTATTTCAATTATAACTGTGAGCGGTAAAACGGGACTGCAACTGTAATAAAAAGTTACTATATTGTAGATTACTTTAAAAAATACGCGGGGTGTACTTACAACATCGGACGGTCGTGCACTCCCGTGATGTTTATTATTTTCCCTCATCTTCAGATTTCTCCTTCACATATTCTCTATTAGCGCCTATATGTCTATATGTTGTTCTAGAACCGTTGATAACGAGCGTCGTATGTAGTGTCGTCCCAGTTACCACATTACGATACGATATTGCGGATAAGTCATTTTTTGGGGGGCGAAGCTCCTTATGGCCTAGGGCGATCCCGCGTCCTTCCGGTGGCGTAGCCAGCTCAGCATATCCGCAAACAGACAGACGGACGGACGGACAGACAGACAGACAGACAGACAGACAGACAGACAGATGGACAGGCGGACAGACAGACGGACAGACAGACAGACGCAACCACGACAGGAGCAAGCAAGCACGGACGGACGGACGCTTCGTCCCACTCATCAACACTCCCACCGTGGATATGCTGTGATTTTTTTTTCTGTGTGTGCACTATACGACTCTCACTGTCATGATCTGGCGTTTATTCGATAATTCCAGCGACTATATAGGCGGCGCGACGGTAGGTCGAAAATGGCGGACGAGACGGTGCTCAGGCGCGCGTCTCGGGCAGCGTAATGTCCCTAGATGATTCATCTAGGGACCTTAGAGCAGCAATGCTCGTCAGGCCTTCTATAGTTTCGCCGCAGACCACGCTCGCTAAAGAGACGCATAGACGTTCGAATGAAAACGAACCAGCGCTTACGAGTACCGCGAGACCGGCCGTGCGTCGGAGACTTATGACCGTGTGCCAGGTTCGGAGAAAAGCCGCGTGGCGCCGCCTGCGTCGCTGTTAATGACCGAATATATTCCGCTTGCACGCACTATTAGTTGCTCGCTTAGGTTTACTCATATTGATTGATTGATTTGTGGGGTTTAACGTCCCAAAACCACCATATGATTATGAGAGACGCCAAAGGTGTACTGATATAGGGCAGTCGGTCGCGGTGTTACGCAGTTATGCTGCTGGCCTGAAGGTCGTGGGTTCGATTCCGGCTGCAGCGGTTGCATTTAGATGCAGGCGAAACGATGGAGACTCGTCTATACTGTGCTATGTGAGTGCACGTTGAATAACATCAGATTGCCGAAATTTTCAGAGCCCTCCACTACGGCATGCTTCGTAATGATCGTGGTGTTAGGGCGTTACACCTCAGGAATAAAAAAAAAAACAATTAGGTCTCCTAATACCGGAAATCTAGATTGAATGGCTGCCGTGCCTCTGCTTGAATTACGAGCGGAAGGGCCGATACGATCAATCTATCAACTTTTAGGGCGGGAATTGATTACTCCTCCTCTTAAAGCGACGATGCGTCTCCTTATCAGCGGAAGCGATCTATGATAGGGGCGCGCATTGGCTTCCTAAAGAGGCCACACAGCTTCACCCGTGCGATTCGACTAAGTCGTGCTTTGCTGCGTGTACTATACGCGTCTCCGGCAACCTCAATCGACAAAAGCGGGACTGTTGCGGCGGCGTTGTTCGTGTGCGCACGGCAAGCACAGCACGTGGAACGAGCGATTGCGTCATCCGGTCGGAATGCCCCCGATTTAGCTGAGCTTTGACGTTACACCGTTGTCGCGCTTTCGGGACAGGTTTATTGTCGTTTCGAGCGAGCCTGTGTACATTGGCTGTTCACCGAGCGTGTTCAGTTATAGGCGACGGGTGTTCGATGCGATAGCGATGGCTGGCTGGCTGTATACCATTTTGAATCGCGTCGCCTGCGTTCAATGCGCTCCGCAGTCTAAACTAAATTTCAAAACATAAAATAAATCAATAAACCCTAACAAAGAAACATTAGTATACACACATACAAAAGAGACTGACAAGTCAGGAGAAAAAAAAAGCGTGTACCTTGTCAAGCGGACGTGACAACCGCCAGAGAACCTCCCGAGGCATCACCGCATTACGTTTTACACCGCAACCAGTGTCGCAACCGTTATTTCGCGATTTTCCGCTTGAGAGGCTGTTGTAATTGGCGAGGGCAGCGCCGCGTGAAAAGCAGGCATGGCGTACGTGTTACTCTATAGGTAGTACGTATAGTTTCATTTCAACCCGGTATGGCTCATTGTACCCGCCGTGTTGGCCTATAGTGAGTGCCTAAGGCACTCGGCTGCCGACTCGCAGGTCCTGGGTAAACTGATGCGTGCGCAAATACAGACGCGACGACACAGGAAAGAAGAGCAGTTTCTGTGTCGTTGTCCGTAGTCGCGGACGCCAGTTTGCCCGGAATTTACGAACCAACTCGCCCAGCTACGAGTTTTACTCACTCGCAGGTCGTGGGATCGAATCCCGTCAGCAACGGCCGCAGTTTCGACGGGGGCGAAAATGCTTCAGGTCCGTGTGCTTAGGTTTAGGGGCTCGTTCAAAGAACCCCAGGTGGTCGAAAATTCCGGAGAACTCTATAACGGCGTCCTTCTTAATCATGTGGTGGTTTTGAAACGTTAAACCCGATTAATTATTAATATTATTAGCTTGTTCATTGTCAACTTTTATATGTAAGTGAGGTTACGGTCGAGTGCTTTAATTACGTACGCTGTTCTAAGTACGTCATCGCCAATCAACGTTTGAATCGGTAAGCTTACGATAAACATAAGAAGTCACGAATGTAGCCGCTATACGCACACTTGCAGGACTAAAGCGAAGTGACTTTGAAAAGGGGAAAAATGAAGAAATAAGCGTTGTTTCGTTACTGCCTTTCTCGATGAGGGCACCTCCACGGTTAAGCGCAGGGAAGGGTGGCATCGGAATTAGAAACCGCGCCTTCAGGGGCGTATAGGCAGACTAGTTTTCCGGGACAGGGGACATCAGGGCGTTCGGAGGGAGGGGGGAGAGGTAGAAAACAAGTAAATTTCAAAAGGGACAGAGATAAGTGGCGTCTTTCCCACTGGTGACGAGTTGCTTATTTAGTCTTGTAACCGCTGTACACTTCATCATTTCAGCGAGAGGCTACAAATTACAGGCGTCTCGCTTTGCGTGGCTTCGGTCTAGAGCTCTAGAACCAGGGGACCCGTATGGCTTTTGAGTGCCGAAACTGTCACGTTCTTTCCCAACCCCGCCCGCTCATGTTATTCAGACGCCCGCAAAGAGAGTATACAAAAGAGCACGCCAGTTTTGGTATATGCAAACCACTCGGTGGTTTATCGACTTAAACTGGAGTTCTATATAGTACCGGTGTTCCGAAGCACTTCTGCCATTTTGTGTACTCGCCTTGCTAACGGCACCCGCCGCGATGGAGCAGGCGTTATGGTTCTGGGTTGCTGACGCGTAAGTCGCGGGTTCGATTCCATCCGCGGCGGTCGCATTTCGATGCAGGCGATATGGAGGCCCATGTACTGTGCAGTGTGTCCCCGCCGCAGCGGTCTAGTGGCTATAGGTACTCGGCTGCTGACCCGCAGGTCGCGGGTTCGATTCCCGGCTGTGGCGGCTGCATATCCGATGGAGGCGGAAATGTTGTAGGCCCGTGTGCTCAGATTTTGGTGCACGTTGAAGAACACCAGGTGGTCGAAATTTCCGGAGCCCTCCACTAGGGCGTCTCTCATAATCTAATGGTGGTTTTGGGACGTTAAACCCCACATATTTACATTAAGGCTTTTGCAAACGCGGATGTACCCTATAAAATGTTACACATCATGTACCCTGACCTATACCCAAGTAATCTTTGCCCACATTGTGGGGAAATAGCTTCATTAGAACACATGCTCTGGCAGTGCATCAAATTCGCTCATTTGTCGCACATCACCTCTGCCAGATGGGAGGCGGCAATCCGCAGCTCGTCCTTGCCAGATCAGCTCTGGGCTGTCCACCAAGCCCGCGAGGCGGCTGAGGAGCTTGGCATCTCAGTCCCCACGTGGGAGCTGCCCACAACACAGTGATCTGTGTTTTGGAGGACCAAATAAAAGTTTATCCAATCCAATCCAACCCCACATATCAATCAATCAATGTGCAGTGCGCGTTAAAGAAGCCCACGTGGTCGAGATTTCTGGAGCTCTCCGCTACGGCTTCTCTCATAATCATATCGTGGTTTCGGAGCGTTATAACTCCAACAATTATTATTATTATACGGACGACTGCACGGAGAACGCAAGAAAGCGGGCTGAGTGCAAAAGAATGATTGATTTGTGGGTCTTGACATCTCAAAACCACCACGTGATTATGAGAGACGCCGTAGTGGAGGGCTCCGGAAATTTCGACCACCTGGAGTTCTTTCGACGTGCACCCGAATCTGAGCACACCGGCCTACAACATTTACGCCTCTACCGGAAATGCAGAAGCCGCAGCCGGGATTCGATCACGCGACCTGCGAGTCAGTAGCCGAGTACCTACAGCCCCTAGACCACCGCGGCGGGGCAAGTACCAAAGAACGCGAGTGTTTGGGCACCCAAAGGCTGGGGTTACAGACGTCCTTTCGTTAATTTGTACTTACTTTATCCATTTGCTTCCGTACTTTATCCACTTGTCTGCGTACTTTATCCACTTGCCTCCGTACGCTGTCGTTGCAGGTTTCACGCTACAGTGAGCGTGTTCCGTCGACTGCTTCGCGTAGACGGGTCGAGTACAAATTCTCTCTCGCCGTTTCTTATGACGCGGTCGGCATATACGGGCGTGAAACTTTTCGGTGGGTGTCAACATGGAGTTTCCTAAAATTAACTAGAGGGGACTCTGTCGCTGCGATCGTTCAGCGACCATGCGAATGATGGGTAGTACACACATTTGCCTAGTCTTCGTACTTGCGGGCGGCGAATCGTATACTTGGGGCTTCGTTTATTGCTGTGTTTCGGTTTTGTTTTGAAGGAAAGAACGAAGCCTTTTCAACTTCGCGACCCGATTTGGAAAGGTAAGTCTAAAAGCATATAAGGCGGTGAGGCGCAATCGCTGAACATTTGCTCACTTTTGTTTCGTGAAAAAAAAAAAAAAAACAGTTCCAAGCCACATGTACACACGCGGAGCCAAACGCAGGCCAGAAGTACGAAGACTAGACAAATGTGTGTACTACCCAAAATACTCATGCTGGCTGAAGCGCCGTGCTACAGTGCAGCTCCGAAAGACACTAGCGCCAGAGTATAGGGTATATTAGGAAAATCTATGGTTGGGAAGAAACCATCGCGCACCTTCTGTGTGAGTGCACCAATTTCAACGCGCAAAGGCAAGAACTCACTGCAGCTCTGGATAGACTGGACGATCGGCCTTTGTCAAAACAAAGGATTCTAGGTCATTGGCCGAGCCCATTCTCAGCCCAGAAGGCTTTGAAAGCTTTGCTGCGCTTTTTGCGGACAACTGGCCTCAGAGACAGACTTTAGTGTCTTATACTCTTTGATGTTGCCTTTCCCATGTCGCTATCTTTTTTTTGTAATTTCTCTCTCTCTTCGCAACATTTCTTTTTAACATCTTTCATTTCTTTCACCCCTTTCCCCAGCACAGGGTAGCCAGCTGGTCTAAGAACTGGCTAACCTCCCTGTCTTTCCGCTTGAACTTTCTTCCTCCTCCTTCTATGGGTGTGAAAATCAGATTCTTTTTTCCGAGTTTGCCGCTCTATAGCGTGTGTGGCGGGTGTCAATCTTCGAAAAGCGGCCGACGACGGGAGAGTCTTCTTCAAAGGACCGCGACTGGCACGCTTTTTGAAGACTAGCCAACGGCTCGTCGTCCTCCCCACGTGTCAAGGTCTGTCGCTTTAAACGCCGTACACCCTCCACGCGGAAGGCGATATACGTCGAGTACGTAAAAGACACCGAAATAGACCGCTCTTTATGCCAAGCTTTTATAGGCAGTTTCAAGCCTGCAAGCGTTGTACCTCCCCTCAAAAAAAAAAAAATAAATAAAAACTTCTGGTCACCTCATTTACCAGCTCCTAGCGTCAAACTAAAGGCACGTTTTCAAGTTTACTTCAAGGACGAGAAAAGTCTCTCTTTGGTTTTTTTTTTCAGACAAAAGGAACGTCGGTATAGTTCAAGGGAATCTCTTATAATATTTGTGTCGCTCGAAAGAACATTTATTCGACTATATCTTGTCAAGTAAAGCCCAAACTCCATAAGCGCGAAAATGCACGCGACAGCGACGAGCGACGCGACGTAGATCGGCGTCGCGCGATCAGTCGCTAGCGCAGGCAAACCTCATTCACGCTACGGCTTCGGCGAGCGAACTCCACTGTTGCTGGCATGAGGCCGTCAACTCGCACCAAGAAAACCGCGTAGCGAGCGGTTTCCAATTAAAAAATAAGATATATTGTTGTGTAATGGAACGGAAAGTGTTTATTATTGCCTTGCAGCATTTTTTATATGCGCATGCTTAATAAACATTGCGTTATTTCTTGTTGCGCATACGTGACTCGGGCAGGGTCACGTGCACCTATGTAGTCTTCGTCTTTTCCGGTTTTTCGCTATTGGCTGCTTGAGCCCAGCACTTCCGGGCGATGAGCGACGGTTTCCAAATCTGGAGAACCGAGCGATCGCGCGAAAACGAGCACGCGACACGTCGCGCTAACGCCCTGTTTCGTCGCTCGTCGCTGTCGCGTGCATTTTCGCGCTTATGGAGTTTGGGCTTAAGGGAAGGAAAGTGTAGAAAATCGGCAGGCTATATTCTAAAGCTGTTCTTGCCCACCGATGTCATTAAGGCACAATGGTGGACGAAAGCGGATGTCATTAAGAGCCTGCGTTTGTAATCAGTGAAAGGGTCTATAGACTATTGTACGGAAGGGTTCCGGTGTCTCCGTTATGATCTGTCCACCTTGCCGTTTCGTCCTCCCCCCCCCCCCCCCCCCCGAGCGCCTTGACAGAACAGCGGCAATGAAAAGTGACGCTTTAGACCTTAGAGTTTCCCGAAACTAATGAGAGGGTACTCTGGTGGCGCTGCGATCGTTCATTCACCACGGAATGATGGGTAGTACATGGATTTGCCCAGTCTTCGTGCTTGCGGGCTTCGAACGCACTTTATTTATTTATTTATTTATTTATTTATTTATTTATTTATTTATTTATTTATTTATTTATTTATTTATGAATACTGCCATCCCTACTAGGGATTTTCGCAGAGTGGGTTACATGAATTACATGAATGCTCAATATTGTTAGGTTTGGCCTGGGGATTCGTCTCTCAATCCCTTCGGCGCCAGGTCTGACGGACGCTGTCAAGTATTTGAGTGATTATCCAGACCAGGCGGCGGGCAGAGGCGAGTCCCGTCCTTCAAGTGCGGACCCTTTGGTCGTCCCTTCGAGCAGCAGCGTGACTGATGACCTCGTCGACTCGTCGGGCGACAGGAGGGCTGGCGTGGCCGGCGCCGGAGCTGGCAGAGGAGCGGCGCTCCCTTTTGATCCCCAATCACCAAGCCGACCGGCCGACTGCCTATGCTCGTCAGGCATTGTACGTGCTAGCCGGAGGGCGAGACGTCGTGTCGCCAAGACGCCGCTAACCATTCGAGAGAGGCCAACCTGGAGGAGACCAACGGCCACCACAAATCACCCCGCTAATTGAGCGAACAAAATCGGCGGACCCTTTGAAGTATGCTGCCAGGATCGTGGGAACTCTCGAGTGGCGGCACACCCACGACGCGGAAGAGCCCTGCTGGCGCCACCCATTGTGCAGTGTTCACGTGGACCTTGCATGCTCGCCTCCCTCACCTGTGTGTGCGTGATTGGTGTTCGACTCTGAGAGGAGGAGCGCGACAGGGCATAAAACGACGCGGCAGAGTGCTGGACATCGGGCTCTGAACTATGTATCGTTCAACCACCACGCTCGTGGTTTGTGAAACCACTAACTATCCCTTCTTTTCTGTAAATATGTGTAAATAATGTCATAAACCCCTGTTATGTCTCTCGTATCCTCTTGTCAGCGTTCAGTTCCTCCACCCGGTTACATCAGGGACACCTCCTGCAACATCTTCCTTCCCATCTCTTACAATATGCAGACGAACAAATTTTCAAGACAGGAAGATAAAAACACACCGAAACAATAGTACGCACAAAGCAAGTGAAAATTGACAAAAATTCAAACGTTTATGGGGACAGAGCTTAATTGGCACGCTATTTTTTTGTGGCTTTGTTTATTGAAGCGTTTTTTTGTTTTGTTTCGAGTGCAAGAACGGACCGTCGCGATATTTTTGACCCGATTTGAATTGGTGAGCCCAAAAAAGGTTTAGGTGGTTAAGTGCAACTGCTGAACATTTTGCGGATTGTCGTCCCGTTGCAAAGCAGCTGCTATAGCAGGGGCGGCGCCAGGGGGGGGGGGCAAGGGTGGGCTGAAGCCCCCCCAAAATTCTCGCCTGCCCCCCCTATGCCCCCCCAAAGGCCCGGAAGCATATATTGAAAACCTAGTAGGAGCAGAGCTAGCTTGCCCCCCCGGAGGAACTCACTTTTCATGGTTGCCCCCCCCCAGTAAAAACATCCTGGCGCCGCCCCTGTGCTATAGGCATACACATGATGCTAAACAGAGCCGCAACTATGGCGACGAGACAAATCCGTGTACTACCCATCATTCCTTTGCTGGCTGAAGCGCCGTGCGGTGCAGCTCCCACCGACACTAGCGCCAAAGTTCCCTCTGGTGTATTTATAGGAAGCTGTATCCGCTTTAGACGACGCACTTTAACCGCTTCGAACAAAACTTTACGTGTTCTTGTTCTTTTTCTTTTTTGTTAACTGACCGAGGTTACGGGAACACTGCCGAACGCCCGCTACAAAGAGAAGGGCGGAAATCATCATCATCATCATTACATACATTTACGTTACAAACATTACAAACATGCGTAAAACTTCCGGAGTAAAATATCAATGCTATGTATACCTGATAAGAACAACGTTTGCAGTCTTCGAGTCGCGTTGGCAAACGCATAAATGCCCGCCGTGTTTCCGTGTTTGCTTGGCGCGGGTTATCTTGGCCCTACATCTTCAACCATGGCCTCCGAGATGGCGGTCGCGCAGCGTGTTACCTCCCCCCCCCCCCGCCATCTCGGAGGCCACGCTTGGAGTGTGTAGTGCTGTGGGCGAAGGCTTTGCGTCTTTCACCGCTTTGCAGGTAGCACCATTGGCTCTCGCGCTGTAATGATTGGCCATAATCGATTGCAATATAAATGTCAATTTCGAAGGACGGAGTACGCCTTCTCCTGAGTCAGTGGCGTATACTCAGGGGCGGCACACCAGGTCTGTACCCTCCATACCTCGAATTTCGTTTTGCGACATAGTGCAAATTGACCATCTGTCTGCTCGATCCCACATCATATCAAGGGAGTGCCACCCACCTCCCACCCACCCCCGCTGAAAACAAAAACAGAATTCCTGCTCGAAGTCATTGATAATAGCAAGTATTCGGGCTAGTTGGTGCAGACGTTTCTGGCTGTACCAACTCACACAGTTGCTTAATAATGCATTTCTGATGGAGGCGGAAATGGTGTAGGCCCGTGTGCTCAGATTTGGGTGCACGTTAAAAAACCCCAGGTGGTCAAAATTTCCGGAGCCCTCCACTACGGCGTCTCTCATAATCATATAGTGGTTTTGGGATACGTTAAACCCCACATATCAATCAAGTTGCTTAATAATATAACTGAAAAGGCAGAACCCAAGGGGAGATCCCGGCTGTGGCGGCTGCATTTCCGATGGAGGCGGAAATGTTGTAGGCCTGTGTGCTCAGATTTGGGTGCACGTTAAAGAACCCCAGGTGGTCGAAATTTCCGGAGCCCTCCACTACGGCGTCTCTCATAATCATATGGTGGTTTTGGGACGTTAAACCCCACATATCAATCAAGAACACACACATTTGGGTGCACGTTAAAGAACCCCAGGTGGTCGAAATTTCCGGAGCCCTCCACTACGGCGTCTCTCATAATCATATGGTGGTTTTGGGACGTTAAACCCCAGATATCAATCAATCAAGAACACAAGGGGAGGATCCAGTACGCTCAGTGGCTCGATATCTCCGCGTCTTTGACGCATCTGAACGCGCACCGCGGAATCGTTGCGAACTTCATTTTAATTTTGTTATTGTTGATTGCGATACAGACTTGCCGTTGGCATAATGCTTCTTCCGCATATGTGTACCAGGTGTGTGCCGCAAGACCGGTGTGGCGTACGAAGGAAAGCAGTCTCTCGCGGAACCTGTTATCAGTCTTATCACGTATCCAGCGGTCATGTACCTTGTCGTGCCACTGCAGCGAAGGCCGGCTCGAGGTAATTAATATATCTTGGATGCCGGCCCTCGTGTAGGCACGTGCAAAGGTTGCCTCGTGGCCCGTACGTGCGCTCTGACAAGAACGGGCAAACAGAACCTCTCTCTCTCTCTCTCTTTTACTCAGTATTGCTGGCAGCGCAAGTGCATAATGGGACCAGTTTTTCTTTTTTTAATTGTATCTTTGAGAACAAATGGCTTTCCAGCGCACAACGTTTTGCCGCACCAAATTCTTTTCAGCAGCCTTCTTACCGAAAACAGCCGCCGATTGGAACCACCTTCCCTCTTCCGTTGTATCAATAACAGACCCTTTGTTATTCAAGACTGCAATTTCTCAGCAATGCTTGTAACTATACGCAGTTTCCATTATCTATCTTTGTCTTGTATGTGCTTGAATTCTTATACATTTTTAGTTGACTTATGTTGCCTTCCTGATTTGCGCATCTGACACTTGTTTCTTTATTTTGTCTTTTTTCTTGTGTGTTATATATGTTGTACCCACCCCCTCTGTAATGCCCTACGGGCCCTGAGGGTATTCTAATAAATAAATAAATAAATAAATAAATAAATAAACGATATGAAGGAGCGATCTTGGCACTTCTAACCGACTGTGTGTGTAAGCTGGCACAAGTGTATGCACGTACGCCGCAAAATAGTTGCGCGACTGCGTACTGCGGGGGGGAGGTTGTATACGCGTCGACACGTAGCAGAAATGCATCTTCAGTTTGATGCAGAGTTTCAGTTCACTTCAAACTATTGTACACACTCGCACAAACACGCACTCACACACTCAACCCTTGTGATGTGTTTTCCACGTAACCTAAAAAGAAAAGCGTGAGCCGAGAATCGGTATAAAAACAGGAATTAGAGTGCAGTGGCGACAAGTAAACAATTTTATTTCAAGCTTTTAGATTTTAGAAATCGTGAAGTGGGTCGTCTGGCTGTCAGTTGACTGGCCAATGTCGTCAATTTATATGTGCCCGTCCGTCTGTCATGCACTTCTCTGACCTCGCCTCGCCAAAAGCAGCGCTGCAATATTTTAGGCTTTGTATCACCAATTATAGCCCTTCAACGTCTTCTGTGTAGTCAAAAACACAACGCACAAGCTTCCAGCCTCCCTATCTGTGAAGGAACACCTTTGTCGTGTATGTACACACCACCCCCTCAAAAAGAATTCAAGTTTCAAGATCAGGTTTATTTCAGGCAAGACGCAGAAGGAAAAAAAAAAGGACGATCTGCCTAGGGTACTGATGGGAAGGCGTTGAAATCTGACAAAGCGCTCGTCTCCTGTGAGCCTAAAATCCCACCAAAATGACAGCGTTCTCAATGTTAATAGGGAGTCAGGTGGAGTAAAGAAGCGAGCATGAACGAGTGTTACTACTTGTACATTGCATTAGCATATGAAACCGAGCGGACGATCAAGTGAGCCAGGCAATGACATCAGGAAGCAGTAGATGCGTTCGACAAACGGCACTAAGCCTATATAAAAAATAAAATAAAAACGTGAATGTTATTTACATCACGAACGACCGACGACAGGATCCAGGAACTCAAAACAACAAACACTTTACAGAGCACGGTACACTTAACCATGACGACAATGATTGTGTTTCTGTAGACAGTGTGAATGTATATCTTTCTTTTCTAAAGACAATATGAGCCTATATTTTTGACCACAGCAGCTTCACAAGGGTCTATGTTCATAAAAGGTGGAATTCGATACATCACCATTTGTGTACCCTAATAAGTACGCATTTTGTTCCTCCCTTGTAAGACCCGTGCCACAGGTTGAGACTGCGGTTACTCGAAGGTGCATTTGATCAAACCCGAGAAAATAAGATTAGACCTGTGTATATATAAGTATTGGCAATCAATTCCGTGACCTTGGTTACGGTAAATACACTTGTTTCTTAGAAAGGCGCAGTGATGATATCCTGATATTAGTAGTATGGTTTAAAATTCGAAGCGGCTCTTTGTCTAGCCTGTGTAACGCTGTCCCTCCGTCCGCTCCGCTGCTCCCATGACCGCAGGTGTTGGGGCGGTGCCAAGTAGGTCACGCTTTCCCTCGCAGTGCGCGCGCGTTGACGTCGCTCTCTTCCTAGCCCATCACCGCTCGCCGCGTGTCATCTCTTCTCGCTTCACCTTCTCCACCGCTCGCAACGTTCGAGCGCACATAAAATGGAAAGACACTTTCGGCTCGTTTATCTGCCATGAAACTTACACGAAACCCAACACGCCTCCCGTGTCTTTGCATGTCAAAGACACGGGTTTCAAAAAAAAAAAAAACGTTTACTCGAGTAAAGGCTACACTGAGTGTCGCTTCAAGCCGTTTTTCCAGCACCCGCGTCAACGTCCATTTCAGCCGGATCAGTGGCACGCGCTCCGCTGCTGCTTCGAATTCCATTATGGTTCCCTTCGGAGAGATGGTGCATACTTTTTTGAGAGCAGAGCACTTCAAGGTGATGGGCTGTCGTACGCTGTGATATTATCGTGTCAAAGCGAACGCAACGCAGGCAAGACCCCATACAGCACTGACCACTGTAGCGCGCGCTCGCGCCAAAGAGAAGTCTTGCTCCTCTTCTTCGAGCGCCCTGATGATGGTGTTAAGCTCGGAGCACTTTCAGCCAGTCAATCAATCAATCAGTCAATCAATCAATCGATCAATCAATCAATCGGTTGATAACAACTCTATTGATAGTCCGGCAGAGCTTAATCAATCAATTTAATTTTTGCCATTAAAAACACATTTGCGATGAAAAACTTTATGCTTATGGGGCCCGTATATAGTGCAGGTGAAAGCGCGCATAAGAATTGTAAGAGGAAGCAAGCGAGAAATAGAAAGAGAGAGAAAGGAAAGACTTGGAACGAAAATTGAAATAAGTAAAAATGAAGGGAGAAAAAATAGGAATAGAATTTTGTCGGTCTTTCCTTCAGTCGTGCTCGCTCGTACAAGAAGGCAAGTAATGGAGGTGCGAGTGAGCCATTCTCTGAATTGAATTGAAACTGAATTTCAACTGAAGTCTATAATAGCAACAACGTTATTTCAAACCGCTGCTCCAATATCAACATGCACACCATAGAGACATAAGTTAGTCGCGATAACATGTCTTCTCTTCTTTTATTTTTCTCCGCCTGAGAATGGAATGCCTGCACGTTTTGAAATGTGTGATGGTTTCGATCTGCATTAGAATAAGCCAATTTGTATTTTTCTTCTTTTTTTTCTCTCTCCGCATTGCCTGCGACCGTGGCATGCACTCGGTATGTCGTTTTTTTTTTTAACTTACACGTCTTCGAAGCTGGCTGATTCTGCAAGGTTAAAAACTTGAAGCCATACCCATTCCTTCGTTTTGCATTGCAAATGCGTCGGCAGCCAGGCATTTTTTACCAGCTGCTCGAAGTGTGATGTGTACCTGCAGTTTTCATCGATGACAGCACGTCGTCCCCCAAGCGAAACCGGGTTTAATATTATTGCGGGTGCTCTGTTTTTTTTTTCTATTTAATTTTACCATGCCCCATAGGTGACCTCACTCATGAGCTGGCAGGCAAACTGACTCATGAGTTGACGCATCATACTTACACTCCGATCGAGCCTTGAGTATGAGTCAGTAATATTTTAGTGAGTTATTGAGTCAGGTTAACACTAATTTTGGTGTCCCCCGTACTCAGAAACGCCGCTTGACTTGAACTTGACTTGCCACCGACTCCAATGCAGCAGAAACGCGTTTCGAACGAACTGTCTTTATAGGCGGTGCCAAGAGAGCACAAACGCACTTCGGCGTTTCAAATTCGCTGCATTAAAGGCGGTTTCAAGTCAAGTTAAAGTCAAGGAGTGTTTCTGAATACGGGGTAGGGCCTGCAGGGCAAGATTTTTATCTTAGGGGAGGGTGCGGGGGGGGGGGGGGGTCTGATCGAGCTCTACATTTTTCGCAGACTGAAGCCGTGCACCGTTGCAGTCGTGTACTTTGGGACCCTCTTCTGTACATTTTACTTCCTCTAACATCCTTTTATGACATGATAATAAACTGATTGATTGGAGATGACGTCCGACATGTGAACTTCTTTCAACTTTGGTTTACCTGGAACTAATTACTCGCTGTTGCTCACGAATGATGCCCGTTATCATCCTCAAAAAGACAACGTACTTCATTTTTTATCGATTCAGACTGTTCACGACGGTGGTGTATGGTGTTCGGCTGCTGGCTCGAAGGTCGCCCGCTTGATCCCGGTTCGCGCCGGTCGTATTTAGATGGAGCCGATGTACCAGGGGCCCGTGTAATGTCGGAATTTCCGCAGCTCTCCACTGTGGCGCCTCTCGTAATCGTATCGTGGCGTCGGCGCGTGAAATTTCAGATATTATAATTACCGATTAAGAACTGATGAAACTCAAAGTTTGACGGCAGCCCGTCTGGGCGGGCAAATGCTTATACAGTGTATTTGGGAAGGATAAACCGACACACACAAAAAAAAAGCTCAACATATCCACGGACTGAATGATGATGAGCGGGCTGAAGCGTCCGTCCGTCCGTTCGTGCACCCGTCCGTCCGTCCAACCGTGGGTCGATCTGTCCGTCTGTATGTTCGTCCGTCTAGCGAACACTCCAAGTACCGCCTTCTCGCATCTTATCATCATGCATATTGAGTACATACAAAAAGCGTCATCTAGCGGACATTCCTTCAACTAAACTTCTCTGTGGCACGCACCCGAGAGAACTGGTTACTACCATAGAGTTTCCTAATAAACTCTAGAGGGAACTCTGGCGCTAGTGTCTGCGGGAGCTGCAACGCACGGCACTTCAGCGAGCATGGGAATGATGGGTCCTACACACATTTGTCTAATCTTCGTACTTCTGGCCTGCTTCTGGCTCCGTGTGCGTTCGTGTGGCTTGGAGCTGTTTTCTCGCGAAACAAAAAATCGGCAAATGTTCAGCGGTTATGCTTCGCCACCTTATTTTTTTTAAAGCTTACCTTTTCAAATCAGGTCACGAAGTTAAAAAGGGTTCGTTCTTTTCTCTAAAACGAAACCGTGACCAGCAATAAACGAAGCCACAAGTACGATTCGCCGCCCACAAGTATGAAGACTAGGCAAATGTGTGTACTACCCGTCATTCCCGTGGTCGCTGAACGATCGCAGCGCCAGAGTCCCCTCGAGTTAATATTAGGAAACTCTATGGTTTCTTCATGCTATAGAGGACGATCGGGTGATGACTTAAGGAGCTTCGCCCCGAAATAACCACGGCATATCCGCGCAGTGACTGATGATGAGTGAACAAAGCAGTGGGAATGTTCGGTGTTACCGTAAATCACCTGTGACATTGATCACTAACGCGTGTAGATGAGCATCAAGCAGTGTACAGTTGTATACAATGTTTAATGACCATAACCGGTACGTTGTGTCGAGTTGCGAATTTTTTGTTTTGAATTCGTTATTACTGCTTTGTGGTATCGGATCTAGCCTGGAGTTAGCAAAGACGAGGTCTGAGCGCGTATCCCTGGCGGTTGTTGGTTGCTTCCGGTCGTACGAGTCGCGTCGCAGAGCGCATCGAGACGTCCTCACACACTGCACGAGCCAGTCGTTGTCCGTGACCATCATCTGTCTATAAGGGTCTTCATCGTCATGGCGTTCTTCGTCATCGTCAGCGCTCTGGTTCGCGTCTCTTCTATCCCCTCATATCGTGGGCGCTGTTAAGCACTTCTTCGTCTACCATGCAGCTCCAAGCAGCCCAATCAAGCACATTGCTAAAGTTTATCTCTAGTTCATCGGGCTCTTCTCTGTGATTCCCTTACTTCCAACAGTCATCTGGTATATCATCGCTCCGTTCTCGTCTCTTCTATTTCCTCCTGTCGTTTGCGCTGTTGAGCACTTTCTTCGTGATGTACTCCTCGCGTGTGCTGTGTCGTCATGGCAGAAAGAGAAAGTCTGGTCTGGAACGCGCTTCTTCTTCATCTTCATCGTCAGCGGTGGCTTTGGCGCGACAGAGGACAGGCTTCGTTCATGAGCTGCTTCGCATCTAAAGGATATCTTCATCGTCGTAAACCTGTACGTGTCGCAGACGTTTGTGCGGCCTGTCAGAAAACGATAGCATAAAAGCCACGTGACAGCGAAATCGGCTAAATCTTACTGCACACAACTTTCGCTAAAGGTAAACGAGGCAACGGTGTAAGCCGGACAAATGACTTCGAAGCGATAGCGGTGTGTCGAAGACTCTGTGAAAAAAAAAATCGAAAAAAAAAACACTTCTCTCGGGTTTCGGCGCCAAAATATATAGTAACGAACGAGCCGCTGTGCAAGTCCCCGCGTATACATGTTCCTTATTGGAACCCTCTGATCTGATCTCCGATGACGATATAGCGTCCCTCCTCGTCTTCTGCACATTTTTTTTTTCGACAGATCCTGATCACGTACAGCAAACGAATGCTATAGGCAACGGGAACGGCGTTTGCAAGAAGACCCCGAAGCGATGGAAGACCTACACGCCAACAACGAAGCAGCCCCGGGTCATGTCTGTGGTGGTCACCTAGCTAGAACCTATAGTAACGACCTCGAAGCAACCAAGGCTAAACCTGGATCACCTGCCTAAGGCCTAGTAAAAAAAAAAAAAACCTAGAGGCAACCACATTAGTCTTCAAAATCGTTCTAGTTTCTCTGTTTCGGGGTTCGCGCGTGGCTTGTTACAAGCTTTGCCAATATTTTTTTTTCGTGTGTTTTCGAGCTTACCAAACGCCTCCTCGCGGCAAGTGTGGTGATCTCTGAACTGTGAATTCAGTGATATACACGTTCGAGGAAAGTTGTCTTAAGTCTCTACCCTTTAAGGGCTCTCCCTTACATATATACGTGACCGTCGTCCTTAATGACGTTCAGAAGGCGTCAATAGACCCCGCAACTCACGTGTAGAACTTGACACCAATGTTACGGTTAGAGTCCAACATTTCCTCATTCCGACTAGTTTATAACGTGGCGTAAGTATACGTCGCACAGGCGCCGCGGCGTCCTTGACCGTATACTGTACTTGTTCTGCGCGCTGTCTCGTTAGCATGCAGGCAGCGCGCGGAGCCTGGCTGCGGAAAGCCTTCCAGGCGAGCGAAGACTCGTGCGCGTTGCGGGCACTGCCGAGCTCTTTCTTGCCAGCTGCTTCTTGGACGAGCGCCTTCGCAGTTGTGTACAATACGTGCGTGTGGAAAAAGACGAGAAATGCTCCCGTTCAAGACAGTGCGGTCGCTCTGCGTAGCAGAGCATGTGCACGGGGTGAATGATGATGAGTGGGCGAAGCGCCGTAGGTAAATCGGTAAACCGCGAATCCTCCCTGAATTTCGCCCAGTCGATCGTCGAAGACCTGACAAACACTGTATAAAATTACGACATTGGGTTGGTCCTTGTCCCTCGTTGCGGGGCAAGGACCAACCCAATGAAGACGAGTGGCGATACGGGCTATTAGCCACGAAGGACTCTGATGTGGGGATCAACTGTGCGCTGTCCAGAAAGCCCATGCACGATGCGGCGCGCAGGGATTCGCCTGACTGTCCCGACGTGGGAGCGGCCCGCTGCGCATTGAGTCGTGCACCTCGGGACTTCAAAATAAAGCTTCGCATCCGTTTCCACGAAGTGAATGCTGATGAAGAAGCATGCTCTATCTATCTATCTATCTATCTATCTATCTATCTATCTATCTATCTATCTATCTATCTATCTATCTATCTATCTATCTATCTATCTATCTATCTATCTATCTGTCTGTCTGTCTGTCTGTCTGTCTGTCTGTCTGTCTGTCTGTCTGTCTGTCTGTCTGTCTGTCTATCTATCTATCTATCTATCTATCTATCTATCTATCTATCTATCTATCTATCTATCTATCTATCTATCTATCTATCTATCTATCTATCTATCTATCTATCTATCTATCTATCTATCTATCTATCTGTCTGTCTGTCTGTCTGTCTGTCTGTCTGTCTGTCTGTCTGTCTGTCTGTCTGTCTGTCTGTCTGTCTGTCTGTCTGTCTGTCTGTCTATCTATCTATCTATCTATCTATCTATCTATCTATCTATCTATCTATCTATCTATCTATCTATCTATCTATCTATCTATCTATCTATCTATCTGTCTGTCTGTCTGTCTGTCTGTCTGTCTGTCTGTCTGTCTGTCTGTCTGTCTGTCTATCTATCTATCTATCTATCTATCTATCTATCTATCTATCTATCTATCTATCTATCTATCTATCTATCTATCTATCTATCTGTCTATCTATCTGTCTATCTATCTGTCTGTCTGTCTGTCTGTCTGTCTGTCTGTCTGTCTGTCTGTCTGTCTGTCTGTCTGTCTGTCTGTCTGTCTGTCTGTCTGTCTGTCTGTCTGTCTGTCCGTCCGTCCGTCCGTCCGTCCGTCTCCTATCACACTAATGCACGCGTCTCCAACGCAATGGAGTGGAGCGAGTGCCGCAGGGCCATCTAGTGAGCACTCCGAGTATAATGGGTGGCTGCGATGAACGACGCGACGAGGGACTAGTTTACACCATAACGAGCTTGACCCCTAAAAAAAAAAAAATTGGCCGCGTCGAAACATGATAACTTTTTACCGGCCTTCTTTCGTGCACAGCGTCCATATTCTAGTGCAGCCTAAGAAACACTAGATTCTGTAGAATTACGTATCTAGCTATTTTCTTTTAAAGGATCACACCTCCTGATACTTACGCACTGATGTTGCCTGTCGGATAGGTGTAATATTTGCTTTTTTCGTCGACAGTGTTCGCAAGTGTTAACACAGCCACCGGTCCAAGAAGACTGCGCGTTCTGCAAGTGCTTAAACTTTGGCCGGGTGGCTGAATCGTTTGACAGGTGTTTTTTATTATTTCGTTGGATTCACCTCAGCTTGTCTTCTCATTGTTGCCGGCTATTTCTGCCTAAGGCGCAACCGCTGCGAGGCGGTTGCAGCGGGCCGCCGCCGCCGTGCAGTCGCCATCTTATACACCCCTCGATATGCCCCTCCCCTTTGTGCATTTTCTGTCAACAAAGAGCTAACCTAGACCATATCATGGGGGGGGGGGGGGGTGTACTCGAAACACACCGCCCAATTCTCTACACATTAATAGTAACGAGCAGTGGGAGGCTGCTATGTGCAGCTCCGCGCCCGAGGTCGAGGACCAGATCTTGGATTGGGCCAAGAGGGTAGCGGAGACCTACGCTGGGTAGGCTCCTCTGACACTCCACCACCGCACCTTTCCCTCTTGGGATAAATGAAGTTTTTCTCCTCCTTCTCCTCTAGCCGATCCTAGAGCGATTGTACTCGGAGCTGCTGTCTGTTTTGTCGGAGGAGCTCTTCTCCCTCGGTGAAGAGGAATATCTTCGGCACTGGTCTTGCCCCTTTCGTGTCGGTCTGTGACGGACGGGTGAAACTTGTATTTCGGCCGGCCTTGTATTGCTAGGCTGTGGTGTCAATGCGCCGGCAGAAATGGCATGCAAACATGTAAATATGCAAAATGTCCGTATCCATGTTTTATTAGTGTCTCTTGTTTACCTCGAAATATTTTTTTGTGGTTTTGTTTGCGTGAGCCATCGAATGTACATGTTCATTCAACGTCATCTCGTATCCATGTTCATGTAAATGACGTCTGTTTTGTCATCATCGTTAGAGTATGCCCAAGAAGGAAATGTTCTGTGTAGTGTTATTGACGTTTGTGACAATAATTTTCTGAACAGGCGACACTATGACGTAACACTGGTGACAGCTAAGCTTGGCTTTAGGCTCTTCCATAGTCGAGTACTAAGCACTCGAAATCGTTAACCACTTTTTCTAAACACGCGGGACGGCTCTGAGCTTTTCCATAGTAGAGTACAAAGAACTCTAACTTGTTACACACTTTTTTTCTAAACAAAACAAAATCGCTGCGTTCGAGTATGCCAGACAAGATCATAGTATTCAAAAATCGATATTTCTGCGTATATTGGTGTAATTCCGCGTCTATATGACGGAGTTATGAAGCGTGGAAGCTTGAGCAAGTTGGTAGGACATAACTGAATTCAGGAACAGCGCAACCTACAAGTAGTTACTTCGTAACTACGGAAGCGAAAAAACAAGGACAGAAAAGAGCGCTACTCAGCGCTCTTTTCTGTCCTTGTTTTTTCGCTTCCGTAGTTACGAAGTAACTACTTGTAGGTAGCGCTGTTCCTGAATTCATATATGACGGAGAAGGTGAAGAACGTTCAGGAGAAGGTGAAGGGCTAAAAAAAACGAGACGTAACGCACTGTCTCGCTTGGGAGTCGTCGAGCGTCGCGGTCGGTGTAGTGGCCGTATACGTTGAGCGCCATTTTCGGGCATCTTCGGCACGCAGATGGGTTCGAAACTCACAGCGGGGTCCCGAATGTGTTCGCTTGAGACGCACAGTATAAGCCCTAGGAGCCATATAGTGTCCTAAACATACACTTGAGGAAACTCTGGCGCTAGTGTCTATGAGAACTACAACGCATGGCGCTTCAGCGAGCGTTGGAATCATAGGTAGTACATGCATTTGCCTAGTCTTCCTACTTCATGATCCAGTTTGCTTGGCATCACTTGAAGCTGTTTTGTCACGAAACAACAATAAAAAATAGTTTATCAGTCGCGCTTCGGCAGCTTAATATTTTATACCATTTCAAATCGGCTCACGAAGTTCAAAAAGGGTTCGCTTCTCTCATTCGAACCAAAACTGAAACGCAGCAATAAATGAAGCCACAAGTGCGATGCGAGGCCCTCAAGTATGAAGACTAGGAAAATTCGTAAACTATACCAATCATTCCCATGGTCGCTGAACGTTCGGAGCGCCAAAGTCCCCTCTAGTTCGTTTTGGGAAACTATATCCTATAGGTTAGCAACGGTGTCGTAGGTGAATGCTATCTTTCTTTTTCTGATACGACGTGTTACACTAGCGAAATAGATTTTTCATTATGACAGGTGAAATAGAAAACAGCGACGAGAAGATACGGGACCATGCTAGACCAAACATTTATTACGAAATTTGCATTTATTACGAAATTATTTAAAGGGACACTAAAGAGTAATGCAATTTTTCGCGTATTAGGCAAGTACAATTTCGAAAACTCCGAACCCGCCACTCTTACAGTGACACGGCACTTGTAAAGCAAGAAAGCGCCCAAAAGGGAAATGCGGGCGAAGACGCCAGCTCGAGGTTCCCGCACCGAGCACCGTGACGTCATAGAATTTGAAGGCGTCTACTGGATCCTGCGTAGCTTCCAATCGTTACAAAGGAAATGCATCGTCATCTGTGGTTGCAATATACCTAGTATAAATGAAGTCTCACAAAATTTCAACATGCTATAGTGTCACGAAAATACGAACAGTATACGTCTTGAGACTGTCGACGTTACGTGCGGGAATTTCGGCGCGAAATTAAAAAATTAAAGGAACGAAACTTCAACACTGATATTCTCCGCTAACAATCAACCCATGATAGCGAAACGTATGGCACCGAAGTTCGCAGAGTGCAGTTTGTCAATCTAAAAAAAGTCATTCTTCCCATTATGGGCAAATTTTACTGGACGAGCTCACCAGTCTTCTCGATAGGTCACTTTCGTTGAGAACATTAATTGCAGATGCCATAATTAGCCTAATGTTTACATTAACTGAATGAAATCAGTATATATATATATATATATATATATATATATATATATATATATATATATATATATATATATATATATATATATATATATATATATATATATATATATATATATATATATATAATCGCGCACCACCCGAAAAGAACCTGTTTCCGAGACGTACTGCCCCGCCGCGGTGGTCTAGTGGCTAGGGTACTGGGCTGCTGACCCGCAAGTCGCGGGGTTCGAATCCCGGCTGCGGCGGCTGCATTTCCGATGGAGGCTGAAATCGTGCAGGCCCGTGTGCTCAGATTTGGGTGCACGTAGAAGAACCCCAGGCGGTCCAAATTTCCAGAGCCCTCCACTACGGCGTCTCTCATAATCATATGGTGGTTTTGGGACGTTAAACCCTACATATCGATCAATCAATTCATCCAAGACATACTGGGCGCATATACCGTGGGTGCACTTTTGGACCTTAATGCGATTGTGAGTACTTCCACTACAGCGTTTGTCTCCCGTACTCCTACCTTGTTACGGTGCGATTGTGCGCGTTTCGTGTCGTTGGGTTCGTTAAGACGGGGCGGGGCGCCTACCAGCGGCCAGCCGCTGACGACCCTGTCTGACAAATTGCGGGACCGCTTCCGTCATCGACTCGACATTCCATTGGCGACCAGGACTAGAGTACACACTTCCGCCTTAATATTGTCAGCGGCGCTATAGCTTGGCAAACGGTATTTGCGGGTCTGTGGTACGAGTTTGTGTGTGTGTGAGAAAAGGGGGGCAGTGGGGGGGGGGAGTGAAGGTTTGGCTGGTGTCCTAGTTGCAGTGAAGAAGTGGGGGGAGCAGAATCCATCGCCGAACTGTCCTCACCTCTGCGGTGAAGCGGAAAGTCCGCAGTTCCCGTTTCACGCTAACGAAGTTCTTCGGGGGTCTCTTCAAAATTACGCGCTCCCCTCCCCCATGCCCCTCACCTCCGCGCCGAGCCAACGCCACCCGAGCTTGTTTGATTTGCCGCTGGGTAAAGAAGGCGCTGAGTCCGCGGAACGGAGGATATCTCTCTCTTGACTGAGTCAGACTGACGACAGCATTTTCGTAGTTCCCTTATTATTTTTTCCTCATTTTCTTTTCACTTACCTCTCATCGCCATATTGTGTTTACGTTCGTCTCCTATCTAAGCCCAATTCAGAGTTCATTGATGTTTGAGAGGGACGGCTATGCTTTTGCGTTTATTTTCGTTGAGGTAGCGCTTCGGAATGAGTTTAGCCTGTCGCCGCCGTGGTGGATGAATAAAGTGAGCTGCAGTACTTCTCTCTTGATAAGGAGCTCACGATTTATTTGCCCGCCGCGCGCTTTTTTCTTTCTCATTCGCCTCGCAAATTACTGCTGAAATCTCTTTCTCGTGTGTTTGCGTGACGTTGGTATGACGCGATGGCTTTTCTGTTTGTTTTTGCTTCGGAGGCGTTCAGGGTTCCCGCTTTCCACGCCCCTCCCCCCCTTTTTTTGTGTGTGCTGTTTGAAGTATCTCATTCTTGAATTCACGATGAAAAAGTTTGAGCCACAGTCGCGGTTTCGTATTCGTGTGTGCGAACGGGCGTACTTGAATGCCCGTGTTGAATACACAAGAGGGGAGTGCCGAAAAAAAAAATACAGTGTAGCCAGCTCCGTCGGACAATGAAGCTGAGAAGAGGATCAGACTTATTTTTGGCACAAAATAAAGTCGTCGTTTCGTTTTACTTATTTCAAAAAAAAAAAAGATCATCTAATTTTGAGCATCGTCAGCGTTTCGTTTTATTTCTTTATTCACTACCGCATCTCGTGACGGGACCTGTGGGATGCCCACACTACAACTGCAACTACGACGGCAACTAGGACGGTGCAGGCTGTACTATAATACGGCTATACGCTTATGCCAATGTAAGACAACGATACATGGGCATCATGAGAGTTTCCTAATATACAATAGGGGGAACTCTGGCGCTCTATGGGAGCTGCAACGCGTGGCGCTTCAGCGAGCATGTGAATGATGGGTAGTACACGCATTTCTCTAATCTTCGTACTTCTGGCCTGCTTCAAGCTCCATGTGTGTTCGTGTGGCTTGGAGCTGTTTTTTCACGAAACTAAAATCAACAAATGTTCAGTGGTTGCTGTTTACCACCTTATTTTTTAGGCTTAACATTTCGAATCGGGTTCACCAAATTGAAAAAGATTTGTTCTTTAATAACGAAACTGAAACCAGCAATAAACGAAGCCGCAAGTGCGATTCATCGCCAGCAAGTACGAAGACTATAGGCGAATCCGTGTACTATCATTCCCATGGTCGCTGAACGATTGCAGCGCCAGAGTCCCCTCTAGTTAATTTTAGGAAACTCTATGCACATGGGTACCATGCACCTGGCTAGCTTTATTAGATGGCCCGTGGTTTAGTTGCTCTTTGTTTGTTTTTTTCATATCCTGCATTAAGTACCGGCTATAACCAGGAAATAGGAGCCCTGCTGATGTACTGGCTAAAAGTAGCGCATTAATCAGGAACTCGTGCAAAGTCAAGTCAAGTCAAGTCAAGATCCTTGACGATGTGGCGCATACCCACGCTGGTAGATTGGTCAAGAACCGGATAGTTTTCACGAATTTCTTGTTTAATAACAGATTAAAATTAATCCATTTACGAGTGATAAAAGAAAGATGCAAGAAGACAAATTTGATGGTTGAATTGTAAATAATCTGTAGTGTAATGCAATAAAGCGTCGTATTTGATTTAATATGAATTTGGAAATTTCAAAATCTACCGAACAATGATTTCAACGCTTAAACCTCTTTGAACTTTTAACGAACTCCTGCAATGCGTCAACCATCTTCCCGTCGCTGTGGCCTAGACACGAAGCCCCGAAAGAAAGCACATTTTCAGCATTTAAATCTATTCCGAGAAGGTGGCAAACGGCTCCTAAAGTGTTTTTACGTAAGGCAGAGAATCTATTACAATAAATGTTATAATGTGCAAAGTGTTCAAGAATGCCAACTCAGCTTCCTCCCCTTTTGTTTCTATACAGAAATTACAGTTAATCTTTCTCTTCTTTTTTTTTGTATTTCAAGACATATGCGCGCGACATGCATGCATGCACTCCTCTACCCTGTACCTGCAGCGAGTGTTTCTTTATAGTTAAAGAGCGCGGCGTCGCCCGGGTGCCTTTCTTAGCAGCGTGTGGGTGGCTGTCAACCCGTTTGCCGCACACTCTAAACTATACGCCGCGACAGGCTTTAGAGAACGAGTCGGAAAATTGGCTCTAGAAGGACAGCACGAAGGTACGACACGAACCACGTCACTGTATTTCGTGCTATCGTTTTGCCGCTCTTTTTTGTCCACTCGTGATCGCGAACTGAGCAGCCCAAATTAGAATCCCCGCTTTTATCGTGTGAAACAAAGGACACCTTTAAGAGTGGGACGTTCTCACGTCGTGGGGGTATTGTAAGTCCCAAGGGACATAACGACAAGACGAAGGTGGTTGGGCAGTAGGGATGAAGTGTTGAAAGGAGAAAATAAGGATGAAGCGAAAGAAACGTGGATGAAGGCACGCAGGAGAAAAGGTAATCGGGGGATCGAGGAAGAAAGCAAAAAAGGAAACGTTGTGGAAAAGAGAAGGCTTCTAAAGATGGCATCAAAGGAAGGCAGTATTGTAAGTAAAGCTAAATAGTATAGTATCAAGGAAGGAGACAGTAAATGAAGAAAACTGCGAATTAATAAAGCAATGAAATGAGAAGTAGAGGTGCACGAAGACACTAGGGGACGAAGTAATACGGCAAAACGGAAGAAAAAAATAATAATTTTTAAAGCAGTAAAAAGGAGCTGGAAAAAAACGAACGATTCAATGGGCGAAAGAAGCAGGGAAGCATAAAAGCCATATAAAAAGGAAACGATCGAAAAGAATGAATTACGAACACATGGAGGTAAGGAATCAATAAACTAAACAAAGAACGAGTGACATAAGTAATAAAAAACGCAGAAACCGACAAAGAAAAATGTAAAAAATAAGAGATACGCATTAAAAGAAACGAAAAAAGAAAGGCGAGAAACACTTACGAATAGAATCGCTAACTGTTAGCGAGAATGGGGAAAAAGGATGGTTTAAGAAACGAAAAAAAAAAGTGGTCATACTGCGAATGAAGGGTCTAAAAATAACGCAGGTGGTGTGTCGTCCTATATAGGAACGGCTGTCACGGCTCGTTAATGTATCTTCCTCATGCCTCGAGGGAGGAGGAGGTCTCGTCGCGTCTGACGTTAATGTGCGCCCGTGGCGGTGCGCGTGGTTCGTCACGCGAGATCGCAGACGTCGTCTGCGCATTCCGTAGCGACGGTTTCGTTTAAAGGCATAACGACGGCATTGTGGCACCGGCCGTGACGTGTCTTGCTTAAAGGTTACAATGCGTATAGGCTTCGTGACGTGCGTGACAGGACTGGAAATAGCTCGCCGTTCGTTAACAGTGCCCCGTGTGCTCAGATTTGGGTGCGCGTTAAAGAACCCCAGGTGGTCTAAATTTCCGGAGCCCTCCACTACGGCGTCTCTCATAATCAAATGGTGGTTTTGTGACGTTAAACCCCACATATCAATCAATCAATCGTTAACAGCGCCCGCGTTGGCGGCAAGGGCGTTTGAGTTTGAGTTTATTCAACCACGTGGTGACAAGTACACGAAAATACACTGTTTACGCGGTTTGGTGCGAAGGAAAAAAAAAAACGCTGCATTTGACAGCTTGACTGGCCCCTTTCACCCAGAAAAAAAAATTTTAAACTACAAATTTACAAAAAAGTTACAAAAGTTACAGGCAGCGAAAAGCGACAATACAAAAAGAAACGCGCACGTGGCCCATGACAGCAATTAATAGAATCACAACTCTAAAATACACACAAAAACATTCATAACAAAGCAATGCATGAAAGAATAATAAACTGAATAACCATTAGAGAAATCGCCCAACATTCATTTACAACACAATCAGCACATCCGATTTAACATTTCGTGAAGTCGAAACCAACATTTCGTGAGGTCGATTTAACGTGAAGTCGAAAGACGTATCCTGTGCGCCTTTTCAGTGTGGAGCGAAAATCATTCTCTTTTTTTTCTGCACTTTGTGGCATGGGAGTACAACGCAACACTGCCGTCGCCGTCTCGGCAGCGCATTTTTGGGGGGTCACGCACATTTACCACATACCTAATGGGATAGTGGTTGCGCCCAGGCAACATTCGTTGAAAAGGTGTTATGTACATTCTAGAAAAACGATTTCGTTTAAAGTTATTTGTCCAAATAAGAATGGCCGAAAGAAAAAAATTAGCGTGTAGACTTCGCGATTTTTCGGGACGTCATGACAGATTATATATCGGTCGTCATTGGCGTCTGCGCCAGGTGTTCGAAGCGTAGTGTCAGTGACATCGCCTACGTGCGTTCAATTGTTTATTTGCGACGAAGCAACAAGATAAAGTATGACGTGCCTTCAGTTTAGCTCGCGTAAGCCACGGTTTGTGTGACGTCATAAGAGATAGTGCGTTACTTAATGGCGTGCCGGACGTGCAGACTGATGCTTTTGTTTAAAGGTATACAACGTAAGAAGGTGAATTTTATATGCGTGATATGGATGGGACGTGACGTGTCAGGTGTCTGTGACGTCCATGTTAGCGTCGTTCGGAACGTCTCGTCGAATGAAAAGGCGTCGTGTATTTCCAGAGCCATGCTCTTATTTAAGAGCGAAGCTTACGGCGGGGCTTGGCTAATACGGTTGTGAGATTAGTAGGACTAGTAGGTCGTGATGTGTGGGATGTGACGGGAGATGGTTCGTGGATTCGATGTCCTCACCGAAGGTACGTTTCTGCACGGGAGCGGTGTTTGAAAAGGCGCCCTCTTATGCAAATTCTGAAAAATGAAGCTGTTCGCACGCTTTCGCCGTATACCATTTGGAATTGTAGGATATGAGTGGGTAAACCACGAAACAGTTCCCCGTCGCAAGTTTGCGTAGCTTATGTCTAGTTTCGGTGATGGTAACTGATGGCCGTGTACCTTTCGTAAATGAACTGTCGTAATGGGCTAAAAAAATTTTGTACAATTTACCGTGACTACCGAACTTCGTTCTCTAAACTGGATGCGCGAAAATAAGTATGTCACGTCGGAAATCCAAGTCTTAAAACGCACATAAGCCTCGCGACATCACTGAAGCGAGTGGGCCGTCTTCGCCGGCGCGTGTGCACTAGCTCTCTTAACCAAATTAACTAGTGTTTAACAGCGTAAAGTGAGTGTATTATTTAGGGCTAAACATCAGTCTGGGCCCCAGCACAAACGTGCGGACAGACGGATACATACATACATACATACATGCATGCATGCATGCATGCATGCATACATGCATACATGCATACATACATACATACATACATACATACATGCATACGTGCATACATGCATACGTGCATACATGCATACATGCATACATACATACATACATACATACCATACATGCATACATGCATACATACATACCATACATGCATACGTACATACATACATCGACGGACAGACAGGCAGTCAGAGAAGCAGACAGACCGACCAATCGACTGACCTGGCGGACGGACCGACAGACTGGCCAAAAAATGCCGCCATATCCACGAAGTGAATGATGATGAGTGGGCGAAGCTCCGGAGGTAAACCTGGTAAACCATGAATCCTCCGTACATTTTGCCCACTCGATTTTATTGCAACGCTCCCCCTAGCGTACGTCGCCGCACTATATCGAACGATGACACGCGCCATATGTGGCATCATTCCTATTTTATAACACCTCGCATCTTTCATAATCAACTACACGTACCGCCGTCTAGTTTATAACATCTTGCATCTTTTGGACGGACGGATGGACGGACGGACGGACGGACGGACGGACGGACGGACGGACGGATGGATGAATGGATGGATGGATGGATGGATGGATGGATGGATGGATGGATGGATGGATGGATGGATGGATGGACGGACGGACGGACGGACGGATGGACGGATGGACGGATGGATATGGCTGTACCCTTTAGATCGGGCGGTGGCTAGCGTAATACTTAGAACTGAACGAGAGGTGGCTACATACAGGGGACGCACAGCCCACGCCTTAAGGAGCTTCGCTCCTAATAGACGCGCTTGCATCCGGATAAACGATGGCCATCCACACATCGGTCATTGCTTCTCGCTAAGAGTCAGGTATGGTATCCATATGTGGAATATAACGTGTTCTCCGGAATGCACTTTCGCTTCTTTTTTTTTCCTCTAAAGGTCATTCGTACTCTCCTCAAATATTTCATTCTCCTTTCTCTCTCTCTTCTGCGCCGTTATTGTCTTTCTCGGCAAAGCGACGAAGTGCGTTCGAGTTCTCATACCAGCGTCAAGCGCTCTCCGTTTCGTGCCCTTCCAAACCTCCTTTTCTCAATTGTTGTCGTTCGACGTGCTTAGTTTCCATGATCGACATGTGCCTCCTGAGTCGACTTCACCCGCCACGAGCGCGCGGCTCGCTTTATTTATATTGTTTTTCGTACTCTTATCGCCCGCTCCTTTTTTTTCTGCGTTGTTCCGAGAATCGTTTGGCCGCTTTCTCAAACGCGCGTTCCGCAACTCCCATATATATATATATATATATATATATATATATATATATATATATATATATATATATATATATATATATATATATACGGTGCACGCTTACGAACGGCGGCAGCAGACGGACGCGCGTTCCCCGTTTTTGGTCGCTGAGGAGGCCTTTCTTTCTTTCTTTCTGCTTCGGACCTGCGCCGTCTGCTTCATTGGCTTCTTGTTTGCTATCATACTTCTGCTTCTTCTGGAAAGCAGACGGCTCCCCCCCCCCCCCCCCCCTCCTGTTTTTAGCTCCGTTAAGCCTATTCTCTCATTGGTGCCATCTCGTCTAAAACGGGCGGGAACCAATTTATGCATTATATAAACGTGCGTCGGCTGTTACCTCTTTCGGGTGCCTCAGCTTTGATTGATTTATTGCCTCGTTTATCCCGGTCTGATTCACCGTGGGGGAAATCGGCGGCGGTGAAACGAGAGGTGCCTCACTTTAGACTTTACTGCCGCCGTTGTGTTAATTTCTTGCTCTTATCTTTCTTTCGTGTGCCTGTTGCGTTGAGCAGACCAGCCGATTAATGTCTCCAGAATCGACGCGGAGAGGCTTAAATCCCGGTAAATAAAAAACGAAATACACGAAACGGGTCGAGTGACTTTGGATCCAAGGCGACGTAAAGACGACGATCGATTAATTGTGCCACTTGCGAGAACGTTGACCTTCACTTAAGCGATCCTGCGCTGCGTTAGAAAACACACGCACAAAGGGGGAAAAAAAAGAAGAAACAATCCATTCGTGCCATGACTGTAAAGAGCGTCGGTAATGAGATCCGCTAATGAGGCGTCGCTTCGTAGTTACGCTTTGATGTTTTTTGATGTTTTATTCCTGAAGCGTCGAGCTGTTTTTACCGTAAGCCGATCGAACGAGGCGCACTTCTTCTAGTGGCGCATTAATGGCAGGAATTTCCGGTTCTTAGGCTTGATCGTAACGGGCCTGACTGGATTTGAGTGAGTGATTGAGTAAGTGAGTGAGTGAGTTATCAAGGTACATAGCTTATTGCATTGAGGGCAGACAGATGGAGTGACGATCAATGAGCGTTTCACCGATGCTACTCTGAATTGAATGACACCAACTGCCTGGCTACATCAACTTAGCAATTACGTATCGTTGAGTATGAGAGAGAGAGAGAGAGAGAGAGAGAGAGAGAGAGAGAGAGAGAGAGAGAGAGAGAGAGAGAGAAGTAAATGTTTATTTTCGAAACAGTGCCCCGAGTAATGCCGGGTGTCACTTGAAGTGGGGAGGGTTCCTTAGTCCAGGAACCCTCTGGAATGGGTACTTTCGCGGCAGTCATTTTTGATCATTGTTCACTTACGGTCGATCGTTTTGTAACTTCAAAGTAATCGACACGTCGTTGTGTTCACTTTTTAAAGCTTTGTGGGTTACCCCCATGCGGGTCAGTAACGGAAAAGGGTGTTCTCCCTGGTTTATTGGTCGTGTGACAAGCAGGTAATAATGTGGAGAAAATCGTTAACATTGCACTTGACACCATGGTTCGATCAGTTTGGTATAACTTGTTCTTTCCTTTCAGCGATGCGCAAGAGCAATAATAATAATAATAATAATAACAATAATAATAATAATAATAATAATAATAATAATAATAATAATAATAATAATAATAATAATAATAATATCATCTGGTGTTTCACGTTCCACCTTCACGATGTCATCATGAGAGACGCGCTATAGTGGAGGGTTCGTTGCACAGTATTTGGTCTTCATCTCTGTCCTGTTTCACAGTATTTAGCTTCTAGCATTCTGTCTTGATCGAAATGCGACCGCCACTGCCGGAATCGAACCCGCGACCTTTCTGTCGGCAACCTTGCACCACAAATAACCACTGCTTCTGCGCGGAGGACGTCAAACGTGATACGTCAACGCCTTAGTAATACAAGTGCAGTGTGCCCCGCCACGGTGGTCTAGTGGCTATAGGTACTCGGCTGCTGACCCGCAGGTCGCGGGATCAAATCCTGGCTGTGGTGGCTGCATTTCCGATGGAGGCAGAGATGTTGTAGGCCCGTGTACTCAGATTTGGGTGCACGTTAAAGAACCCCAGGTGGTCGAAATTTCCGGAGTCCTCCACTACGGCGTCTCTCATAATCAAATGGTGGTTTTGGGACGTTAAACCCCACAAATCAGTCAATCAACAATTGCAGTGTGCTTTGCTTTCTGCCTTTCTAGAGTCCTTCATGTCGTTTGTGCTATAGTACTTCGCCGGGCTTGCTTCGATTAGCGTATGCGTTAAAAATTTATCTCCCTTCCTAAATATTCTGAATCATTCTAGATTAGGTATACCGTTTCCATATTTCGACACCGCCAACAAAGGTTGTCTTTATTTAACTGTATTTAAAGGAAGACTGGTGTCTATGTGTTGTGCCAGCTGGTTGTCTTCTCTAGGATATTTCGTTATAAAACTGTCAACAAACAAACAGTAAATTAGACAAATAAACACGCAGAGGAAAAAAAATACTGATACTTCTCTCTCAGTAATGGAACATGCAACAGCTTACCACAAAAGCCCAGGCGACAAAAATGTTTAAAAAAAAACCCGAATTGTACACACACCAAGAGTAATGATATCTGGTGTTTTACATTTCACAACTATACGGTATGATTGGGAGGAGCGCCATGACAGCCGCCATCCAAAACGCTGCTCTCGCCTCGAAAAGAAAGTGGACCGTGAAGAAACAAGCGCCAAAAAGCAGAAACACTCGGAAAAGACACATGACGAGCGCTTGCTATAGCAACTGTTTTTTTTTTTTCATTTCGAAGTGAACAATTATATAAGCATAACGCGAAATGTACGTCATCTCAGTCCACCTTGTGAGGAGCGCCGTTAGCGGGGGGCTCTGGACATTTCGATCTTTCGGTGTTCCTTGGCGTCGCCTTTTGAAGTCGCCTTTTGGTAGTGCCTGAAACAGCTAATAATGTCAATCAATCAATCAATCAATCGATCGATCGATCGATCAACCGGGCTTTATTTTCACCAACGAAAGCATCCAAGTGGAAGGACTATTCGGGCCAGATTGGCTAGTGGCTGGTGGAGTACGTAATGCAAGAATGTACAGGTAACCTAAGTGCAGTAAACAACAAAAAGTGTCACATATATGCAATAAAGTTTACATGCGAATACATTGTGCTCCAGCATTTTGTAGGTACTTAGCAAGAAGAAAACGAATAACACCTACTGCGAACAATTGAGATCTACTGAAGAATTCAATTCACGACGACCAACTCAAAAGAGATCAACAAACGACGACTCGGCGCAAAGCACGCCATAGAGTATAGTCGCGTGCAAACACAAGACACCACCCCCCCCCCCCCTTTTTTTTTTCGAACATTTCGAGGCCGCCGCGCCCTTCGACGCAAACTTCATCCTGATTGGCAACATTTCTCGGTAAAAAAAATCTCTCTCTCTCTCGCTAATATACATGAACTGGAGAAGCTTTCCCAATGGGCCCCAAACATACTTGGAGACACAACTTAGCGGTTGTCTTAATTTTATCTGCAACGGTGCCGACCGGTGGACCGGTCTTCGCGTCAGGGTTCATTCGCAAGTTCGCAAGTTACTTGTTCGCAAAGCCTGCCGAAGACCGATCCAGCGGTCGGCACCGTTAGAAATAAAATTAAGCACAACCGCTAAGTTGTGTCTATGCTCTCTCCTCTCTCTCTCTCTCTCTCTCTACATATATATATATATATATATATATATATATATATGTATATATATATATATATATATATATATATATATATATATATATATATATATATATATATATATATAGGCAGGCATGGTGGTTGAGTGGCCGTAGCGTTGCCTAAAGTCGAGTAGATCCTCCGTGAGCGGTCACAACGTGGTTTATTTCGACGTTTCGGCCTAGAGTCTGGCCTTCATCCTGAAGAAGGCCAGACTCTAGGCCGAAGAGTCGAAATGAACCACGTTGTGACCGCTCAGGGAGGATCTACTGGAATATATATATATATATATATATATATATATATATGATATCTAACAGACAATAATGCCAAGGATGTATAGGGGAGGTTATTAGAACAAATGTGATATAAATAAGAAGAAAGAAAAGTGGGTGAAAAAATAACCTGCTCACGGCTGGTTATTTTTTCACCCACTTTTCTTTCTGCTTATTTACATTACATTTGTTCTAATAACTTCTCCTATTTGGCATTATTGTCTGTTAGATCTCATTATTATTGTGTCAAAACACGGAAAAACGAGCCCTTATGTATCCACCTCTCTCTCTCTCTCTCTCTCTCTCTCTCTCTCTATATATATATATATATATATATATATATATATATATATATATATATATATATATATATATATATATATATATATATATATATATATATATATATATATATATATATATATTGTATGGAATGGTGATGTGTAGCATCAGCGGAGGTGGATGTGTTTGCGTCCCTGGTTTTTTCCGAGTGTCGGTCGTCGTCGTCTCGGCTAAGCAGGGGAACGTGCTCGCTGCCTTGTTCCACTTCTTTCTCGGCCGAGTGGTATTCTGCGAGAGCTGTCGCGACGGGCCGACGACGACCTTGGCGAGAGCAAGGCCAACGAACGGCCTTATACTCTGCTCCTCGTTTACACCTGCCCGGCGACTGTGTGTTTGTGTCTGTATACCCGATACAACCCCCCCCTATTGACACGACTTAACGTTCCACTTGTGGCGTCACTTGAGTGCCGTCTTTCTTCGTCGACTGCAAGACGTTTTTTTTTTTGACATGCCGTAATCCAGGAGCTTAACCCAAGCCAATGTTTCTCAAAAAAAAAAAAAAAAACTCCAGGCCAGCGCGAAAGGCGCAGCACAGTCACAGGGAAAGCTAGAAGAGCGGCCTTTCAGAGCCTGTTCAAAACACTCATTGGGTAACTACTGCAATCACACTTGCTTGACACCCATTAGGTCGTTATTAATAATATTATTTGGGTTGTAGGCCGGCATTCGCTATGCTATTTTTCGTCATTCGTCTGAGGTGCGTGGTATCCCCTAAACACGTGCGAGGAAATTTGTGCCAATTGTTCATGCAGTGGCTGACGACGATGAGGAATTATGCCTGAAGTGGATATGGGTCCACGTTAATAGGGGAACAAGAACATGATCTTGTGATGGGTTGGGGGCATTGGACGTCCCACTCGTTGCGCTATTCGCATTGTGCGACGACTGCTTGTTCTTTTGCTGTTTTAAAACGCTTGATAAGTCGTAATAACGCGATTGCTTTCCCGACATCAAGCCTGCCTAAGGCAAGTTTGACAGCAAGTTACAAGCACTGGTGTAGCTCAGTGGCAGAAAACTGGGCTGGCACTCAGCGGACCCCAGTTCGAGCCCCACTGTGTCTTTGCGGCTACGTCAAGCCTACATAAGGCAAGTTTGATAGCGAATTAAAAGCACCGCCATTGCTAAGTGGTAGAATATTGGCCTGCAACCCGGATTTGAACCCCGCTGTGTCATAATGCTTGTTTTTTTTTGCGCGATGTGGTTACGGACACATGTGGCGGTGGTGGTGGATAACTGCGCGTGACCCGAATTGTTATCTCATAACAGCTTTCGCTGTAAAAAAATCGCAGCATATCCACTGGATGATTGATGACGCGTTGGCGAAGCTCTGGAAGTAAATCGATAAACCGTGAATCCTCCGCAAATCTTGCACAGTCGACCATCATGTAGAGACTGCCGGCGAAAGAGGAAGCGCGCCAAGAGCGAACGCATTTAAACGCGAGAGCGAGCGCGGTCTCCTATCACACGAGAGCGCGCATCGGAGTAGAGCGAGCGCCGCAGCACCATCTAGTGTGCAATCCGAGTATTAGCGCTGCGAGCGCCACAGCGCCATTTTGGGAGCGCTCCACTAGCGGCCGGTGAAAGAGGAAGCGCGCCAAGAGCGAACGCATTTTTACGCAAGAGCGAGCGCGGTCTCCTATCACACGAGAGCGCGCATCGGAGTAGAGCGAGCGCCGCAGCACCATCTAGTGTGCAATCCGAGTATTAGCGCTGCGAGCGCCACAGCGCCATTTTGGGAGCGCTCCACTAGCGGCCGGTGAAAGAGGAAGCGCGCCAAGAGCGAACGCATTTTTACGCAAGAGCGAACGCGGTCTCCTATCTAACACGAGAGCGCGCATCGGAGTAGAGCGAGCGCCGCAGCACCATCTAGTGAGCAATCCGAGTATTAGCGCTGCGAGTGCCACAGCGCCATTTTGGGAGCGCTCCACTAGCTGCCGGTGAAAGAGGAAGCGCGCCAAGAGCGAACGCATTTTAACGTAAGAGCGAACGCGGTCTGCTGTCTAACACGAGAGCGCGCATCGGAGTAGAGCGAGCGCCGCAGCACCATCTAGTGAGCAATCCGAGTGTTAGCGCTGCGAGTGCCACAGTGCTTCTTGTGAGCGCTCTACTAGCCGTGGCTACTACAACGCGGGACCTGCCTTAATGATCTTGGCCCCTAAAAAGAGGAACACAGGCTCTGATATATATTAGAAGTTTCTTTACCACGAGAGAGAGAAAAAGAGGAAAGAAAGCTTGATCAAGCGTTAACTCGACTGGCCTCCCTACAAGTGTGCTGGAGAAGGAGAGAATAATAGAACAGAGAAGGAAGAACAACATAAAAAAAGAAGAATGAAGGGTTAGTTTGAACACGCACAACACAAAGTCGCTCCGGTAGTTCACAGGCGCTCGTGAAGTCCGATCGCCTTCAAGTAGCCCAGAGAGCTTTCGCGGTCTCGTGCATGCCCGGAAGCGTTGGCCAAGGCCCGACAATCTTCAATTCTGATAGCGGCCTTGCATAAAGTTTGGCTCCCACAACACGTCCGTTGAGCAGGATGCAATGAAGACGTAATTAATGTAGGCGTCTCGTGTCCAGAAACCGCGATGTGGTTTCGATGCGTGTCTTAGTGGAGCGCTCCGGAAATTCCGACCGCGTGGGGTTTTCTTAAACGCGCGCCTGAATCGAACAACGCGTACCTCTCTGGCATTTCGGCTTCATTGAAATCGCGACCGACGTGGCGGGTACCTGATCCTGCGACCTTCGAGTGGTTAGTAGAACACGATAACCACTAGATCCGCGTTGTGGCTGATTTGCGAGGTGTGCTGCTGTTTTGCTCTGCATAATACTATGCCATCGACGTTCTTATAAATGTAAACCCTGTTGTGTTTTAATATGCGTTCCATTGGCAACTCTATTGCACGCCGCGTCACAGTTATTTCATAAGAATCAACTCGTACATAACAAATCGGGTTAGCTTTTATCAGCGTTAACCGCAGCCGACAAGTTGTAAGTGCGCGAGGAAGAAGTTGGCGCGGAAGAGGCAAGGCAACAGAGACGTGCGCCGACTGCTATGGAGAAGAATTTTCTGCCACGTACCACGACCTGCTTGAGCACTACAGGAAAGACCGGAAGAAATATCCTCAACCCCACGTGCGCCTGGACAGGTCGCAGGCGGTGGACCTGAGAAGGCTGCAGACGGGGTACGTTCACAAACGCCTACCATCCGCACCACCTATGGCCCACGCTGCACCCGTCGCCTGGCTGCCCGTGGTGCGCGCACTAACGGGCCGATATGGCACATTGGCAATGCGAAAGGGATGAAGATGGGCCACGAGAAAGGATGACGTCAACTGAGGGACCCACCGAATTGGGGCGCCTTGCGGAGCGATGGCAAGCCGCCCTTCTCAGCGAGGCCCTCGAAGACCAGGTATGGGCCGTCCAGCGGGCCAGGGCTGTCACCGAGGATCTCGGAAGATGTTCCTCGAACGATGTGTCCCTGGCAGCCTAGCCCCGGGCACGGCAACAACCGTTGGGCAAATAAAGTTTATTCAACTCAACTCGACAAATGATGAACTTATATATAACAAGTGCGTGCTTGTTTTCCTCACGCGAACTGGCGCACAAAGGAATCAGATTGATGTACTGGCGGAGTGTATTTGCTCACGACCTATTTATTGGTGGGGCGACTATACATCCAACATGGCGGTCGTTGAGAAGATCGCCCCGAAATAGACGGTACCGGAAAGTATACACTTTTTGCGAAGACTGCAATTTTGTGCGCTTCGGTGGCCCTTAGATTCATGTTTTTCAGAAAGCAGGGGAGCGCTTACATACTATATTATTTGAATAAATGCCGAGTAGCATATTTAGAAGATAAATATGCGCAAAATCGTATCGTATCGAGCAGACGAACTCAGTGCGAAAACTGCAAACCGGAAAGTTGCTGTACTCGTGCAGAAAATGGGCGGCTGCATACATTCAGAGGCCTTGGTTATTTGCCTGCTAAATTTAACCCTCTTAACCCCCGATGGCCTTTTGGGGTGCTAATTTGAGCGGGACGCTTAATTTTCTTTCCTGTGTATATAGGAGGTATTCACCTACGAGCAACCCTGTGCTCCCGCAGCCTACGCTTCGGCTATCCGCACAGCATGCGGGCAATGCGCGGAAGCCAATACTTCCGGCCGCCAGGTTAGGGCCATGTACACGTGTGTGTGCCTCTGCGTGATACTAAAGTTGAGCCGTCGTTTCTTTGCGCCCGCCATCCGTTATCACGTTTCATTGTGCCGTACTTGTGTGCAGCCATCGCACAAAATGAAATGGTGACGAGCCTGAAAACTCGAAACCGGTTAAATTTTATTCCTTTGCCGAACGTTATTCGCGGTTGTGTAGTCGTACACTGCAGATTGCGGCGAAGCGTCGTGGCGAGTGATTCAGCCGTCTTCGCCAGGCTGATTTTTAACAAGGCTGTGGGGTGAGTGCCTGAGAATGGTTCACGTGCGAATGGAAACTCAGTTGAGTTCCGATTCTGATGCCTTTGAGTGATTGAGATGCGAACGAAGCACGAAAATGAAGAAATCGCAATGACACAGTAAATGCAGTCAAATTCAATGCTCTGGCAGACACGTCTGCGAAAAGCACAACTCAGTGGAGTACTCAGTGTTGGACTATTCATATTGCCAATACACGCGCGGTACGCTGCGAGCTTAAATGAGAGGCACGCTCGACTCACTCGCTGGATTTCGTGTCGACCGGTTGTGCCCCCGCGATCTCCGACGACAGCGCAGCTGTGGCCGACTGGGCTCCCCCTACGCCATCTCCTGACGTCGACAAGAGCTCTCGCTGAGTGGTGCCTTGTCCCCGGACTTCTGCGACCACGTCCATCTTTACCATTTTCTCCTTACTTCTGGATGTCGCTGTCCCTGCGCCACGCTGTCTCCTTCCCCTCTGTCTATATACATTTTAATCCTATCCTTTTAATCTCTCCTTACCCCCATCCCTCGTGAGATACTGTTGAGGTGTCCTCCCCCTGAAAGACAGTTACGGGGCTCACTTTTATCTTCTTTTCATTTAAGAATCACACAAGATAAGAGAGGCACGCGCTTTTGTTTTTCTCGCTAAAATGGCTTGGCTCAGTACACTTGCGTCAAAACACAGGCGGCTTGTAACCTTGGTCTAGTGGATAATTTAATGCTCCTGATACTTTTCATTCCATGGACCAACGCTTTGGGTGATCCAACCACGTCGAAATTTCAGTCTCGTGTGCACTTTACCACAATCTAATTTGTCCCACGCAATGGTGTTTTCACGTGGCTGTTCGTAAGCGCTGCCGAGCCCGCTGCTGATTGATTTGTGGGCTTTACCGTCCCAAAACCACCATATGATTATGAGAGACGCCGTGGTGGAGGGCTCCGGAAATTTTGACCACCTGGGGTTCTTTAACGTGCACCCAAATCTGAGTACACGGGCCTACAACTTTTCCGCCGCCGAGCCCGCTGCTTCAACTAGACTCATAAAACATCGCACCAGTATCAAATTCATTGGTAAACTCGACTTTAGCGCTTACAGATGGAATATATCTTCAGATTATCTTACCTTTGCGCCCACCGCAACGCAGTCACCGTGACTTTTCAGCGAATGCTCGTGGACGAACCCCTTAATCAAGCATCCAACGATTTCTTGGCATTGAGTCGTTCGTGCGTCACAAAACTTGTCTTATATGCACCAAGCAGTCCTTTATGTCTCAGAGTTCCACCTTCGAAACAAGTGTGGTGTCAAATGCGGCCTCCTCGCTCGTCAGAATGAGTGGGCCAACTCACGCTGCAGAGGGTCACTTTGTCTATGTATCGCTGTTCAGCATCGGCGTCCGATTTCTCGGCGGTACACGATCAAGCGGGCCGAGCACGCGTCGCCCACGGCTGCAACAGCTTCACAAACGGTGAATCTCGTACCTTCTAAATGCAAATGAAGTAAAACCGAACAAAACAAAATAAAACAAGAGCAACGTGTCCGCGGTAACTTGTGTGCAACAGTTGGAACCGCCGGACTCAACTGCCGCTATGCCTGCGGCCGCCGGTAGGGGGCCTTCAAAACGGTGGCTATACGCGGTTGCCAGCACAGCTGGCGCACTTTCCGCTTCCGTGCCCGCCAAGCTGACGTCACGTGAATGCAACCTTATAAGCTTTGTGCACCCCGGCGACTAGCAGCGGTCGCGCGACCGTTTGCGACTGGCGACCAGGAAACGACTTGTGTTCACACCAGCAGAGACTGCATGCGAGCGACCGGAAGTCGCAAAACCAGAGAGTCACGTCCGAATCTCGTTATCAACGAGAACTCTGGAGATGGAAAGCGGCGCCGACCAGCTGATCGCCGCTGGCTGAGTGAGCAGAGCGAACTGAGCGTGCCGCGTTTATTGTTTTCGTCCGTTCTCGCACAGCGTTCCCAGCAGCGTGAATGAGTTCGATTCAAGCGAAGAACAAGAGATTGTCATGGCGCTGATGCACTATGCCATAGTGTCAGCGCCGGCAGCACAGAAGCCTCCAAACAAGAGGAAAAAAAAAAACGGTGGTGGTACGTATTCAGAAACGCTTCTTGAACTTGGCTTGCCACAGCCTCCAATGCAGCACAAACGCGTCTCGAACGTGGTCTCGTAAGGCGGTGCCAAGGCATGAAGCACAAACCCGTTCCAAACACGCTGCATTGAAGGGGGTGAAAAGTCAAGTTCAAGCCAAAAAAAAAAAAAAAAAACGATTCTGAATACGGCGGAATACGGTGCACAACCCATTTTCTCTTTATTTGGATGGTGTTTAGTTCCTTGCGTATGCCGCCAAGTAAATTCGACACTTTGCTTGAGCTGCTGCGCCCCGCCATCTCCGAGCCAAGTACTCCGTGGTGGCCATGGTGGCACAGACCCAAAGGAACGCACTCGTTTGTATCTGGCGCAATGAAAAAAAAACAAAAAAGTGAGCCTGGATATAAAGAAACGCTGGCGTCACTTCTGGGCATCGCTGATTGGTTCCAGCAGCTTTGCGACTGCAGTCGCGCGAATGAAAAGTCGGTCAGGAAGCGACTAGCCAAAGCAGTCGCTTTGCGACCGTTCGCGACTGTTTTCGATCAGTCGTAAATGGTCGCGCGACCACTGCTAGTCGCCGGTGTGAATCAACCACAAGACAAAATGCAAACTACGCTCACAGTTTACCGTAGGGCGGCTGCTCTTCACCTCTGAAAGCCGGTCGTCATTGCTAGTTTCTGCCGGAACAATAGGTATTTTTGGGTTCTAGTGTGAACACTGCGTGTGTTATTTGTCAAAGGTTCATCGTCACTACCTACCATATTTGGTTTGGCTGAACAGCGGTGCAGAGTCGGGGGCGACAATGTCTTAAAGCGTTCAAGTTTCTGACCTAACACCGGTGACACAAATGTGGTTGTGTAGATCATTATCCGAGACATTCGAGAAAAGCAGGACGACACAACCATGGGTAGTCGTTTAGCGACGTTAACGGGAAGGCTTTTTGCTCTCAGATGGTACAGTACCTAGTACTCTAAATCGTTAACCACTTTTTCTGAACACACAGCTTGTGCTCTTCTTGCTCTTAGCGGGACGGCTCAGTGCTCTCCCATAGTTGAGTACGAAGTACTCGAAATTGTTAGACATTTTTTTTCTAAACACACAACTTTATGCTCTCCCATAGTAGAGTGCCAAGCACTTGAAATCGTTAACCTTTTTTTTTTCTAAACACAAGTCTTAAGGCTCATGGGACGGCTTCTTGCCCTCCCACAGTTGAGTACGCAGTACTCTAAATCGCCAATAACTTTTTCTAAACATGTCACATAGTTCCATTGTAGAGTAAGCGTGAGCGCCAGCGGGATGGCTTTAAGCTATCTCATATTAGAGTACTAAGTACTCAAAATTGTGAATCACTTTTTCTAAACACACTAGTGTAGCAGTTCAGCGGCTCATCGGTTCACCAGGGGTCGCTTACTTCGATTGTAGGCCAGTGTGCTCAGATTTGGGTGCACGTTAAAGAACCCCAGCTGGTCGAAATTTCCGGAGCCCTCCGCTACGGCGTCTCTCATAATCATATGGTGGTTTTGGGACGTTAAACCGCACATATCACTCAATCAGATCATTACTTCGATAAAGCATCTGGGAGGGCGTTATGCTCTCCCGTGGTGGAGTAGGCTGTGTACTCTGAAGCGTTTCACGCTAGGCATTAACATACGCCTCATTTGTTGGGTCTTAATGCTGTTCCCATAGTGGAGCACAATAAGCATATTTTACTCTAAATCGTCGATTGGCTACAAAATTCGTGAGCCGATTTGAAGTGCTGAGCCTAAACTGTTAATGTATAGTGAAGTGCAACGTTGAACATTTGCGGATTCTAGTTTCGTGACAAAGCAACTTTAAGCCACGCGAAGCCAACCGGAGCTCAAGTACGCAAATTAGACAAATCACTATACTACACATCATTCCCATGCTCGCTGAAGCGCCGGGAATTTAAACTTTCATAGACACCAGCGCCTGAGTTCCTTCTAGTGTACTTACAGGAAACCCCATGCTCTTCCCCACAGCCACCTGGATCCAGGCGGCCGTGTCTTTTTTTTTCTGCGAATTTTTTTTTTCCGCCACGGCATACACAGCGAAAAATGATCACTTTACTCTCTCTAATACTCCACCATAGCAGTGTACAATTTGTTTAAAATTGTTAACCACCTGTTATAAACAGGATTTATTCACGTAAGAACGAACCACCCGTCAAAGTCACTCATACAATTAAGCGCGTGGATCGGGAAATTAAGGCATTATGCTGCCCCATATAGGGGAGTACTGAGTGATCTAAATCTTCAAAAACTTACCCCCCTAATCTAGAACGTCCTTTCACTCAGCGCTTCACCTTCACACGAGACGGCCGATGGAAGCGCCCTCTCTAGGCACGGCAAATCACTGCATATCAGCGATAATGTGGTGCGATTCTCGAGCAGTGCAGCGTCAATTTCAGCCGAGCAGCGGCGCAGTGCTACACTCTGTCAAGTGAAGTGTGAAAGTCTAGTCGAGGATCGTTTGTGAATACGGGGGTTAGTCCTGACATACCACCATCCTAAAATTGAGGTAATTTTAGGATGGTGGTGCTGGGACAGCTAAATGAAATGCGTTGCTGGGCGAGTGGGTGCACATCCAAAAAAGTCCAGCGCAAGAAAAAAAAAAAAAAACTTGAGACACAGGAAACCTGTCTATCCTGTCTACTTGTTTCCTGTGCCTGGTTGTTCTTGTTTTGTTTTTTTTTTTTGCGCTTGTTCTTTCATGTTTAGACAGCCTAATGCTCTCCCATAGTAATGCTTTTTTGTCCTAAACACACATGCAAGTTTTCAGAGCGAGTGACAACAAAGGCAGAGCCGACGTTTTTTTTTTTCTAAGTTATAGTTCACTGTAACTATCCTTCACAACTTGAGCTGCCGAAGCAACCCAATGACGAAATCAATTGCTGATAACCTGCATGCACCCGCACGTAATCTCCTCACTTCCGTGTCATAGTGCTTGTTCACATTCGTTCATCAATTTGTGGCTGCTGTTCACGGTGCTTGCTTATCTATGATTTTATCAACGTGATAACCGTTCACTCGTTCTGTCCGTCTTCGCGCGTCTCTTACTGAACCCCAGTTCTCGGCCTTCTCTGGTTCGCTGGTCTATCCCCCGTATTCACAAACGTTTCTCCACTCGACTTTCACCCTTCACTTTACAGGGTTGAGCACTGCGCTACCGCTCGGCTGAAAATGACGCTGCGCTATTGAAGAATTGCGGCAGACTATCGCTGATGTGCAGTGACTTGCCGTGCCTAGAGATGGCGCTCCTATCGGATTTCTCAAGTGAAGGCGAAGCCTTGAGAGAAGGGAAGTTCTACAATACAGGGGTATATTTCAATAAAAGTTTATCCAATCCAATCCAATAAAGTATCTGTACTCTAATCTATGACTCATACCGCATAAACCTTACATTGTATACACCTCTGGCCTTTCTAGTTCCCGTATCGAATCGTGACTTAATCCTTTCGTTCTCGCTACCAATGCCTTTTTCACACTCATTTATTCACCCAGCTATACAGGCCGGAATTCCTCAATTGGCCAGCCCTGCGAGTGTGCCCCATCTCACTAAGCCTAGCGAATGGACATCGCTCCGATGCCTTGTGATTGCAATGCTGAATGCGGCGGCAGACCTGTGTGTCGTCCGCTATTTCGTTATTTTCGTCTGCTTCGATTTCTTATCTCGGGCGACTCCTGCTTCTCCTTTACCTATTTCCTCAGCCTGCCGGTGATCGAGTGGCTTACGCCTTATATATACCGACAGAACGAGCGAGACCGCGGCCATTTTGTCAATTGGTGACGTTCCTCCCAATATAAAAGAGGGCGCCTGCCCCTTAGGCGTCGAACCTCCTTCCCCCACTTCGATGCACACAGTCGACAGCTATCGGAGCAAACTCCCGAGTCGTTGCTGATAAGGAGGCTTGGCATTCCGTGTGACACCGTTGACAGCTGCAGCTCCCGATTCGAGCCACGTTTATCAGCCTATTTCTTTCGCCACCCTCGTTATTGACTCGAGATGGTCGCCGCCTTATTGCCCTTTTTCTTGTTATTGCGTTAGCAGGATCGTCTAAGAGGTGCTTTTAGTCCCACATTAGGTTTGAGAAAAGCCCATATACGTCAGGCCCATTGACACGTCGACCGTGAAGGGTCTTGCCGGCCCTCTCGGTGGTGTGTTTCGTATGTCTCCGCCCTAGTTGTTTCTATTTCCTCTTTATTGAAGTGTGGAAGACTCTTTAAGGGCGTCTATTGAGGGCTTTTTTTTTGGCACGTCACCAACGAATTAGCGTGCCCCCTCGTTTTTTGTAAGTTATATGTACGGGGTCATTCTTAAGTAGCAGGCCTTATTCTTTGCTCCTTTTCTCTCTCTCTCTCTCTCTCTCTCTCTCTCTCTCTCTCGCTGGGCTGGATTTTCTACTCTGTGGTGCAAGTGAATTGTGCCTAGCGTTTGGAAATGCCCGCTGGGTGAGATTGGCGGTCAAGCTGTATATTTTTGTAAGGACCCAATAACGTTATTTTTCCTCCTGCCTTCCTTTTCCCTTCTTTTCGAGTGAAACTCCACAGCAGCAATCTCACCGTGAAGTCTAGCACATGAACGTTGATTCCTCCATATACTCTGGGACATTATAGGACTGGCATCTCAAGACTGACAACGTTAATTGGCCTGTAAGGAAGGGGTTAAACTTTCGCCATGCCTCTGAATCGGCTGACAGACAGAAAAGCAGGAAAGACACTGACAGAGAGGCCGCAATTTATGTCGAAGCGAAGCATCCTAAGAGAGACTTTAAAATTCCTTAACAAGTATGTTCGGGAGCTATACACAGACAGGACTCCTCTGAAACATTGTTTTCGTGAGGCACCGTGCATGGTCACCAAGGAAGGAAAATAGAGGGAAAAGAAAGGCAAGGAGGTTAACCAGCCTATAGGCAGCCGGTTTGCTACCCTGCGCATGGGAGAGGGATGGGGGAGATGAAAGATGGTCACCAAGCATCTTGATGCACGATCAGGCTACAAAAAACTATATTTCAGATTCGGCGCCCACACTTAAGTCGTTTTGGTGTTCGATATCGACGTGGTGGAATCGTGGCATCAGATCTCTTTTATAAATGACCCTTGTATCAGTGAGGGAAAGGTTTTTATTTTTTTCGATAGCAAATGATTGCGGATAATTCGTGTGAATTCTTCTTTCTACAATTCACCATTATTCGAGTGTTTTTCTTCCTAAAACATCTTGCGTGTTGTTGTAATATCGTATCGATTGTATCGATTGCGAACAATGCTGTGATATTGCACACGTCTACCTCCCCTGCGCAGTGCCTTATGGCGATGTAGGGGAAGTGTATATAGATAAAAAAATATTGAAAAATTGGCCCCTTATTTGCATGTTACACTGCAAATGTCGTCGAAATACGATAGTCTTGCATCTGGAGAGAGTGAACGAAACGTTTATTCGATGTTCTGCGCGAGAAAATCGGTGAATGGTATTCTGGAGGCACTGCGTTAGATTGGTTCGAGCGTGCAGCGGACGAGCGCATCAAGTCACGTCACACGTGAGACATGAACGCCATCTGGCAGTTATCTTGGAAAACGAAGCGCGCGCGCCCTGCGCGCCCGTCTTGGAGGTGATAAGGTGTAGGAACGGAAGGCGACGGGTAGGTGCCACCACCGTGTCGTCTTAGCAAAGCGTTGGAAACACTTGCCTTTTTTGTGCAAACGTTGCATGGTCAGCGCAACATGACAAACGCTGTGATCCTTAGAATTACTTATGTACGCCTTTTTCTAGTTAGAGGCACACATACATAACATTGACGTGTTGTTATGGTGCCTCAGATATGCGCAATAATTGCTTTTTAATTGACAATCACACAAGCATGAACGCTGAATCTTGAGCAATATCGGTGGGTGCTGCGGATGGGGTCGGCCGTTTGGAGTATTGTTTGGCCACTTTTGTGCCGTTTAGAGTACCGTTAAGGGCGGAGAAACAGACAAATGTACAGACAGACAGACAGACAGACAGACAGACAGACAGACAGACGGACGGACGGACGGACGGACGGACGGACGGACGGACAGACAGACAGACGGACGGACAGGCGGTCAGACGGACAGACAGACAGACATTTTTGCGTCGAAGGTCCCCAAAAAAGACCATCGTCATTAAAAATTTGCGTCCTTCCCGCAGCCTTCTTGACTGTCCCGACCCCTGCCGGACTAAACCGCATGCCTGCGACCCGCTTGTCGAGGTTTGTTTGAGATCGCCGCTCTAGGTTGTGCCAGTCCTGCTCATATCTTGATGCGATTCGCTGTACACTACGGCGGTACATCCTTGCGCAACCATCTCAGCTGCGGATGGGCATAAGTGTCACCATATTGGGCTTTTAACCTTTTTGTATTGCACGCGTTACACCCAAACGAACAGTGTTATGGTAGACGCATGCGCACAATAACGGTTTGATAGGTGCCCACAATGTTTTGTATAGCCCGATTCGTTCACGACGCATTATACAGAAACGCCCCGCCTTGGTGGTCTAGTGGCTAAGGTACTCGGCTGCTGACCCGCTGGTCGCGGGTTCGAATCCCGGCTGCGGCGGCTGCATTTCCGATGGAGCCGGAAATGTTGTAGGCCCGTGTGCTCAGATTTGGGTGCACGTTAAAGAACCCCAGGTGGTCTAAATTTCCGGAGCCCTCCACTACGGCGTCTCTCATAATCATATGGTGGTTTTGGGACGTTAAACCCCACAAATCAATCAAGCATTATACAGAAACGGTTAAAAAAAAACATCGCCTTCCCAGCCCAAGATGGCGGCGTCCAGAAGTCTTAACGGACAAAAAGTCTATAGGGGCCCCTTGTTTTTTTTTTTCTTCGATGAAAACCTCAATTGTGACTACAGCGCATCTCCTCTCTTCGTCTCGTGCCTTTTGTATTCGTGTCTATAGAGCTGCCTTTCCATCAAAAATGAACGCGCAAAACAAACGCGCAAACGACCACAGGAGGCATATCGTGCGGCCGACGCGTGGGAACCGGCGAATGCGAACCGCGGTAACGGAAATGCGCGACCGTTGCCCGCCGTTGTGGAGTGGCAGACGCCATACCTTCTCCCATTGTTTTCTCTAGCGGCAAAATCCACGCTCGCTGTGCAAGATTATCCCAACTGTCGCGGTCGTCTCCACGTGGACGCCCGGTGACGACGTGTTTTTTTTGCTTTTTGTTTTTTTTTGTCCTGTCTATTTACTGCTGGAAACAATAACAGCCGACACCTCGACTACACCACCGTGGTGTCGGTTGTACTCGGTGGAAGTATAGTGTAACGGAGGACGGTGATCGGGTGAGAACAATGCGAGGAAGTGTGCATGACGTCGTCGACTCTCTGGTTGCGTTCTTATATCATGTATCGAGCAGCCGCACGCGAGCTGCTTCTGTGGTGTCCGTTGTGACGCCTGTTGTTGCTGTTAATTGTTGTTGCCGCTGATTCTGCTGTTATTATTATTGTACATTATTTTTGCATTCGGTGTCGTTGTTCCAGTGGCGGCTGCGTCTGTTAGCGCTGAATTTGCGCTTGTTGCTGCTGCTGCGCGTCCTATCTTGACATGCATTCGCTATACGTCTCATGCCTTTGTACTTGTTCTACGGTCACCACTAAGTTTGCGTTGAAGCGACAGTCACAGCGAATCATACCCTTGTATGTACTGTGATCTCACCGCCAACCTTGCGCTCAAGCGATGGTCAGCACGAAGGTCGATCGCATCGCTCAATGCATCGACCATGCAGCATTTGATGTCAGCGTTTTGTTGATGTGCACCAGGTCGGGGGCTAAAGAGGTTAGCTGCTGGCCTGAAATCGTACTCTAGTTTGTTTGTTTGTTTCGCGGTCGCATTCAATGTTTTGCCCATGAGGCGAAAATGAGACAAATATTTCTAGAAGTTCAATTTAAAGCATACACAGAGAGCTCGACTGCTGAAGGGGGGAAACCGGATATATATACAGACAAAGCAACAGACAGACAGACAGACAGACAGACAGACAGACAGACAGACAGACAGAAAGACAGACAGACAGACAGACAGACAGACAATAACGGACGGACGGACGGACGGACGGACAGAGAGACAGACAGACAGACAGACAGACAGACGGACGGACGGACGGACGGACAGACGGACAGACAGACAGACAGACAGACAGACAGACAGACAGACAGACAGACAGACAGACAGACAGACGGACGGACGGACGGACGGACGGACGGACGGACGGACGGACGGTTATCGAAATGGCCAGGAGAGCTAAAACTTGTAGATAGATAGATAGATAGATAGATATAGATAGATAGATAGATAGATAGATAGATAGATAGATAGATAGATAGATAGATAGATAGATAGATATTCTTGCACTCTTGATGGTACGATCAAATCGCAGACGGGCCGCAGTCCTTGCCACTCTCTCTGAGGTGTGTATGTGGATAAGCCGAAAGGTGCGTTATTTATTCATGAGAGGCGTCAGCCTTTGCAGACGCGAAGGATTGTTAATAATTCCTCAAGGCGAACAAACACCCGCGAAAAAGGGTTGTATGTCTTACGCAGGAGTGGGAATGAAGCCCCGCGTAGGTTTGGATACCTATTAGGAATAACAAAGAAAGAAAAATGCTTCCGTGCGACACTCCTATGAGATGCGCCTTGCGGGTAGACGTGCGCATTTGCAGCCGAATGGCTCCGCTGGGATTTGCGTCTTCGGGCTAAGGAGGTACACCCGTGCTGCGTCCGCGAAACGAGCCGAGCCGCACATGACAACTCGGGATTAAAAAAAAAAGATATAGAGAAAAAGAATTCTATGCCTCGTGTTCCGGGATCCGCCTATCTAGCCTTTTTCAGGAGCCGTACGTACTAGGCGAATATATACATGTATACAGCGTTCCAGTCTTCCGACTTCGAGAGTATGCGAATGTCGACTCGCCGCACGCGCAAAAGAAACACTATTGTTCGAGTTGCGAAGCATTGAAAGGTTGCGTTGAACTGATAGATCCCTCTTTTTGGTTTTTGTTGTTGTTGTGCTGTACGCAATGCTCCCTGAAGCCTTCGTTTTTCGAGCACAACATCTGGCATTTGCTAAGGGCAGCAAAAAGCTCGTAGCGTACAAGCTCTTCAGTCGTGTCTTGGAAAAAAAAAAAAAACACCGTGTAAAAGGAGATGACATGAAAAGTGATTGCTGAGCCGAACGAAATCCCGTCCATACTTTTATTTTTGACATGTAGTATAGCGTCGCTTTTGCGGTGGTTCTTTTTTTTTTTGTATGTACAGTAAGTGTTCCAGTTCCGCTCATAAGAAGCGGATTTGGGCTCCTTCAGCGAGTCGCTTGTAGAATTTCGCTGTCACTTGGGGCGTTTTTTTTTTTTTGGGGGGGGGGGGGTGCTTATTTTAATTTTTTCAGCAAATATAGTTATTTTAGTGTTGATCACGCCCATCAGTAGCGTGTTTGTTCACTAATAAAGCGTTTCTTGGCGACTTTCAGTAGCTGAGTGTTGAAGTAGAACGCATACGTTGGGAGAAATAATCAACAAGGAACATTAAGCATGCACGGGCTAACGTGTATTAAACTGAACAGAGACTACCCCGAAGACAATGTGAAGACGTGAATATGTGCTCTCGTTCATAGTTGCGCTTATTTTTGATACAAAGAAGCTCCGCCCACCATCACTGCTGTCTCTTTCAGAGAGAATTAGCATGACAGCTCCATCCAATAGCGCTTACTCATTTTTCTTGACGTCGAGAACTTGTGTGTTTAGGAAGAGTTTCATACATCGTAGGACGTTATCAGTACTTTGAAATGCGCTTTACTAAGGGGGACCAATAAAACAAATTTTCTTGACGTATTATTGTGCGTGTATTTAGAAAAATCGTTTAACGATTTCGAGACTTAATAATCAACTATGGTAGAGAAGTGAGCCGTCCCAACAGAGGCTGCTGACGACATGGCTACAGAAGGCATCGCGATTTTCGATAGCTGACATCTTTAGACCCCAATCAGCTTTTGCTCGGGTCTGTGTCCGTCCCTCGGCGATCGTCCGTTCTTCCATTGCGCATGCGCTAGCTCTGCCCCTCCCCTCGCGTGAGCGCGAAGAGGTAGCGCTGCCTCCACTTCGTCTCCTCCCGTTTAATCTCCCCTCCCGTTTATCTCTCCTCCACAGCTGTGTGCTCGTATATAATGCTGCCGTGGCACTTTCCTAGCAGCGTTGGGTGCTCACTTTGCGGCTCACACATGGTTATAGACACAAATGGGAGCGGGGCTAACATAAGCGGTACACAACTTATGCACAACTCGACACACAAATGAAACATGCACGGAAGCACACAAATAAGAGCAACAAATGGAAACACAAATGAACAGCAGCGCTGCTTTGCATCTTCACATTTGTGTTAAGATAAAGTGGTTAACGATTTACAGTGCATGGTACTCTACCACGCGAAAGCATAAAGTGAGCTAGTTTTGGTTAATGTTTTTTTCCTGTGAATCCTCTATTCAGTATCTTATAATATGCGTAGCGTTCATATTCGGTGAGAAGAGACGAAAGGCACTTACAGTTCAAGCGTAAATAAGTTACCATGACTGTCTTTGACATTTGAAATACAGGTGTGCCGGGGTTTTCTGTGGGTCATTTTTTAGGGCTGAAGCTCCTTACTATACCTTGCCTTGTTTTTTGTTGTGGTATCGGTATAGAACCGTTGCTATAGTCTAAACATATGTGACCCCCCCACCACACACACACAAGGCTTTATAATAGTCTTCGACGTAGACAAGGGCTAATTAAATCTAAGGTAAGTGATCGCTCTTCCTGGCGAAATAAACCTATAGAGAAGAGTACTGATTGACTAATCTCTACTCAAATGTGCCTAGATGTTGAGGCTTCTGAAGGAAAGCTGTAACACATAGACACGCGTCGAACACTGCATCTCTCAACAAGTTACCCAAATTATTATTATTGTATCTGGCCACCGGTAAGATGGCGGCTCCCTTGATTCACTTTCGAGCCATATCGTCCATTTCAGCAATTTTCTAACCACCGTATTCACGAACGCTCCTTCACTCCAAGACTCTCCTCGACTTGTAAGCTTCGATGGGACTGCCGTCTCTTGGCAGACCAAGTCACTGCATATCGGCAATATTCTGCAGCGATTCTTGCGAAGCGCAGCGTCAATTTCAGTCGAGCAGCGGCGCAGTGCTAAACTCAGTGAAGTGAAGGATGGAATTCGAGTCGAGGAGCGTTTCTGAATACGGGGGTGAATCCGCCTCGAATCGCCTAAGCTGGCGGTAGGGTGAAATAAACTTTAAATTGTTATATATGCCTTGACGCTATATTTACACTGTGAGTGAAAACGGTCGGGTAACGTAATCACTGATGTGCACATGATACCCAGAGATTCGGCCACTCGTCTTCATTCACTTCGTGAAGGTGCGTGGATTTTTTTTTTTTTTTAGGTTCTAGTATTCGTTGCCTCTTGTAGAAGTGCAGAGGCATCTCGCTTGCTTATAAGCATCGTTGCGCCCTTTGAATTAAATAAAAAAAGCTCCCTTTCGTGCCGTATCAGCTTTTGTCGTTACCACAGTTTATCAAGTCGCCCTCGTCCGCGGTGGCCTAGTGGATAAAGTACTCGGCTGCTGACCCGCAGGTCGCGGGATTGAATCCTGGTGGCGGCGGCTTCATTTCCGACGGAGGCAGAAATGTTGTACGCCCGTGTGCTCAGGTTTAGGCGCACGTTCAAGAACCCCAGGTGGTCGAAATTTCCGTAGCCCTCCACTACGGCGTCTCTCATAATCATACGGTGCTTTTGGGACGTTAAACCCCACATATCAAATCAGTTTATGAGGTTCTCTTGCGCAATTATTAAAAGTAGGTCCTTCAGGAAGTCAACCGAATGTCATTGATTCTCACACTGTTACCTTTATTATTTTTTCTTTACTTGGACTATTTCGTCTTGCTTGAGCCATATGGGGGGTTTCTTTATCGATGCATTGAGTGGCAATGGGTGCCCCTGTCTTTTTTCTTTTCTTGTCGTGATTGTTCTTCGGCGTTGCCTCGGAAACGATCTGCAGTGCGACACCGGCGGCTGCACTGGAACGCTTGCTCTTGCCAAGTCAGGCAAGGTAGGGGCTATTTATAGCCGCGCCGCAAAGATCCTTTTGGCTCCCACCACCCGGTCGGTTTCTGTGCGTTGTTTTCCTTGTCGCTTTGCTTCGGAACCGTCCATTCCGCTCTGTCAGGTTTTGCATGGCGCAGTGCACTGTTTTGCCGTGGCTGTTTAGCGGATGGATGTTTGCACTGCCATGTATTGTTGGCCGTACATTGCCGTTTGACATCTTTAACTAAACGAACAGTCCTACGTTGCAATAGAGCGTCCACACGGAGACATTTCTAGCTTTGCCCACAGTCAATGGACTGCTTTACGAATGGCTGTGCGTGTCGCCATGTTTGGCTGTTACCTTTGTGCGTTCCATCATTAACAAATAAACGAACGGTGTTACGCCAGACGCATATCCTTCGCCCAGTCTCTTATCTTTCCAGCCCCTCATACTTCACCCCGCCTTGATCATGCGCACAAGGTTGCCCCCATTCTCGCTAGGACCAAGAAGTTTCAAAATTCGCCACTATCATTATGCATAATCGAGTGGAATTCTCTTCCACCTAACATCGCCGAAATTACAGATCCTTCCATATTTAACTCCATGCTTCAGCGCTATTTGCATAGTGAAAAACATGACTGACCTGTGTCTGATTGCCCTCGTTTCGTCTGCTGTTTTTGCTCCCGATACTTATTCAGGGTTCTTCGATGTAATTTTCTTAAGTGTTTTCATTTTTATTGTACTAATGAATATGTACTCGATTAATGTTGGTGAACGTACTTGACTTGATGCTGTGATTCGATTTACTCGCTGTTTCCTTTTTATTGTTACTTTTTGGTATTCGGTTTTCCGTTCATGTTGCTTGAAATGTATGTATTCACTTAAATCCCCCCCCCCCCCCATGTAATGCCCAGTTGGGCCTTTAGGGTATTGAAAAATAAATAAATATGCGTGAAGAGGGTTGGGTTTCGGCGTGTGACGTTTCGTGGTCTTAATAATTCACGTCGCAATATACAAAAAAAAACAAAGAAAAACGAAACCCATCGTTTTAACATCCCAAGAAGGTGTTGTTCGTATATATCATTCTGCGTCCGCCGCGGTGTTGTAGCAGTTGAGGTGCTCGGCTGCTGATCCGAAAATGGCGGCTTCCATCCCGGCGGTGCTGGTCGCAATTTTCATGCAGGTGAAACGGTTAAAAGTGAGTGAATACTGCACGACGTCAGTGCACGTCACAGGACACGAAATGGTCGAAAAATTTTCGGAGCCCTCCCCTACAGCGTCTCTCATTGTAAAAAAAAAAAAAAAAACCATGGTTTTAAGGATGCTAAAACCCAGATATTACTAACGCAACATTTCCACATTTGGCAACGCCTTGCTGTTCATATCGAGGGTCTATCTAGTCCAATGACCACTGAGGCGTCTTTCAGAGAAATGTTCGCTTTTTTTTTTTTTGCTGAAAGAGGTCAAAAGTAATGTCTGTGATGTGAGGAGCGGACCGTCTCTCCTGACTTGCTAATTTATTCCGCATTTTTTTTCCTTTCAATTTGCGTACTTTGCGCAATGCAGATTCCTGCATGCGAACTGTACATTAGCATGTTAGGTTAACTTGTTTCAGCTTGCTATACAATTTCTTTGGTTGTTTTTTTTTTGCTTTATATTAAGTAAGCATTTCGTTGTTTTTGCTGTAGAATGTGAAGAAATAAATAAAGTAGCCAATGTGATATAATTCTCAACTTTTCCATCACAAAGCAGTTAATATCAGAACAGAATAGAGCATCCGGAACAGGACAAAACAGAACACAGTAGCGTGCATATAAAAACAGATGGATGCACTGCCAAAAGTTCGCTATGGGCGCCTATAATGAAATGTGGCAATGTTACTATGGAAGTAATAAATCGCATTACCAGCCCGTCTTTACGAAAGAGAGAGAGAGAGAGAGAGAGTGAGTGAGTGAGTGAGAAAGGAAAGGCCGGGAGGTTAACCAGATATTGGCATCTGGTTTGCTACCCAGCGCTGGGGGCGGGGAAGTAGGGGCAAGAAAGAGGGGGTAGATAGAGAAAAACTTTACGGAAAAAAAATAAGTAGTGAGACACCTAAGGTGACACTTTCTGCAGGAAATGCAGTTATGGCGACAATTAAACCACTCTCTCGTCTTTGAACTGGGAGTGATTTAGGGACCCTTTGATTGCGCATGATGCCTCGGTGTCATTCTGTTGTTGTTCAGTTGACAACAATGTGATTGCAGCCCCGTTGGCGGCTCGCTTATTTGCTCGGCGAAGTCGTGGCTGTGCTATGCATAAACTGGATGTCGATTTTGCCTCCGCAAAACTTGACTGGCTTTGATTAAAGCGTGCAAGTCTATTTAACCGGTGAGATGCGTGGGTTTATACTTGCTCGTTTAAGCGTGCTATACGAATGGTATAGACCCTTTCACTGTTTGTGTGTTTAGAAAAAGTTTATTCTATCATGGGACACAACAAACCTAAGGAACGAGCGTCTGTACAACAGGCACAGTAATAAACAAAGAAAAGACAAAGCACTACATACATTACACATTTAAACGAAAGTGCCCATGTCCGTAAGATGTCCATAGCCCGTGGTACTAATAACTACATACACTACATATATACACTAATCACAATATGGACAATGTACATAATGATATATGTACAGAATTTACAAGACTTGTTGAAGATGTTAGAAAATATGTATACGACAGGTATCAATATTTATAAAGGTTACATAACTTACAGCGTTAGAATGAAGTGCATATAAAGAAGAGCTCACACCCATATGGCACATACACAAACTCATAGAAATAGTAAACACATACTGTGTGTGTTAAGAAAAAGTGGGTAACGATATATGGGAGAGATTAATGCCATCCCGTTGGCTTCCCTCAGGATGAGTGTATGCTCATTTAGACAACAGCGAAGTATACTGTTTAGAAAAAATTTATTGCCACAAACGTCAATAACACTCAACAGAACATTTCCGTCTTAGACATACTCTAACGATGATGACAAGAAAGACGTCATTTACATGAACATGGATATGAGATGACGTTGAAAAAACATGTACATTCGATGGTTCACACAAACACAACCACAAAATACTTCAAGGTAAACAAGAGACAAATAAAACATAAATACAAACATGAGCCATTTTGCCCACCTGTGAGCCTTATTAGGATCAGTGGGTAAGATGAGCGTTAGAAAATAGCCCGCTGATTTGCTACACTTTCTGTCCCTTATTTGTCGAAATATATTCAAATAAAGGTTTTTTTTTGCGCTACATGAAAATTATACGCGACTTCCTTGAACGTTAAGCACGCCCTTCTTATCTAAAAATCTTATGACTTTTCTTGCCCTTGATAATACGTGAAAACGTCCTTTCAGTTTTGAAGTTAGAAACTGGCAAATGAGGTGACTGGAAGTTTTGGGGCTACAACTCTTGCAACTTTGAAACCGTCTATACAGAGGCTTTTGCTACGTCATATTGCGTATGGGTATAGGCCTCTGTGAGGCTGAAAGGTTACGAGGTGAGTTGCTGCACGAGCATTTCATCTGCACATTTTTTTTTCGCGGTCGATTGTGCGACAGCGTCTAACAATCGCTTCTTCAATAACAATGGTTCCCGGCGTCGTGGCTTTGAACACCCGTCGCACGTGTTATTCTCGATATATCGCTTGAACGCGTGTCATTGATCCACTGTTCGGTGTATGCCGTGGACGCGACCAACGCGCTGTCTGCTTTTCCGTGACGTAAAGTTGCGGGGCATGAAGCACACACGAGGCAGCTGCTTTCTTTGGCGAAAAGTCTGCCCGTATAGCATCTGTTGAAGTCTTCCTGCAGCCGTGTTAAGGTGAATGCGCATCATTTTCATAATAGATTTACCCCCCTATTCAAGAACGTCCCTTCACTCAATGCTTCACCTTCACTTGAGAAAGCCGATGGGAGCGCCGTCTGTATAGGCATGGCAAGTCACTGCATATCAGCGGTAATCTGCTGCGATTCTTGAGTGGCGCAGTGTTATTTTCAGCGGAGCAGCGGCGCAGTGCTCAACTCTTTGAAGTGAAGGATAAAAGTTGAGTCGAGTAGCGTTTGTGAATACGTGGGTTAGTATTCGTGCTAGGTTTTCTTTTTTCTCGGATGGGTTTCGATTCGGCGTTCTGTTGACTGTTAAGTATTTCGCTCTCTATTTCTGTCTCTCTCTCTCTCTCCTCCTCCTTCGTTCTCTTTGTTTCTATGCTATGCTGCATACTTCCCCCCCCCCCTCATACTTTTTTTTTCACTCTCATTTCCCTTTCTCAACACATTATGCTATAGAAGGTGATGCTATGCTCCGCTAAGCACAGCCGAGTTGTTAAGACGCTCGCTTTTGTGTCGATAGGCAAACGGGTTTGATTTCGCCTCGCAAAAGGTCCCCCTTCCTCTCCCCAGAGTCATTCTTTTCTCTTATTTCTCTCTGTATCTCTTTATCTCTCTCTCATGTACTGGTTGGGTCGGCTGTCGAAGTTGTTCTATCCCCGCGTCGCAGGAGGAGGAGGAGAAAAACTTTATTCATCCCAAGAGGGAAATGTGCGGTGGGGGAGTGTCCGAAGAGCCTACCCAGCGTTGGTCTCCGCTACCCTCTTGGCCCAATCCAGAATCTGGTCCTGGACCTCGGGCGCCGAGCTGCACATAGCAGCCTCCCACTGCTCCTTACTATTAATGTGTAGAGAATTGGGTGGTGGGTTTCGAGTACACCCCCACATGATATGGTCTAGGTTAGCTCTTTGTTGACAGAAAATGCACAAAGGGGAGGGGATAGGTGAACGCGTTCTGGGAATGCAGCACAAGATGACGAAGACGCCGGTGACGAAGGAGAGGATGAGGAACGTGCACGTTGTTTCACGATGATACCTTTAAGTCCTCTACAGCCAGATTACGCGCGCTTAGACAAACAACCCTGGTGTTAAAGATTATACGCCCGTCGCACGGTTTTTTTCTGGCATTACTCTTGATGACGCCAACGCCGCCGGACGTCGACGATCACGGTCATTACTCGAGTTTGATGATGCGTTGAAAGACGTCTCCTTAGCAAATGACATTGAACTTCTTTAGGCGTCTTTTTTTTTGCTTAGAAAAAAATTATTTCCACAAACGTCAATAACACTCAACAGAACATTTCCTTCTTAGACGTACTCTAATGATGATGACAAAACAGACGTCATTTACATGAACTTGATTGCCGCGAATGTGATCGGGACGTCGCTTTTGATTGGGAGAACATATATAGATGTCCCAGGAGCCGGAAGTTACTACTCCCATTTTTTTTCTCATTTTTTTTTCTCCGTCACATGCAGTGCCGTGCACGATCATCTAATTCAGGTATGATTCGCCGCTTCAATGGAGGGGCGCTCTGTGAAGAAAGTGTGTAGCTGGCGAAAAATGGAAGACAGAATCGTTTCCAACTTTGCACGCGTCGAGCGAGTGCTGTGCTATAATAGTCAGCGTGGTACGTTTTATTTTTTTGTTTTTGTTTCATCTCCTGTTATCCGCGGAAGCACACTGATTGTCCCCGTCACAATACATGATCTACGCTGACGCTCTTAACACTACGCGCGACTAAATAAAAATAAAATCGAAAGCAGGAAGAAGAAAAAGGCGAAAGCTATACCTTTAGGCTCGTTGAATAGCAAGAATTTGCATATAGATGAGCGCTTCGACTGCGAAAGAGTTAACGATTTTTTTTTCAGCGCCTACTCATTTCCCACCAATAATGGCTGGTCGCGAATACGTTAGATTATGTGCACTTTCGTTTTAATGTTATTATTTATTTTCTATGGGCAGATCATTTCGAAATGAGACGGCCACTCTTTCAAGTTGCGAGTACCTGTTTTCGTTCTATAAATTACATTATAAATTCACGTGGGAAAGATTCATTTCCTGAGATGTGGAGTAGATATTAGGAATGAGTTTTCGGTCTTGCCGAAACTTGATCGCGGTCGTTAAATTTTGTTGAGAAATGTTTTTTGTATGATTGGCTGCCGCATATTTGAAACGTGTATCTCCAAAACTAGTTTTAACGCGATGTCGTGAAAGAACGTGCCATACTCTAATTCCGGTACCGGCGTCGGCGTTGTTGGTTGTGAGCGAAAAAAAAATCCTTGTGCGTGAGTGAAACTGCGAGATAGATGTGCATAAATAATGAAATAATGAATTCCTGGTTTGAGTGAGAACTGACTTTCTGCGTGAGAAGTAGGTGTTCTGCCTCATAGCTTCGCCGTATTTCTTTCTCTCTTCCTTGGTATTTATTCAATATAAACACGGAAGTAATTCAATACAGACATACGTAAACCAGTTCGCACCAATAAGGGTGCTTTCCGTGTCTATAACGAACGCCCTACGATAAGGGTGTTTGGACAAACCTAAACACCCATGTCATTGGTGTTTTAAACTTCAAAGCACCCTTTTTATGCTTCAAACACCCTGCGCTGTAAATCAGTTCACACCCTTGAGGGTGTGAACTGGTTTACAGTGCAGGGTGTTTTTACAGTGCAGCGTGGTTTTACAGTGCAGGGTAGTTTACAGTGCGGGCGTTAAACCAGTTCACACCCTTAAAGGTGTGAACTTGTTTACATCGCACATAACTAATGTGTCCATTTTCTTGGTATCGTGACACAACGACGAACACACAGCACTAAAAAAAATTCGCGAAAATCTCAGGGAGGACTACACCAAGTAATGGTCTTTTTACAATTGTGCGCCAGAACGGCCGAAAGAATATACACATTTCAAAATGCGATATATGAATTCCTGCCTCAATTTCCATTTGTTGCATACATCTCTTGGCTGAGAGACCATCCCAATGAAATTGGCTGTTGAGGAAATCACTCTCTCTGCGTTTCCCTTCAACGTGCGCGTGTTCCTCAGGCTATGAATTCCAATGAGAAGAGGCATGTCGAATGGTACTACATCATTAGGACCCGCTGGCAAGAGCTATATGGTACGGAGTGGGAATTTAGAACGAGTCCCTTTTGAATAGTTCGCTGGAGCACACACAAAATTACTATTGCATCGTATATACGGGGCTTTCTTTTTCCGGAAGCAGTTTCGAGTAGAGGCGTAGTCTATAGCCTCGCCATCGCTTAGAACTTACTTCCGTTTAGGAGCCTGTATGAACGTCGCATAATTGAGATCCATTGTTGTTTTTGGCAGAAGCGCATGGAATCGTGCCAGGTGTCAAGAGACGGGAATCGCGTGATGAGCGGGTGTTTTGAACGGCCACTTATCGCAATTATACTTTACGATGATCACCAGCAAGAGCATCAACAATGCTAGCACGACCGTGGGGTCTCCCGTTGCCTTCACATCGCTTGATTCGTAAAAAGAAGAAGCATGACGTAATAGGCACTTCTCCACTGCAATTGCAGTAGGCATTCCACAGGATATCTTGAACTGGCTAGTATTTCTCGCAAATACGTTTATTTCCTAGCGACATGGTTCACGATTGATTGATATGTGGGGTTTAACGTTCCAAAACCACCGTATGATTATGAGAGACGCTGTATATAGTGGAGGGCTCTGGAGATTCAGACCACCTGGGGTCCTTTAACGTGCACCCAAATCTAAGCACACTTGCCTACAGCATTTTCGCCTCCATCTAAAATGCAGCCGCCGCAGCTGGTATTCGATCCCGCGACATGCGGGTCAGCAGCCGAGTACCTTAGCCAGTAGACCACCGCGGCGGGGCGACATTGTTCACGTGTCCACCTGGATTCTAAGCAGCGGTCGAACACGAATAACCATCCGAGGACCGCGGTGGGTGGTAGGTCGTGTTCTTATGTGTATCTGGCTATAACATGCGCGCTGTAACTGCGCGCGGTAACATGCGTATCTGGTGTATAACATGCGCGCTGTAAGGCAACTCGATTTAGCTCCGAGCAGTATTCACGGCTTAAGTGATACCGACGCGAAACTTTGCCCACTTCTCGCTTCTTAGCGTCAAATGCACGACCCAGCCCTTGATCAAGAATCCATAGAAAATGCATTGGTCAGCGTGGGTGCACCACGGAAAAGTAATTACGGTATATCTTTAAAAATTTGTCTTAGGGATGAAGCTCCTCTTAGTCTAACCTTGCCCTGCGTCAGGCGTAACCGGCAGTATCTCTTGAATGGTTTAATAGATGGCACTGTCTCGTCACCATTTCTCGTCTCATTTTTTAGATGGCGAGACTTTAAGCGGGAAGAATTAACTACAAGGAGGTTATATGATTGGCGGCTAAAGTCAAGGCACGAGTGAGAATTAAACCCTTCACTGCAAAGTACCAGTCCCCAACTTCATTATTTAAAGGAAAAAAAAGAGATAAATCTAGTTGTTGGTTCACCAAGTATTATGGCTAGGTGGCGTTAGCCGCCGCCCGATCTAAAGGGTACAGCCACATCAATCCACCCATCCATACATGTGTGCAGTAGGGCGGAAAGACGCACAGACAGACGCACAGACAGACAGACAGAGGGACAGATGGACGGACAGACAGACAGACAGACAGACAGACAGACAGACGGACGGACGGACGGACGGACGGGCAGACAGACAGACAGACAGACGGATGGACGGACAGACGGACGGACAGACAGAGGGACGGACGGACAGAGGGACGGACGGACGGACAGACGGAGGGACAGACGGACGGACAGACAGACAGACAGAGGGACGGACAGACAGAGGGACGGACGGACGGACGGACAGACAGACAGACAGGCAGAGGGACAGACGGACGGACGGACGGACATACGGACGGACAGACAGACAGACAGACAGACGGACAGACAGAGGGACAGACGGACAGACAGAGGGACGGACAGACAGAGGGACGGACGGACAGACAGACAGGCAGACAGACAGACGGACGGACGGACGGACGCACGGACGGACGGACAGATAGACAGACGAACAGACAGAGGGACAGACGGACGGACAGACAGACAGACAGACAGACAGACCGACAGACAGAGGGACGGACAGACAGACAGACAGACAGACAGACAGACAGAGAGACAGACAGAGGGACAGACATACAGACAGACAGACACAGACAGACAGACACAGACAGACAGACATACAGACGCTTCGCCCTAGTCATCATTATTCACTTTGTGGATATGCTGTGATTTATTTTTGAGTTACAGTGTACCCTGACGTCAAACAGGGTATGGATCTCGTTATGTGCTCGCGCAAGATATTGTGACGTTTTCACGACCGCTAACCGCTTCGTGGCTCCGTTGGTGACGCACAAGGCTCTATTTGGAAATTTTTGGTACCTGTCACGATCGCAACTTGTCTGGAGCGCGAAGTCACCTTAATTGACCCTGCAGCGTGATGTCACGATAGTGTCAATGTCAGTGGGTACACCATGCGAGTATTGATGTTAGTGGATAGATGTATGAACGGATGAAACAAGTTTATTAATGTCCAATGGAATAACTTTTGTTAAGGTCCCCCAGAACGCGCTCTAGCACGTTTCGGACCGCTCCCACGTCGGAGCAGAAATACCAAGTCTCTCTGTTGCGCCGCGGGTAGTATGTACTAGAAACGGGCCCGTTGGACTGTTCTCTTATTTCGGAGGTGGCAATAGCCGCCTCCCTTTAGGGCTGCTTCGTCACTGCCTAACGCGGGGCACCGCCAAAGCACGTGTTCTATGTTGCATATTGCGGCGCATAGTGAACCTATTGACTGTATTTGCGAAGAAATCTTGGGGAAGTAGGCTGTGTTGCAGAGGCTTTGGTTTGCTTAGTTTTCCGTGTACTGTACAAGAGATTCGACAGGATTTTCATCTTGGGAGATGCAAACCTGGTTGGTAAAGGGGGGGGGGGGGCGTTGGTGTAGTTTAGGTGAGCGACAAGGGCAAGTGCCTCTTTGCATCTCCCTCCCCCTCGCCCTCCGGCCGACGCCCATAGTGGAAGAGGATACTGTCTTCGCGACAGATAAAAGTGCTTCGTGAGTTCGCTATACGAGGCGGGGAGGGTGCCCCGATTCTCTGAAAGCTCAGCGCTGCGCTGAGGTTTGCGTACAGAACCGTTTCTGTGTACAGAACGATTGTACGGCAGAGCAAACTCGCCATCGGGAAGTTTGTGTAAATACCTCTGCGAATAGCGTTTACTCCCGCGGCGCCATCTGGTGGCGAACGAGCGCAGTCGCTCGCCTTTCGCGCCGGCGATCGCGTACGTGCTTCGAGTACTGACACCGACGAGTCTTTATGCGACCTACAGGCGCCGCGTATACAACCAAGTCCGCACGTACTTACTCCTTCGTAGAGGTGGTCTCCTCGGCGGGCCCCGTATAAGTGGTGCCTCTGCCTTTACGCGTCGACGCCGTTTGCCTCGCTAATTGGCTCTTTCGCGTGCGAGTAACCACGTGCGCGCTTGACAGTTGCGACAGCTCCGCAAACCGGGCGGACGAGCGAGCGATGGAGCGTGCGTGGCGCAATTGAAACGTTGCTCTCGCATGACTGAACGGCTCTCCTCTCGGGAACTGCGGGAGGAGGCATCGGACTTGTCTTTTCGCGCAGCGGGCGGAGAGTGGGGGGGGGGGGGGGGTGACGCATTCTTTCTACAGACCAGAAGGGATCACACCCATGCTGTAGGTCCGTGTACTCAGATTTGGGTGCACGTTAAAGAACCCCAGGTGGTCAAAATTTCCGGAGCCCTCCACTACGGCGTCTCTCATAATCATCTGGTGGTTTTGGGACGTTAAACCCCACAAATCAATCAGGGGATTACACCCAGGGAGTCTTCCTTCCGTACACCCATAAGAAGGAAGGAAAGAAGCAACAAAACGGAGAAGGCAGGAAGGTTAACCACAAGTACACCCGGTTGGCTACCCTACACTGGGGGATTAGGGAAAGATGAGAGAAAGAGGAAGGTCACGAAGTGAGGCTGTGATTGGCACTGCATTCCGATAGGACCGCGTGTATTGATTGCGCTAAGTGGGAACAAAGGCGGCAAAGGCGTGATATGTTGAAACCGGCAAGCGAGCGCAGCGCCCTTTGTGTCATTTTCATTACATCACCCGTCTTCGTGCGCTTCTATAGATTTCAAGGCGGCTGTGCATGTGATACACTTTACACGTTGTAGCGCTGGTTCGATTAATGCAAGAGCGAGTCAATGCTCCTCGATTGCGTTTTTGCGGTGAATTAAACACGTTGTATTCGATTTTTGGAGCGTAAGCATCGTGACGCTATATGTTCCAAGTTAATTCGTCGCGTCATATCGGCCTTGCGCCAAGGGCGCGTTAGCGTAGCGGGCGCGACGTTATACGCTGCGTGATCCGCGGCCCAAAAGCGTCGCAGCTGCGCCCGTTCGGAGCCTCGCTGCTGTGGTACCACGTGACTAAACCTGTCTCGGTCCTGACATGGATGGCACGTGGGCTGTGATTGCCGTGCTTGAGCGGAAGAGACAAAGCTACGAATCCTGTCATCGTCGAGTATAGACAAAGCTGCACGGCAGGCTACGAAACCTGGAGCAGCGTTAACTCAGAAACATCGCGCGGCAAAGAGAATTCAAATACCGCGTTAGCCTATAAAAGGATGTCAAAGTTATCTCTTCAGCATACATAGAGAGAGAGAGAGAGAGAGAGAGAGAGCGATAATAAGAAGAGGAAAGGGAGAGAGAGAGAGAGAGAGAGAGAGAGAGAGAGAGAGAGAGGAGAGAGGAGAGAGAGAGAGAGAGAGAGAGAGAGAGAGAGGAGAGAGAGATAAATAGAGAGGAAAGGCAGGGAGGTTAACCAAGCTTGGCTCGGTTGGCTACCCTACATTTAAGGTGGGGGAAAAGGAGAATAATAGAACGGAAAGAGATAGAAAAGAAGAGGAGTAAGAAAGGGAAGCATGAATAGTCGGCTTGCGACATACATAAATACTGGAACGCTTAGGCGGCGAGCACTTTATGGGGGCACGAAAGACGCCTTTAGTTGGGCGTACGTAACGAGACTTACGTGCGCAGCACTGTCGCGGGAGAGAACTGCGCATGTGCAGTATACGTAACGTATCTTATTTCAGGGATGCGCGCGTACACTCGAAACAAGATGCTGCGTACGTGACGCAATTCGCTCGCTACATAGAGTTTCCTAAAACTAACTATAGGGGACTCTGTCGCTGCCATCGTTCAGCGACCTTGGGAATGATGGGTAGTGCACAAATTTGCCTAGTCTTCGTGCTTGCAGGCGGCGAATCGTATATACTTGCGGCTTCGTTTATTGCTGTGTTTCGGTTTTGTTTCGAAAGAAAGATTCAACCCTTTTGAACTTTCGTGACCCGATTTGGAAAGGTAAGTCTAAAAGAATAAGGTAGGAAAACGCAACCGCTTAACATTTGCTGTTCTTTTTTTGTTTTGTTAGAAAACAACTTCAAGCCACACGAACACACGCGGACCCAAAAGGAGGCCATAAGTATGAATATTAGACAAATCTGTGTTCTACCCATCATTCCTATGCTCGCTGAAGCGCCGTGCGTTGCAGCTCCCATAGACACTAGCGCCAGAGTTCCCTCTATAGTGTATATTGGAAAACTCTATGGCTCACTACTTTATACGTTCTCGCGACAACCTCGAAGAAACCAGAACGAGAGTATATGGTGGCTGCAGTGGCTTTCGACGCAGACAGCTACAGCGGACTTGGTGCAAGACATGTGCACATCACAATTAAAGGCGATGTTTTCGTGCAAGACAAGGTAAACTCAAGCGGCGCGTTCTGGCGTCTTGATGATCCTGAAGAAATCCCCTGAAGTCTCACGAAAATCCTCGGGAATCGCATTCGATTGGTTGTGCGTGGGAACGCGTCTTTTTATGCCAGGCCTTTCTTTCGGCGATGAATGCGTAAATGGAACGGCAGCTTTGTGCGTACTTTTATTCCTGGTTCAACGTAACACGCTTTGGCAGATTTCGCGCCTTCTTTGTGCTGGTAGTACATCGTAAGGTAATGAATACCTGGAACGCGACCACTTGCTGCAAGGTATACGCTAAGCCTAATCCACGGCAGCGCTGGATAGAACGCTGGCGTCGATCCAGTGCGACCGCGACCAATCAGACGCCGTTCTTACATTGCGCTCTCAAGTTTCAAAACAGCAAAGTTGAACGCGTGCATTCAGTGCACCTAAGAACGACGTCGTGGCCTGACTTGTACGCTGGTGACCCTTACCCTGGCAGTCGGGATGGTTTTTTTTTTCGCGCAGATCACGGAGGCCACGTTATTATTGGGACCTAGTACACTTCTAGCGTAGGTGGCGCTGATAAGCATTCCACACCCTTGCATCTCGATTATGACTTATCTAGGTAAGTGAAACTCGTCGAGGTACGTTAAACTAAAAGTGTCATTGCACGCTTCACTTGCAGCGTGCTCAACGTAATTTTCACAGCGTACGCAACTTCCCCGTACGCCCAAATAAATGCGTTTGATGTTGTATGCTGTCACGGTCGGTCGTCGGGCGTGACGCAGGCACGCCCGACGACCGACCGTGTTGTAAGTTAGCGCTCTGTCCCCTTGTGTCGGTCTGCTCGGCCGTTTCCTCTTCCCCGTAATGCGCTATACCAGTTCAAGTACGCAGGCAGAACCACGTGTATATCGTAGCAGGCTGTATAGCTTGCGTTAGGACACCTCTGCCAGATGGGAGGCGGCAATCCGCAGCTCGTCCTTGGCAGATCAGCTCTGGGCTGTCCATCAAGCCATGGAGGCGGCTGAGGAGCTTGGCATCTCAGTCCCCACGTGGGAACTGCCCGCAACACAGTGATCTGTGTTTTGGAGGACCAAATAAAAGTTTATCCAATCCAATCCAAAGGGACAAACAAACACACGAGCTTGCGGGCGCGCGCTCGCGCCAAGAAGAAGTCTTCCTCTTGTTCTTTAGGAGCCCTATAACGATTATTTTAACACGCCTCCTTTCTTTTGTCCTTCAAGCGCCTTGACGGTTATATAAACGATGTGCGAAAAGGGTTCCTCGCACTGCAAGACGTTGGTATAGTTCTCTTTCATCGAAACAGTGTGTGGATCACGTGTTTTTTTCGTGTGAAGTCCAGGGTTGGATTACCGCTCGAGCCGTGTATTCACATTACTTATTTGTCTATTCGTGGTTCATTTAATAATAATAATAATAATAATAATAATAATAATAAAAATAATAATAATAAAGGGAAGAGGAACGAACGCTATAGTGGGTCATCATCTCCTGTGACATCTCAGGTCTGTCTCTATATACCGGGCAATGATCGAGGGGGGCAATGATCCAGTCTGCTCATTCGCTCGCAAGATCCGTGTATTTGAGTCGTTGGTCAAGCTACCAGCTGATCTCTACGGCAGACTTTGATAAACTTTTCATTACAACAACAACTACAACAACAACAACAACAACAACAACAACAACAACAACAACAACAACAACAACAACGACGACGACGACGACGACAACAACAACAACAACACAATCATCACATGATAATAGCACATTTGTTAGTATTGTATTTTATTACCGTCGTTATTATTATTTATAATAATGTTATTCATATTATCAATATTATTACTATGTGAGTCACAATTTGTTTTTTGAAAACTAAGCAGTCTATCAGAAGCGTTACTGATAGGAAGTAGACATGCTGTACTACAGATATTGCACCAACCTCGCATTTGTAAAGCAGCGCGTGATTTCATTGGTGTATTAATAAAGAACCATCTGTTGCGAAAAAAGTGATGCCGGTGCTGGTGTCGGCGTCTTCCGCTGAGAGCGAAAAAAAAAAAGAAGCATTGCCCGTGAGCGAGCGGTCGAGATATAGAAGCAAATAAACGAATATACTTAGTATTCATCTCGCGCGTAAATAGAACCCAGTATACTAGTGCACCAAAAACAGGTGTTCTACGACACAGCCAAGACGGTGTTTAAAACTGTCTGGGAATAAAAAAAGAGAAAAAATATTAGATAAAGTCATGTAGTTTGAGGAGGCGGCTGAAGGCGCGTATTGTAATGGCAGCGTCAAACATTCAACTGCTCAAACAGTGGTTGCTTTAAAAGCTCGCCAATAAGCGCGCCAAGCGAGTAATAAGTATGTCCTACCGAGGGAACTCTTATAGGAAACATTACCTTGTAAAAATCTCACTACGCTGCAGTTCTTCAGCAATACGCGCAAAGAAACAATTACGGTATAGTGTAGCAGCAAGAAAACCATGGACGAGTGCCATCTTCCAAATTTGCTTGTACACATTCCTCGTTCCAAAAAAAAAAATGCCGCCATATCCACGAAGTGAATGATGATGAGTGGGCGAAGCTCTGGAGGAAAACCTGGTAAACCATGAATCCTCCGTACATTTTGCCTACTCGATTTTATTACAATGCTCCCCCTAGCGTACGTCGCCGCACTAAATCGAACGATTGCCTTCCACCAATGACACGTGCCATATGTGACATCATTCCTATTTTATAACATCTCGCATCTTTCATCATCAACTACAAGTACCACCGTCTAGTTTATAACATCTTGCATCTTTTCATCATCAGCTACAGGTCCCGCCATCTAGTGAGCACTGAAAGAACTAAACGAGAGGTGGCTACATGCAGGAGACGGTGCCGCCATCTAGTGAACACTGCAAGAACTAAACGAGAGTAGGAGATTTACGGGAGACGGTACCGCCATCTAGTGGACACTGCAAGAACTAAACAAGAGGTGGCTACATACAGGGGACGCACAGCCCACGCCTTAAGGAGCTTCGCCCCTAAAAAAACTGGCCGCAACGAGACTTGATGACGTTTTGCAGACAGCATAGCCAGCGAAACACGGAGATGGGTTTCACGGTTGTGTGTATACTACGGTTTGTTCCACAATTAAGGACAATATTGAAACGCACGACATCGTTGTACTCGACCAGCGTCGCAGTCGCACGCCGGCAACAGTTAGCGCTTGCGCATGGCAGCAGTTACCGCATGCCCCTGTAGGGCGCGGTGTTGAACCGCATCGTCTGCGACAGCGATGTGCGCTGGCCACACTGTTGGGCAGCCGGCTGATTTCATCGTCACCTACCCCCTTCCCCTACCCCTTCGCGAGAGGCATGGGAGACTGCCCTCCTCAACTGCTCATCACTATAGAGTCTCAACGGGCTCTGGTGAGACGGGCGCGAGTAGCTGCCTCGTCATGCGGTGTCCCGGACTAAGGACGCCGACCACGTAGCGGGGTCATGCTTTGGCCCCGTACCTCTCTCTTTTATAATAACTGTTTTTCATCGTCATCATTCCATCGTTGCTGCGGGAACTAGGCCGACACTTTTTTACTGCGGGAGCCTTGTGCGGTGCCTGCCTATCGGCTTTCATTGGCGATACTGGGGTTCTAGAAAGCGAATTTGACCGCATACGTTGTTTTGCTCTTTCCAAACGTCGTGTCGTGGTAGTGAGTGCGTTCACGTATATTTCTTCCTTGTTTGCGGCCCGCAGTGTAGGCTGAGACAGGCAACACCGCAACGATTACCCACCGGGCGTGGTTATTTCCCGCTAAAGAGAAAAAAACGACGCACTCTACAGCGACTGCCATGCAGCTATGCGGGTTCAATAAAACAAACGAGAACGTGTTCAGGTATGTGTATAGGTTAAGATAACGACCTGAACGTGCTGCTTGCCCCGCCGCGGTGGTCTAGTGGCTTATAGATACTCGGCTGGCTAACCCGCATGTCGCGGGATAGAATCCCGGCGGTGGCGGCTGCATTTTAGATGTAGGCGAAAATGCTGTAGTTCCGCGTGCTCAGATTTGGGCGCACTTTAAAGAACCCCAGGTGGTCGAAATCTCCGGAGCCCTCCACTACGGCGTCTTTTATAATCACGTGGCGGTTTTGGGACGTTAAACCCCGCCTATCAATCAATGAACGTGCTTCTTCTCGATGGCGCTGCATTACTGCAGGCAGAACTCAGTCGCCGGTGCCGAAATGCACTCGTGAAGCTTCGAACTTCACTTAATAACCCCATACAGTAACATAGTAAACGTTTACTACGTTACTCTATAATAACCCGTCGTGTCCCCAGTGGCAGCAGTGGCGGCGCTCATTTTGGACGTCAGTGAGGTGTGTACTGTGTCGCGATGAGAAATATCGGCCCAGTTCCCGCAGCAACCTTATGAAATTCGCCCGCTGCCTGACACTGCGGCCAGCGCGCGCCGCTGTATAGCTGACTTTGTCGTTTAACCGTTTAACACAATATTGCCCAAGCGTCTGCGCATGCGCGGGCTGCTGCCGGCGCGCGAATGCCGCGCTGGCCGCATCATGGCGGCATCGCGAGGCCACCTGTTACGAGATTTCCCCTATAGGTGTGAAACATGATTGATATTGATTGATTGATATGTGAAATCTAGCGTCCCAAAACCACCATATGATTATGAGAGACGCCGTATGATGATGATATGTGGGGTTTAACGTCCGAAAACCACCATATGATTATGAGAGACGCCGTAGTGGAGGGCTCCGGAAATTTCGACCACCTGGGGTTCTTTAACGTGCGCCCAAATCTGAGCACACGGGCCTACAACATTTCCGCCGCCATCGGAAATGCAGCTGCCGCGGGGGTTTTAAGAAAAATTACCACTGGCACCGAATACGCCATTGCACGTTGCCTTCACGATATAGTGCAAAAAAGGAAAGAAAATAATAATAAAGCCACCCTTTAAGTGACGCTAACAAATATGAGCAACGTGAAGCCTGTCTCTGCACATTATCAAAGCTTCATCGCCTTGTAAGAGGCCGATATTATTGTTTGTTTAGTTTGCTTATGCAAATTACCAAAATAGCAGCGACAAAAGGGCGTCCCAACTCTTCGAGACACCGCCGGGGGCCGACGACTATACAGACGGAATATGCCGACAAGGACGTGACGAACGGCAGCATGCCCTTTCTAAATAAGACCTGTTCAAGCACAACCTTGTGACTAGTGCGCGCATTTTTTTTTGTAAAAAAAAAAAACTTTATTTACAATTGGGCAACCACTCGACCGCTCGTCCTCCGACTTGCGCTTATCAATCAGCCATCACGGTTCGCTCTCCGTGGCGATAGTCGACATTGAGCTGATTTTTTTTTTCTTTATGTGGGGCCACTTTGTCTGCCTCGCGGCGTGCCTTATCGCGCCCAGTTTCGAAAATTGATGGTCTGTACGCCACGTGGTGCGAAAAAAAACGGCGAACAGAAAAGCGCCGTGTCCCGAATACCTGCGTAATGTGCCTCTGTAGTATACCAACCTGCTCCGACCCGTGATCTCAAAACGGCCGGACGAATGCGCCAGGAGAGATATAACTCGTCAAGTACGATGTTTTATCAGACGGTTTGCGAAGTACCTACCTTTCGTAATCGTGCGCACTACATCGTGTGTTTGCTGCTAGCTAGATTTTATTGGGGGGGGGGGGGGGCACTTACGTGCGTTTTGAGATCCGGAGACGAAGTTGGCCCAGTTATTTGGGAGTTAGCTTACTATCGCTCCACCCGAGAGTGGCAACGCAAAACAGAAATAATGTGTTTAATAGTGAACGTCATAATCGACAGGTGGCGCGACACTCTGCTCACTCCCGAAAAAAAAGGAGGGGGGGGGGGTGCAACGATGTGTCTAGATTTCAATACAAGGAGCCCTAAGGGAAATTTTGCGCAATTCAACGCAGCACCCCCCCCCCCCCCCCCCATATACGAAGCAGGGGCGTAGCCAGGGGGTTGCACACATAAGACGTGTCCCCCCCCCCGCCCCCCTGAAAATTTTTTCGCCATGGCATAGAGAACGAGAAATGGCCATTTTAAGGAATTGCCCTTTCTGAAATCAAAGTGTCCCCCCCCACGCATCCCCCCCACGCAACTCAAAAAAAAAAAAAAATTCTGGCTACGCTCCTGGCACGAGGGTGGAGTGCCTCTCATCGAAGCGGGTAGTGTGCGTATACATATTGCGTCACGTGACCTTGCGAAAGGCGTAGTCAGCTGTATGTACAAGCTCAGTGCACGCGTGTCGCATGAAAAAGGAATGCCAGATGCCGCTGCACCTCGATATATAGTAGTGCATAACGTGGCTGTGACGCAAATCAAGCTACCAGCGCGCGGGGATTGAAGGTATAATCGAGTGGCGCTGGTGGGTGCCTGTTGAGAAACTCGCGTCTGCGGCGTCGTGGTGTCGCAAGGTGGCGCCGATTCTGGTGTTGACGACCTTCGAGGGCTCTTCGGGCATGGTCGCGTGAAACTAAAAAGATACCTACACCTTACCTGACGGTGCAAAATAACAAAAAAAATTGACGAAGTTCGCGCTAAATTGCGCGAGGCTTGAGACAACGAAACTAGACGATTCCTAAGGTGACACTGATTGATTGATTGATTTGTGGGGTTTAACGTCCCAAAACCACCATATGATTATGAGAGGCGCCGTAGTGGAGGGCTCTGGAAATTTCGACCACCTGGAGTTCCTTAACGTGCACCCAAATCTGAGCACACGGGCCTACAACATTTCCGCCTCCATCGGAAATGCAGCCGCCGCAGCCGGGAATCGAACCCGCGACCGGCGGGTCAGCAGCCGAGTACCTTAGCCACTAGACCACCGCGGCGGGCCTAAGGTGACACTAAAGGCAACTATTAAGTCGACATTGATTGTTGAAATGGCGGTCCAGAAACCTCGTATTGTACTTTTGTGCCAAGGAAGGGCCCATTTTGAAATAAAAATCACGTTTTAGTGGTCCGCATCGGGTTAGCGCACTTGAATTTACCATCCGCAAGGAGCGGAACGACTCACGTCACTGTTGCCGTGCACAACGTTGCCCGGCTATGCTGCGCTAGTAGCAGCAGACCGAAAGCAGCGGGAACCACAGCAGCAATAACGGCCATTGATCAATTTCCGGCCATTGGCTTTGAGATCGCAGACGTCTTTTGTTTCAACTGCGCCCCGCTAGATGACACCACCTGTCCCGTGTAACCACGCGAAATTTGAATTTTTGAGCCATTCGCCCCATTCCTCATTGTAATGTTCGGTGGTTCTTTTTTACGTGTATCAAACAGAAACGAACAAGCAGCATTTTATTGCGTCGCTTGATGCACGGAAGGTTCTTTATTTAGTGCAGTTAGATCGATCACTGGTTAATATTTGTAGGAGGTCCGTCTGATGTCATCGGGATCATTTTGAAGATGTCCTACTGGGGCGCTTGTGTTCTTGTGCATTTACCTTAATTTCTCGGTAAGTAGGCCACTGTTGTTGATAATATCATGTTGCCATACATTGAGCTCTCACTCTGACGTAAATTGTTATTTTACTTCAGTGTCCCTTTAAGTCAAAATGAGGTTGTTTCTGGGCGTTATGTGACAGCTAGGTTGTGTTTACGTTGCCTCTCGGTTGTTGCAAGGCTTTGTCTCAGCGCTGCTATAGGTTCGAGATAAATCTCAGTCAGAGACGCGACAAACTTTATAGATGCATAAAACTCGCTCCGAGACTGAGCGTTCGCACCCACCCATTGATACGAGGACAATATCGTCGTCCGCATGGGTGTTCGGTCGCCTGGTGGTCTTCTCGCCGTCGTCGTAGCCTTTCCCGCTGCCTCCCTCGTTGTATACCTGTAAATCCCGCTGAAGCACTGTATACGTGCAGATGCTTGAGTGAAGCTGAAACGTGCGGCCAAGGCGCTTTTCACTGGGTTAATTCCGACAGTTTGGTTAAAGCTTCTCCCAGTCGCTGGTTACGATCATCTAGAAACCTTGACTGGTGTACACCAGTCAAGGTTTCTAGATGATCCGGAAGGCTCCGCGAATTTCGACCACCTGGGTTTCTTTAACGTGCACTGGCCTACAAAATTTCCGCCTCCATCGGAAATGCAGCCGGGATTCAATCCGGCGACCTGCGGGTCAGCAGCCGAGTGCCTTAGCCACTGGACCCCCGCGGTGGGGCATCCCGCCATCTGATTGCATAAATGGAAGTACAGGGGGCGATTTCGAGGTCTCTTTGCGTGAAGCAAGTTTTATGAAAATTAGCTGATATGGAAGCCAATAATAATGATAATATTTTAAGGTTCTATGTTCCGGAACCACGATATGACCACGATAGCTGCGCTATATACAGAGTGTCCCGCTTAAATTGAGTCAAGAATTTGAGAGTGAAAGACGCTTAGGAAGCGAATTGAACCGAACGCATACTACTCGCTCTAGCCTGTAGTTACTCGGACTATTTTTAATAATAATTGATTAATAATTCCTAATTACCTTTTTAATTATGGGCTGGAAACCCAAAATGTGAACCCTGAGATGTAGGGCACTTTCAGAAACCATCTACTAAATTGTGTCCTGTACGATACTTCTCGCGCTGTTATTTTTTCCACGTTGCAAAGAAATCCCGCGAAATGTGTGAAGAAGCCGTGTGACGAACCGCGAGCGTACTGCTATAGTGCTGCCATAGCAGTGCTTTCTTTACAACGCTAAAGAAATAACAGCGCGAGACGTATCGTACAGTAAACGATTCAGTCGGTGGTTTCTGAGAGTGCGCTACATCTCAGTGTTCAAGCTATGGGTTTCCAGCCCATAAATAAAGAGTTAGGTAATCAAGCAATATTAAACAGTAAGTATGGGGAGGAATAAAAAAAAACAGCCTGAGTACCTACAGGCCATTGTACGTGTTTGGTTCAATTCGCCACTGAAACGTCTTTCATTTTCAAATTCGTGGCTCAAGTTGTGTGGGACATAGAGTTTCTCAAAATTAACTAGAGGGAACTCTGGCGCTGCGATCGTTCAGCGACCATGGGAATGATCGGTGGTACACACATTTGCCTAGTCTTCGTACTTACTTGGGGCGAATCGTACTTGCGGCTTCGTTTATTGCTGTGTTTCGGATTTGTTTTGAGAGAAAGATTGAACCCTTTTGAACTTCGGGAGCCGATTTGGAAAGTAAGTCTGAAAAAAAAAATAAAATGGTGAAGCGCAACCGCTGAACATTTGCTACAACTTGTTTCGTAAGAAAACAGCTCCAAGCCACACGAACACACACGGAGCCAGAAGCAGGCCAGAAGCACGAATATTAGACAAATGTGTGCACTACCCATCGTTCCCATGCTCGCTGAAGCGCCGCGCGTTGCAGCTCCCATAGACACTAGCGCCAGAGTTCCCTCTAGTAAGTATTGTAGGAAACTCTGGGACACCCTACATGTATAGTGGAGAGCTCTGGAAATTTCGGACCGTGTGGTGTTCTTTAACGCGCACTGACATCACGCAGTCTACCATTTCGCCCCCAAATGTGACCGCCACGACCGGGGTTGAACCCGCGACCTTCAAGGCAGTGGGCAATCAAGGAAAGTAGCCAATGGAAGCCAAGGAAAGTAGCCATGCAAGCCAAAGCAAGTAGCCAATGCAAGCCAAGGAAAGTATGCAAGCCAAGGAAAGTAGCCATGCAAGCCAAGGAAAGTAGCCAATGCAAGCCAAGGAAAGTAGCCAATGCAAGCCAACATGCAAAGTAGCCAACATGCAAGCCAAGGAAAGTAGCCAATGAGGGTGGACCACATGCAGGTGGCGCCCTATACCCACCGATTGTGAAACACGAAGCGTACCGTTTGTTAACACCGTCTGCCGCAAACATCTACGCGTATCGGGCTGGACTTTTCAGTGCAGCGTACTTTTTTGTTTGTAGGATGTTTTTTTTTTTTTTCAGCAAGCTCGAGCGCTGGTATACAGGCCACGGAAATCGAAACACGAAATGATTGTTGTTCGCTCTCTAGTCCAGCTATATAGCACCCCCCAACCTTGATGTTAATTCTAGGAAAAACATTCTGTGTCCGTGGCGGGGCTTACAAAATTTACGGCGACGCATTATCTTAGTATCAAGCTCTGTTTTATGAAAATTTATTGCTTGCCACAATCGCGGCAGCTTGTTTTATATACGACTCGCTGCGAGCAGCCCCGTACACTATCGCACAGCGTGCATCGTTTTCTCTGTTTTTTTCCCTTTTTTTTTACAGCCTTCATGCTTATTTTATCAGTGCGGCAAGCCATGCCACGCGCTCGTCAGGATTCCTGAAACAAAGTGTTTGCTCCACCGGTTACAAAAATAACTTTGAGGGGAACCTATAAAGTGCCTATAGTTGCGGGCTTGTCGCGCACTACATTTTTTTTTCTCTATCGTCGTCGCTGTTTATCGCTGCCTGATCGTAATTGTTGGGTCGTTTTATGTCCTAAAATAGCGATGTGACTATCAGGGACGCCGTGCTGGATGGCTCCAGAAATTTCAAGCATCTATAGGCGGACGTGCACCCATGTATATGTATACAGCCTCGGCCACGTCGCGAACAGCCGGAAGGAGGAGGAGGGAGAAAGTTTAAGCGGAAAGACAGGGAGGTTAGCCAGTTCTTAGACCTGCTGGCTACTCTGTGCTGGGGAAAGGGGTGAGGGGAATGAAAGATGTTAAAAAGAAATGTTGCGAAGAGAGAGAGAAATTACAAAAACAAAAAAATGCGACAGAGGAAAGGTAACATCAAAGAGAATAATACACTAAAGTCTGTCTCTGAGGCCAGTTGTCCGCAAAAAGCGCAGCAAAGCTTTCAAAGCCTTCTGGGCTGAGGATGGGCTTGGCCAATGAGCCAGAATGCTTTGTTTCGACAAAGGCCGATCGTCTAATCTATCCAGAGCTGCAGTCAGTTCTTGTCTTTGCGCGTTAGAAGGGGTGCACTCTCACAGAAGGTTTTTGCTCTGCGGGGTGGAACCTTGGGGTATTAGGCTCTGACGTGGTCAGATTGACAACTATAGACCGTGCATGCTCCTGATTCACTACTTCAGAGCCCGAAATGGCCTGAAGGTTTTGGCCTGCGGAGCAAAAACTGGCTGCTAGAGCGTTCTACAGAGACGTGGCTGCGGCTGTATACACGGGCTTCAAGCAATTTCGCCTTCATCGAAAATGCGGCCGCCGTGGCCGTGATTCGATTTCGCGACCTTCCGGTCGACAGTGGGGCATCATGACCAACTAGTCAACCGGGGTGGGTGTTCGACACTCTCTATTACGCACAGACGGAAGTCTAAAGAGTTTTGAACGTGCGTCTACAAAAGCCTTTATAGGCCTGTCTTGACCTGTGCACGTCTTCTGGCAGTCTTCAGTGTTATCCAAACGTTTGCTCCAGCGACACCCCGTGTGTGTTCCAAGAATATTTCGTCTTTTACGGCTGTTAGATTTTGTTGATTGAAGCATGAATACAAGGCGCCCTTTCCTGAGCGGCACCTCGCAACAGGTCAAACATGAGGGACGATCCTCGGAAAGGGCGCGTTGCTTAATTTGTGGCGCCAGCAGTGTTTCCCTTCATTCATTTTGTCGTTCCCTTTGCGTCTGGCTATATATGAATACATTGATTGATTGATATGTGGGGTGTAAAGTCCCAAAGCTAGCATATTATTGTGAGAGACGCCGTAGTGGAGGGCTCCGGAAATTTCGACCGCCTGGGGTTCCTTAACGTGCACCCAAATCTGAGTACATGGGCCTACAACATTTTTGCTTCATCAGAAATGCAGCCGCCGCAGCCGGGATTCGATACCGCGATCTGCGGGTCAGCAGCCGAGTACCTTAGCCACTAGACCGACGCGGCCGGGCTTATATAAATACAGTGAACTCTCTTTAAGACGAACTCGAAGGGACCATGAAGAATTGTTCGTCTTATCAGATGTTCGTCTTATCAGAGGCACCCTCGAAAAAAGAATTGGCTACATACCTAGGTGCATGCAAATATCTTAGTTCAAAACAAAGTATCAAGTACACTTACGGTGAAGGAAAAAGACAGAAAAATAATTTATTTGAGCGAGAAACCTTATAGGCAACGGCGTTCAAGTGCTCTTGCTCGGCTTGATCCAGGCCCTAATGGACGTCTGTCGCTGTTGTGCACATAGGCGAGCAGCCACAAATGACGCCATATCTCCTAACGATCTCAAAAACACTTCAGTTCCTTCATGCTGCTCAAAATTGTTCCTTAACGAACTAATGTAGAGATAGATCTGCAGCATCGTTTGCCACTGGCGCAGACCCCATGTTGGCATCTTCATCATCCTCCGACGTCACCTCCGAAGGAACCTCTAGAACCTCATCAATGAATGTGTCCAAAGTGTCCTCCCTGCAGGTTGGTACATCTTCATCGACAGTGACATAACTGCCTATGTCCACGACGAGTCCTTTATTGCCTCGATTTTACAAGTTCATAATATGCTCATGAATAAATTGCTACCACATTTGAACAGTGGAACTGTAGCATGACTCTGTTTTCACGATTAGAAGAAGAATAAATGCGACAAGCTCAAGTAAACTGACTTTTTTTTTCCATTTTGCTTTCTCTTGTTCGTCTGAATGCCCCCATCAAGACTAATGCTTGTTGCGCAGAATTCCCGTCGTTGTCGGTTGCTGTGAGTGTTCGTCTTAACAGAAAAGGTGTGTTACGCAGTTCGTCTTAAGCAGATTTTATTTGCACTGAGTCTATGGAAAACCAAACAAACATTCCCGAGTTGTTCGTCTTAAGCAGGAATTCGTCTTAACAGAGTTCTTCTTAAAGGGAGTTCACTGTACATACATGTATATGCAAGAGCAGGGTTATTTTCCTAATGTATGCGCAGTTTACGGTGATGTGCGTCTTAAGGGTGTATACAGCGCATCTGGAGCCTCTTTTTTGCTTTCTTTTTTTTTCTTCCTTTCTTTCTTTCTTTCTTTCACCCCTTTCTTTCTTACTGTCTTTCTTGCTCTTACTCTTTATTCCCTTCCTTCTCTCTCCCTCTCTTTTCCTTCTCTCTGTCTCTCTCTCCGATTTTCTTTCTTTCCGTCTTTCTCTCTCTCTCTCTCTTGTTCTTCCTTTCTTTCCTCTTGTCTTTCTCTCTTTCTTTCCTTCTTTCTCCATTTCTTTCTTTCTCTTTCTCTCTTTCTTTCTTACGGTCAGCGTTTATCTAGGTAAATGCGTTTACGTACTGCCTGTTATAGTGCGCCCGCATCGTGTGGGTGGCGCGCGGCGAAATTTCCCGCGCGCTTGTGTGTTGGCATTTGCGCGAGTCTATAAGCGTGGCGCTGCCCCCCTTACCCACATGCCGGCGTGCGGGAATGCGCTCGTTCGAAGCGTCGACGCGCGTCTCTCTGCTGTAGCCTTCGTCGACGTCTCGTCGATCGTGATTGATGTCCGCGAGCGGATTATGAATTACGACAGCGCGTGCGAGACGCGTGGTGTTGAAAATAGCTTGGGCGGGCGCACACACGCTCAGCTTTAGTGGAGTTTGCGCGTCGCGAAATCTGTGCTGGGGTGGCGGATCCGTTGTTGTGGGTTTTCTAGGACGTCGAACTGCGAGGGAACAACGCGAAGGCTTGGCGAAGGCGCGAAGGCTTTACTGCGAAAGCTTGAAGGGAGTGAGGAAAAAAAAAATTTAGGTCTACAATAGACGTGAGTTAACTCGGCGTCACGTGCACAGTCTAAAAAAAATATCGAGTAAAAAAAGGGTGTCTTTTTTGTCCCGCAACAATAATCGTCATCAGGCTTGCGTGCGCTTCCTTTCTTGAAAACTCTGCGCTGCAGCCACTTTCCTGTCGAGAATGCAATGTAATTCTGATGACGGGCATGTCGATCGTGACCGGAATGTACCGGGTGCGGAATGATAGCGCAAGGACGGAACGCAATATAAATGACGATTATTGTTGTGGGACAAAAAGACACTTTGCTTTCTTTGACATTTTTGTTGCTTTTTTTACGAGTAAAACATGCAACATTTCACTCGTCAGTGTTTCCCTTGTGCATTAAAATTTGTGATTTTCGCATACCCAGTGTTGTAAACGTTGTATAATCATTTCGTAATACTTTGGTAGCCGTTTAGCAACGTGCATTGTTTCATGATTGACCGCACGCTGTTTTCTTTTTTTTGTTGTTTTTCTCTCTTTGTGGTTTGCTTATTTTATGTAAACCTGAAACTGATGTAATTTTGATGCATTTTCTTTTTATTTCCTAATTTCTTGAAGTTTTGAAAGTCGACGTCAAATTGTTTTTTCATGTTTTGTGCTCTGCGGATTTTTGTAATGCCAAGTGAAAAGCGGTAGGAGCCTCGTCAAGCTGCTAACATAGCAGCTTTTTGCTCTTATCCTTGCGTTTTCTTTTTCGCAACTCTGTGAAGAAAATGCTCACTGAAACTGAAACTGAAACACCCTTTTTTACTCGCTCTTTTTTTTTTAGAGTGTGGCTAGGTCACATGCTATTGGAGAAAATATAATTAATCCGTTTTTAAGAGTGCTCGCCCGTATGGTCCAGCGAAATGTGGAAAATCCCGCTATTCACGTAAGCTCTATTCGAGATGGAGGCAGCCACCATGATGGTCCATAGACGTTATTGTTCTCGACTGCTGACCAGCATGGTCGTGGGATCGGATCTCGTACGTGGCAGCCGCGTTTTTTGTTTTTTTTTTTTGTATCCATGGAGGTGAGACTGCTTGAAGCCCGGCGGCATAGATTAAAGTGCTCGTTAAAGAACCTCCAGTGGTCAAATTTTCCGAACCCCTCCACTATTCGGCGTCTCATAATCGCATGGCGGCTTTTGGGACGTCAAACTTCAGCAATTATTAATAGTAGAGATGGGCTGATTTAGAGCGGAAAGTTGGGCTATAGTTGGAACTCTGAGCACGACATTTGCTAGAGCCAAGAGGGAAACTTTAACAGGGCTTAGAGAAGAAGGAATGACGGGACAGTTACGTCTGTTTTGTAATCTTAAATCGCGTCTGCCGCCCGTGTGTTCGCTTCTTCACTTCTTCATTTTTAATGAACCAATTGTGAGTGGCGGGATTTCCCAATTTTTGTGGCCTGTAGATAGCATGCGCCTCTCTGCGCGCGTATAGGATGAACGAATTTTAGTTTCGCTCAGCCAGCTTCGTTGCACAGCATGTCTTCTTCAGCCAGTCCCTTGCCAGACCTAACCTTTCTTGACGAAAAACGAGATGGCTTAAGCTCGGATTAAATGAGCACTCAGCTGAAAGAAGCACTTTCTTCATAGTACCTCGCGTTTGAAAGACAACTCGGGGCGTTTCACTTACATCACCCAGGTAATAGCAATAAGCCGTGTTGAGCCATTAGACCGCATTACAAGGCTCGAGCCGGCACCGCCTTGTTGTGAACGCCTTGGGTTTGAAAGACGTGTCTGTTATAGAAAGACGTGTCAGGTGGAGCATTAATTATTATTTCGATAGTTTTTTTGTACGTCGTGCTTCTATTCCTTTTCCCCTCCCCACCCCTCAACTACCTGTATTTCCCTTTGCCGTTGTCGCCGATTCTTTGACCATACTGCCGCCATAAAAGACCGCGTTAGGCCTAACGAAAAAGAAACGTACTTCTGAGATGGAACAAAACTGCCACAGATGTGGTTCGGTTGCTCGGCCAATACGAAATACTCAAAAGGAGCACATCAGCTGCGCAGGTTTTGTCCTCTGCAAGCCTTCTCCGGGCCTAATTGATGGCACTGCATCTATAGTGGGGACTACGCTAAGCCTAACGACAAAGGTGGCCCACGAAGAAATAAAAAAAGCAACATGCACCAAGAGCGGTTCGACCGTGTTGTCGTGACGACGAAGATGTGACAAAAGGCACACCAGCTGTACGGGCTCCTGTTAGAGCGCTTTCAGTGCTTCGGCGATGTCACTTTTCTATACCAGTGGCCATGTTAGGCTTAACAATGTAGGAGTCTGCAAAAATAAAAGCAGATATGCTGTTACAAGTTGGTTTCTGTCGCGTAGCAGTGAAGAAGAGCTCACCAGCTGTGTACAAGCACGGTCCTATTCAAGCATAGACAGCGTTTAATGGATGACAGCGCTCCAAGTGGCGACCATGTTAGGCCTAACAACGATATTAAAACGACATGCAACAAGAGTGGTTCAATCGTGTTGCCGCGACAACGAGTGTTATCACAAGAGGTACAACAGCTGCACGCGCTCCCGTTGAAGCGCTGTCGGCGGTAAATTGATAACTGCGACCATGTTTTGGCCTAATGGTGAAGAAGCCTGTTCGTGGGTAAATAAGCGCAAAAAAATAAGGGGCGCGAGAATGGTTTTGGCCACGTTGCTATGATGAAATAGTGAAAACTAAGGAAGTACTTAAAAGCACAAGATATTTACTAGAGCCGGCCGCATGATCATGCTAGCTACAATGTATGAGGGCTTAGTCGAGTTTGCTTATGGACCAGGCTTCTGGGAAAAACTTGAGCTTGCTGAGCCGCGGGTAATTATTCCCGAACGTTCGGGGGCGTTCGTGTCGGCGGCGTGCCTTTGTCTCTATATAAACGCTCGTTTATTCGCAAGAGTCGCTGTAGCATTCAGGCGTGCCGTTTAGGTTAACCCGAGGCTTATAGAAATCTTTTGTGGTGCGCGCATAGAACAATGGTACGTACTACACCCTGTGTATCCTTTATGTTAGGCTGTTCTAAGTTTTCCCGGGAGACTTAAAGGCGAGCATACGTCAATATGGTAGCACTAACTTCGTTTTCTATACTCTTAATCAATTCTTGGCTCAGAAAAAAAAAAGCTCTAAAGCTCGCCTTGTTCAACGTGTGGCTTTATTCTAAAAAAGTGTGAGCTGATCGATGCCAGCCTAAATGAGAATGGTGCCTGTAAAATTACACCAAAGGAGAACACCTCGTTTCTCGAAACTGATAAACCATCTTTTTTCCAAAACATCTCTCATTTTGTTGATTTCGCCATCGTAACTTCAATAGTATCTCTCTGACCCTCATTGTGTCGTATATTCAGGGCTACGTCATTGTGTCGTATATTCTTGACTCATTGTGTCGTATATTCGGGGCTAAGTGTGTTAAATTTTCCATTATATATTGTTTCAGAGCGAAACATTTATTTGCGTATTGCAAGCACCTTTCGCGTCTGTCTGTCTGTCTGTCTGTCTGTCTGTCTGTCTGTCTGTCTGTCTGTCTGTCTGTCTGTATGTTTGTCTGTCTGTCTGTCTGTCCGTCCGTCCGTCCGTCCGTCCGTCCGCCTATGTGCTCTCATGATCTCCCCTTTCACTTGGGGTACGCCAAAATTACTATACGGTAAGGTAAGATAGCTTGACGAATAAGACGCGCCCGTCATGATATTAATAATGTCGCAATCTCGTCGCGTACGTCGTCCAAAACTTTCACAGAAAACACTGGCACGTACCCGCGGGGGCTGGTATGTGTCACTGGTGTGCGGGTATGTGCCACAGGTGATACGCACTTTATATGCACCCAGGAAGGGCGCGAGCACATGGGTAATCTTAACGCTTCAGCGCTACGAAATAGCTGAAAAAGGCAGCGTTGACCGATCGAATGCTAAAAATAAATGTTACTTTCCCCGCAGGAATGGAACGTTAGCATTCTGCGTCGCAATCAAGTGTTTTACCACCGAGCCACACCAGGTTTCGGAAATACTCTCCAAGTAGACACTAATGTTTGGGCAACGTCAATTCTCGTTGCAGTACTGGCAGTAAAAAAAAAATTTAATTTTTATAAACAATGCATATGTACTCCTGTGATAAAGCCGTCTTGCCGGGTTAACGTCAATTGTAGTGAGGCGCCATCCGCTGTGGTTTATATATGAGGTTAGCGCTTCTGGTATTGCTAATATTCATGTTGCTGTTGGCATAGTTGCGCAACTGCAAACTACTAATATAAAACATATGTGGCTGCTTATGAGTTTGCGTGGGCGTGTATTAACGCGATAGCGTTGAGAGCTCGTGTCGCAGAAATTCTGCTGTCGGCACCGTTGGTTGTGAGCGAAAAATTGAGAAAGAAGCAAATATAATAAGAATAAAATTTTCTGTCCTATTGAGGATTGAACCGGGCCGTTCGCGTGGCAAGAAGGTGTCCTACCACTGAGCCACGATGTTACTTGCAGCTGCTTTGGGGAAAAAAAAAAAAAAAAACACCATATCCAAGGAGTGAGTGATGATTGGTGAGGAGAAGAGTTCGTCAGTCCGTCCGTCCATTCATTCTTGCTTCCGTCCGTTCATGCGTTCGTCCGTGCACCTGTCCGTGTGTCCGTCCATCCGTGTGACCTTCGGGTAGTCCATCCGTACGCCCGTTCTTCCGTCTGTTCATTCATTTGTCTGTCTGCTTGTCCCTCCTTCCGCGCGTCTGTTCGTGCGGCCGTCCCTCTGTCTGTCTGTCTGTCTGTCTGTCTGTCTGTCTGTCTGTCTGTCTGTCTGTCTGTCTGTCTGTCTGTCTGTCTGTCTGTCTGTCTGTCTGTCTGTCTGTCTGTCTGTCTGTCTGTCTGTCTGTCTGTTCATGTGTATGTTCATCCATGCGCCCGTCTATCTAGTGGACACTACAAGTACAGTCATCTCACGTCTTTTCATCATGTATTCATCATATACAAGTGCCGCCATCCAGCGAACGTTCTAACTACGGCTCTTTCGGGTATGTGCCACCGGTGGTTGCGCACTACAACGAGGGACGCACAAGCCACGCTATAAGGAGCTTCGCCCCTAAAACACTACATAAATGCTATGTAGTGGAAGGAATCTCCTCAAGGCAATTTGTTCGACAGGTGTAACGACGAAAACGAGCCCGATCGGTGATTTGTAGGCTCATTTTGGAGGCCATCAAACTACGTCGAAAAAAGCCGGGATAGTGCAGCCGTCGCCGCTAAAAACACACAGGAACTTTCAAACAGCTCTAAAGATGGATAACTTATAGTCCATCTAGCGGCTATCGTGTTCAACTCTTAGAGGCGAAGCTTAAGGGTTCCCCAATTGTTTTTGTGCAATTGTTTTTGTGCAACCAGGAAATACATTCACCTTGCATCTGCATGCTTCGCATAAGATCGATTCCCGAAGTACTTGGGATCCTGAATTTTTTTTTTTATGTGAAACTCTGGCCGTCGCAAGTCAAGGGAAAAGAAGATTAACTTCATAGTCTCGCCCGTGTTTATTTTTTATTTTGCTCCCGAATCCCAACGTCGCTACACCTCTGTGAGGTCAGGTGAAAATGTCAGAAAGTTTACTGCGCTGAGTCAGTGTGTCCCTTAATAACACGGTGTAATTCATTTATACCGGTAAGAAAAAAAAAATAACCTGGAAGCTCTGGCACAACACGTCAAAATATACCACGTCATACGACTTAGTGCGGAAACTCAATAATGGAATCTTGTGGCGGCAAATGGGATTCTCTTATTTTTGGGAAATGTTAGTTGGCTGACGCGAGAGCAATCTCTTTTGTTGTTCATTTTTCTGATTAATTAAGAAAAAGATCAACTTTACCCTTTGAAGCCTTTCTCCTGGAGTGTTTGGATATCTTGCTCATTTGTCAAGCTAGTCGGGTGGTCAGTTGAACGGCAGTATAATAATGACACCGACCAGTGAGTGTACTTACTTTTACGTCTCGGTTACCACACGGGAGCCTCGATCAGATCCAGATGAACACTAACTAAAATGTCAACTGTGAAATGTATTTTTACCTTCACCGGCGTCTTCTCATTTTTTCCCCATCGATTTTTAATCCCGACTGTACGAGATTTTGTCGTACTCCCGGTTTTGTTGATCGATCGTTGAATTGACGACAATAATAGTTTTGGCAAAGTTGTTTAACGGCTTACACTGCTCGAATGTTCGTCTTTGGCGTACCTTTAAGGGCGTTGACCTTTGTTTGGACCCGGTGATTGAAAGAGAAGATACTCGAGATAGATAATTGCAGACTATACAAATTTATATATAACAAAAACTAACACTATATAACAAAACACTATTTAACAAGAACTAACAGACAATGATGTCAGGGAAAGTATAGGGGGTGTTGTTGAGCGTAATTGTAATCTAAATGTGAAGCAAGCGGCAATTTGTGTTTTCATCCACTTTTCCTTACTTCACGTTTACATTAAACTTACTTGTAATAATATATCACATAACTTACTTGGCATCATTGTATGCTAGTTCTCAATAACATTGTTTATTTTTGTTGTTATCTTGACTGTTTAGCCAATTCGGAGCGACAGCTCGATTTAGGTTCCCTAGCTTTTCTGAACACGAAAGGAACGAAGGTCCTTGTTTGGCCGTTGTCTTTGTTGACATACCAATAAGGCGGTGGTGGGAAGTGGGGGTTAGTGACATTTCCCGTCTCTAATGGTTATTATACCTGTTGGGGTTTTCACGTCCTTAAACACCGTTATGATTACGAGCCACGCAGTATTCAGGGCTCGTAAAATTTCGAGCATCTGATGTTACTGAACGTTCCCTGACGTCGTCGCAGTACTCGAGTCTCTAGAACTTCGCCCCCCCCCCCACGAAATTCGGTCGCTGCGCCAGGAATCGAACCTGCGACCTTCGGATCAGGAGCGTAACTATACCTTACCACGGAGGTGGACGATAGAACAGCGTGTTTTGATACCACGTGCGCTTGGGTCAACGATTGTTCAATTAACGACGATGAAGATTTTCGTAAGTTCAATCAACCAATCACTTGTCAATCAATCGATCGGCTAATGAAATGAAGTTTTACTTCTCCACGAGATGTGTTGGGGTGGCGGTAATAAATAAAGAAAAAAAACGCAAAATGTGCAGCTATAGTCGAAGTTTCGGCCCCCTAACGACTCCTGAAGCACATGAGCGGGGCACCGAATGTAATTGCGAGGGCAATACGGCATATGCGAATGTGGGAACTTTAGGTGAGGGAGAGAGAGTTAGCGAAATTTACTGAAGATAGATTTCTTTATCAGTTTAGATTAATGATTGGTCATCCTTGGTGTCCCTTTAGGGGCCTTAATTTTTTATCGTGGTTATTGCAGTGGTAAACCCTTGAGACAATCAGTTCGGAACGTCAACTCAGTTAAGGTTCGCTTGCTTCCAACAGCAACTAAACGAAAAGAACATGTTTGTTTGGTTGTTGTCCCTGTTGTTGGCTTATCAACAAAGAAGGGGTGGGGGGCGGTCACTTTCTTGAGACTGGTGAAATAGTAAGCGTTCAAGACAATCACGAGAACGTCGGCTCAGTTGAGGTTCGCTAGCATCGAAAAGGACAAAACAAAGCGAAGTGCAAAGAAAATGTTTGTTTGTCTGTTGTTTTTGTTGTTTACGTATCAACAGACGGTGCAGCGACGTTGTCCTCCTCTCGCAGTCTGGAGTCGGTCGTTCGGCTTAACGAACCGCACTTATCGGGCGAAATTCGGCGCTTTTCTTCCGCCGGAGCCGCATTGGCCGCGTGATTGTGGGTGACCCCGGGAGACTCCTTGGTCCCGTGGTTGACCACTTGTAGACCTACCTCTCCATGACTCCTGGCTCTGGCACGTGGTGGAGGATAAGACTTCAGTTTTCGAGTGCTCCTCGGCGGTGTACAACGAGACTCGAGAGGAAGACCAAGAAAAATGTCAAATCAAAGAAAGGACGTTTGTTTGGCCGAGCACATTCTTTGGTCGGCGCATTCTTCGAGAAGAGTGCTCGACTCGCGTGTGTGGGCGTTTATCTGCGTAATGAACTTGTCGACGTGCGTTTGTCGCGCTAAAGTGACGCTAAAATAAGTGAAAATTTGGATAGGTTTAGATTGATAAAGTATTCTTTAGCTATATCGTCGCGTATTGCGTCATTCAAGACGCATTATACAAAACAAATTGAATAACATACGTAAGGGTGGCTCTTCAATTTGTTAACATCAGCGTATGGGCACATATATGTGTTAGCTAAGTAGGTTTTGAAATTTCTTGTCCTAACTGCACGTTATGCTAAATTGTATTTTGCACGTGCGTTATACTTGTTGCGCTTGGAGACCTGATCCCTACGTGCCTTATGTAAGGTAGTTCTGTGAGGGATATAGGGAGTAGCCGGTGCCATATTGGTGCGTTAACATCTCCTTACATCACGTCGGGAAAAAAAAGAGGTCAAAGGTGAAAAAGGAGAGTATGCAACGATCGCAACGTCTGCAACGCATTGCTGTAACAGCTCAAAATCGTTGCTGATATCTGGAATAAGTAAACGTATTCATCTATTTATCGGATGTATTGCACCGCAGTGAATTCTGTTATTTGAAAACCACTAACTTGTCATAGTCAATTTATTGTGCCAAATTGAAATCCGGTATTTTTTTTTGGTTTGAGGAATTATGAGATTGCTAATTTTGTAAACACGTACTTCCAATATGAATCGAATATTTAACTGTACCCAAGTGCCAACTATCAACACGCGAGCAAGCACTGAACAAACCCTATATAGTTGCCACATATTCTATGGCGACGTGCGTTACAACAGCCATTCGGAGCGGTAACTACAGGAACACTGCCTGTTGATGTGAACGAGAGAAGTATTTTTGGCCTTGCATGTGATGTTACTTTCCCGGACACTCGATGAAGTTTTTTCTTTTCATCCAGCCGAGGCCTCTAAAAGATTTACTGGCTTAGTAAGATGGGGCACTTGTTTCTATAGTAAAATAATACTTGTCGATTTTGATCACACACGAGAAAAACTTCATGGACAATCTAGATGTCTCTCTTGTTTGGGGATGCTCTGTGACCGAAACCATTAGCGGCAGTGGCTAAGCTTGTCACATCGTTTCAATGTGGTCGGGGACCTCGTCGAGAAAAACAACATAAAGACAGCTAAATTTCACATACAAATAGACATAAAAGAACATCATTGTGAACAGGTACATTATTGAGAAGCGTGGATTTTTACAAGGGCGAGAGTGTTGAAAAAAACTGGTGTCATAATGACATCATATAGAGTGACGTTATCACGTGAGTGTGATTTTTTTTTTTCGTCACTCGTGTAGACGGTGACGCAGAGTGTCAATTTTTGCGCTTGATGATATATCTCAGCCTTAGTTTTTCAGTAAGCGTACTGAGGGTTGAGAACGATCTCACTGGCAATGCTTTACACCGGCAAACAAGCAAGGCTTGTCAGGACTCTAGATGTGTTTTGAAAGCTTTACTTCAATGAGAACTGGGGAACGTTCAAAGTTGATCAATTGGCTTGAGGTAGCCAACAACACAAGGTATAACAAGTAGAGACTCGATGAGGCTGTAAAAAAAGCGGTAGAAGTCTAAAAGTCGCGAAGGCAAACTTGTGCATAGGCAAAAACCGGATGTATGCAATAACGAACAAGCAAGGCAATGTCGTAACCAATAAGGATAGGATAATTGAGGTGGTGGAGGAGTTCTACGAAAAGCTGTATAAAATCCGAAAGAACCAGGATTATATCGTAAGAAGCCAGTAATGAGAGGAGAAGAAATGAAAGTCCTGGAAGGAATGCAGAGGCGTAAAGCTACTAGTGAGTATATGGTAACAATGGATCTGCAGAAAGATGGCGGAGAAATTGTGTTAGAAAAAATGGGCCACCTAATATACGAAGTGTCTCTTGACGGAAGGGTATGGAGGCTTTCTAAGAGGGTTCACCTTAGATTGAGGAACGATGCAGCGGGCCATGGAAAGTAATATGATAGGTGTAACCTTAAGTGAAGATGAGAGCAGAGTCGGCCAGGGAACAGACTGGGGTTCAGGATATCATAGTTGAAATCGAGAAAAAGAAATGCACATGGGCCGGACTCTTAGCGCGTAGGCAGGATAACCGCTGGTCGTTAAGGGTAACTGATCGTATTATCGGAGAAGGCTAACGCACTAGCGGGAGACGGGAAGCTAGGCGGGCCGATGAGGTTTAAAAGTTCGTGGATATAGCGTGGCAGCACAAAACACAAGATCGGGTTGATCGGCGGATGATGGGAGAGGCCTTCGCCCATTAGTGGACGCGGTCATGCTGCTGCTGCTGATAGGTCACTACAATACTATCTCTTTGTGCTTTCGGTCTGGTTCTGCTGCGCAAGAGGTCGCTATCAGCAATGTTGCCTAACGTGTACCTTCCGGTTAACTCGCGATCAGCACATGCTAACAAGTCTGCCGACAAAAAAGAAGCTGCCTTAATTGTTGCGTACGTCGATGATGCTTCTCCCTCCATGATCCGAGAATGTCTTGATTTATTTATTTTTTTTTTGCGGTCTTTCAGGCTTTAGCACCGAACAAGTGCAACGACGATTTCGGTCGTCGCTCCCCCTCGCGTCTCATGGCCGTCGGTCGACACTCCTCTTCGACAGCCCTGAAACATCGACAAGAGAGGTTTATCGGTCGCGGCGTTGTTTGGCGACCTCGATGTTTGTGTTCGTGCCTGCGTGCTTGGCATTCCGCAACGATTAAGCGTATAGCGTCGCTGTCCTGACTCCGACGTCGCACGAGTGTCAACCTTGGGCGCGTCGCGAAGCTGTAGACACCACGGCTCCGCTGTGTTGTGTTGCGCTTGTAGCTATCTTTGGCGACGCGGGTGGGAACGAAACGTTTGTTTTCGCGGACGTCGACTGACCAGTGAGTGTCCCTCGCCGACTCGGGGTTCGAACAGGCCCTACAGTGCGACGTAAGAGAAATCATTCACATCTCGACACTCTCCGCCCGCTGCTACGGAGAGCGCGTCCAGATAATAGAGAGTTTTAGTACTGCGTACGTGGCGGCGTTGCGTACGTAAGGACGCCACGTTCTGCGTAGTGCGCATGCGCAGACCGCAACGCGCACGTATCACATTACGCGCGCAGCCGCTACGTACGCACGCATGAGATGCGTGCGTGCGTACGTATGAGGTGATCGCGCCGCTCTCGAACAAGTTCGCGACAGCGCGAGACTTTGTTTTGCAAAATGGCGGCATCGAAGGCAAGCACCGACCAGCTCTGTGGCTTAAAATATGGCCGTAATCTGGCTATAACACTTGGATTGGCTCACATTGGCTGTCAGCAACACGTACTTCTATTTTGATTTACCAGATGACGCAACACGCTTCACGCTCGTTACGTACGCGGGTACTACGGCGTACTAAAAGCCGATTAGTGGCAAACGACGCCACGTAACGCAAGGCGCTTGCGTGATGCGTACGTAGCACAATTCCGCAGTACTAAAGCTCTCTAATGTTCGGCTTTAGTTCATGCGCCGGCTGCAGTTCTGTGGAGGGGCGCTGCGACATGGGGGGCTTAAAAAAACGTAGCCGGACGAGACGAATGTGCATTTTAGGGGTGAAACTGTATTAAGTTGTGGCGCTTTCCCTCGTAGTATGCTGTAGTAGCCCCTTCTAGAAGTTTTTAGAATTGCTCAATAGATGTCGTTGTGTGCGTATGTCTTTGGAAATAACATCACTAGATGGCGTTAGTGGTTTTCGTGTGATTTTGGCTACACGCCTTCTACACTGCACTTTCGGTGAATGTGTGAAGCGCGGTAAGAACACGCAATATCAGTTAAAAAAAGCAGAGCTACGCAGTATTTTGGTCCACTTTATCACAAACGCCAAATGTGTTTAAAACATCAACGACACTTGTCGTCCCGTGGATGACGTTATCTTCAGCGCATTTACTAAAAGTAAAAAGGGGCTGTTCAGTCTTGAAAGGCATCATACTATGTACAGTACTGGGGGATTCGAACAGGAACAATTCAGGGCTTAGTACGTACAGTCGGCGTCGGAAGTATAAGAGACCGCTAGTTTTGTATGACCGTGGACATTCTAGCAGTTCGAGAATGTACTCAGAAAGCATCTGATATTTGTGGCAGTGACAACAACTGTCTATATACCACGTTTCGTTTGAAATATAAATTTGAGGAACTCGGAAGAAGATGACGCTCTTCTAGCGCCTTCCACCTGTTTTCAGGTGAAATCGTACGGGATTCCGTGCCATTTGTCGCTGACTTTAAACTGCGCAGAAACGCAAGTTCCTTTCATTCGAAAACGCAAGTATACGAGTGCTGACACGCGTGTCTCGTGCGCAGGTCTAGCGTTTCTTCGAGGTTTAGTGTAAACGTCAGCAGTGAGACTTAAGTCGCTAGCTCAGCGCTGGATCGTACACCGTTTTGTATAGTATTGCGTGTCTCTTTCTAAAATTGCTGGCGTGGGAGATTGACTTCGAGATGCGTTCTCGAAACCTGTGTTTGCAGACGCTCTCGCGCAAAAAAAAAAAAAAAACATGCCACGTGCACTGTCGAAGCACGACTCCATTCAGTAATTGCTTCCCTTCAAACAAATACACGAATGCGATGTTTCAATTGGTTCGTTTGGGACAACGTTTTCCTCAAGTGGTTAGCGCTGATTGTGGCTGCCTTTTGACGGCAAAGGACACTGAAAAAAAAAAAGAAGCTGGCTATAGACTACTTCACGGATGGGTTTCAGCGCTGCCATGTTTGGCGGTTAACCTTTGTCTCCTCAATCTATAAGAACTAAAGGAACAGCTTTACGGCAGATGCACTCCCATGAAAACGGCTGAGTAAGTGCATACGACGTTTCATGGTCTTATCGATCCGCGTCGCTACATGCAAAAACAAAAAAGCGAACACCCATGCACCTGCCCAAGATGGCGGTGCTCATGTGTCTTAGGTAAAATAGTGTATAGATATGTAGTAGTGCATTTAAAGATATTTGTTTTTTATTTTATGCCCGGTGTAATCTCATGAAGTACGTGTTAGTGTTCTTTCCATGCTCGCCTAATCGCGCATGGTATCTTGCTATATATACGTAATGCAATTCTATATGTCCATGTAATCGGTTTTATGCAGCCTTGACAGGTTGACCTTCTATGATTTTATTGCGGAGTATTACAGAACAATCATAGAACAAGACGACATGGTGCTTCCACCTACCAGTAGCTCGGCGTTCTACACGAGCTTTCGTTTGCCGACATTACTGCCAGATGGCGTCCATACTACACGCAGCGAAAAGTTCCTGAACGGGGCTTTAACGCAGTGCCTCCATGCAGAACACCATCATCTTTCGACATCTGCATGTAGTGAAGCACACCGAAACGTGGCCTATTTTGGACAACATACATCAATTTCATCTCGCCCACCTCTTTACCTTATCGCAGTTCTGTGAGCGGACTTTTTTTTTCCTTATGTTGCAAGTGAGTATAACAGCACCAATGAGTCTGTCGAGACCCCCCCTTTTCCCCCCGAACTTCTTCGAGCAATGCGAAACTGTTTCCCCGTCAACAAGCGTTAATAAATTATTGAGCGTTAATACGGTATTTACGGCGCGCAGAGCCGTGCAAAGTTTTCCGCTTGGCTGTGAGAGCGTCGGGAACTCCGTTTGAAAAATGGAGCGCACACAAATAAGCCGACAGACTTCACTTCAAGTCGGAAACTTCTGAAATATGCGATCGCGTGTTCGAAGACCCGTTCTATCCGAGCAATTTCGCGTGACTCCCTCGATGAGCGTATATCGAACGCCCGTGGAAACTGGCGGATGTGTGCTAAATAAAGGAACTGTATCGAAGCCCACTCTGGCCCACTCGACGCTCGTATAGGGAGCGTTCGATTATTTCTTCGCGGGTGCACTCATCCCCCTTCTTTGACTACCGCTTCATTCTACGCCCTCCTTCTCCCGTGCACCTCCTCCTCCTCCTCTCAGCGCACTCTCATCAGCTGCTTGCCTTTGGCATTGTCGAAGGTATGAAACATTGATTCCTGTTACCCGTGCGGCCCACCGGCTTCCCATGCCTCCGTTCCTCTCCCGCCGAGGTATTTCTATAGTCTCCCACCGGTGAGTGTTGAAATATGGACTTCGAGTGCGAAGGGGTGTGTGTCGCGGGTCGTCCGAGAGATTCAATAATGGACCGATAAGCGACGAGAAGGCGCAGTGCACAAACGTTGCCGATGCTTCCGCATTACAGTGTACTAGAATAGTACACTGTATTCCGCATGTTCGGAGGCACGTGCACGCAAAGACGTATGCCTGCATACAGAACCACCTCGCTCGCGCCCTTAGCAGAGCTGTAAGCTATAGGTTTGGTTAAACTACGCATCAGTGGGTAACCGTGTTACCTAAGAGGGCTTAGTTGAACCCGAGACGCCTCAAACACCACCGAGAAGAGCTGGGCGCGAACGGGTTGATGTGTTCGTTTGCCGAAGGGGCTGCCCCCTAGCGGCCGTCGTCGCCTCCGGCGTGTAAGTAAGTGTCTTCTTCTCTACCGTCATATAGCTCTAACGAGTGGATGGATCTTGTTCGTGAACGAACAGCTTGATGCGGGGGCTGTTTTGACGGCAGAACTGTCAAGGCCGAGTTTTGACGTGTGTCGCAGATGGCAAAATGATCGTGGTAATTAACCGGCTCGCGCTTAATCACTGCCCAAGCACTCGGCGCAGATGGTTATAGCAAGTGAAGTTGCAGCGTGCGTGCCCTAATCGGTGTTCGCCGCGCGTACGTTAGCTTTGTTAATATTTAGTGGCTCACTCGTGCCCTGACGGTGCTTTAATAGTTCTTTATTGTTTTAAACCCTCACATTTTCCCTCACTGCAGGGTAGCACCTCCCCGCCTTTAATTTTTTCCCCTCCTCCTATTCTTCAATAGGCCACTACCACCCAAGAAAAAGAGTAGAAGGAATCGAATAGGCTATAGCACCCCAGCTCACTTTTTTTTCTTTTCCTTTCACGCGTCTATTTCGCTTCTCGCTTTCTTTACCATCTTTATTCCCTATTCTCTCTTTCCTCAGTGCAGGGTAGCAAACCGGATGCTCCGATTTCTGGTTACCCTCTCTGTCCTTCCCTCATTTTATTCTCTCTCTCTCTTTTCCTCCTACTCCATAGTGTCTGAGTGGGGTGAGCAGAGCGATTTTCTGAATATACGTGGTACATACGTGGCGTGCACGTTTTGTAGCATCTATAGCTGTAAGGCTCGAAGTTGCCTACATTCATAGCGAGAGAGAGAGAGAGACGCAAGAACATGTTCTGAAAAAGAGATTAGGAGGAAAGCAAGCATAGGCATATACAGTGTATTATAGCACAATGCGGTGAAGACACAGATGAGAAGACAAATCTGCAAGTCGAATCAGAACGAAGCAGGTGTCCACCAGCACTTCTTCAACCCAGCTGAGCTCGCACACCTAGGTTGAAAGCACTGCACAGGGGTCACTGAGGTTGAAGCTTCTCAGACCTACACGAATTCACTTCTCTGACATTCGATTTGGGAAATCGCGGCAGCGAGCTCTGCTCATCATGGAAAAACTAGATGGAGAACCTTCAGCAGTTGCAGGCAAATTCGGGCTGTCGGAATGTCCAGCTTATTGAAGGGCAACAGTATACGGTGTTCAGAAGAGAGTTAGGCGTCGCAGTAAAATGTACCGGTCTCCCTCGGGCAAGTCGCGGGGAACAGGCGCTATTGTTGACAAGGCTAGTGAACTGCATGCTGCGGCTATCGGAGTCGGCGAGAAGAGCTTTAGAAAATAGCCCGCTCATTTTCTACACTTTTCTTTCCTTATTTGGCAAAATATATTTAAATAGACGTTCCTTTCAACTATATAGAAGTTGTAAGAAATCCCCCTTGAACTTAACGCGCGTTTCTTTATGTGAAAAACTAGCGAGAGACTTTCCTTTTGCTCGAAAAAAACAAACTTGAAAACGCGCTTTCAGTTTCGACGTTTGAAGCTGGAAAAAGGGGTGACCGGAAAGTTTTTGGGGTACAATGCTTGTGACCTTGAAACTGCCTATAGATTGCGCTGTCTTTGCTTGTGCTTCTGGCTGTTTCTCTGGCAGTAGCCGTGCTAATGCCGGCCGTGCTTCAGTTCTCATGCGCTGTTTCAAATAGACTTTCCCACCTGAATAAGAGCTTTAGATTGCGCGAGAACGCTTCTCTTGTGCCGGTCGATGCCTTCCTTGTTCGCAGTTCGCAAAAAAAAAAACATCCCCCCACTCTCATTTTCAGTTGAACCTCGTATGACGAACGATAGTTTAAAGAGTCTTCGCCGAAAGCAAAACGTTGAATCGTCATTTTACAAGTGATTAGATTGTTGCCAATATTCTAATATAATTACTGGCAAAACCACTAGCGTAAGTATAGTAGACCTGAAGTTTAGTTACAGCAACGTGCAGCAGGCGTTACCGTCAGCATTTGACTCAAATGACAGTGGGTAGAACTTTATCCTTGGACGACGTCGCTAAGGCGTCTGTCACTTTTCGTGTAGCTTTGGGAAATTTCCCTTTACGTAGAGTAACTACTACTCTAAAGCGTTACCCGCTTTTTCGAAACACACCAGCCCTACGACAGCCAACAGTCGTATTTTCGCTTAATAGAGGTCACATTCCCCATTGAGTTAAGAAATTCACTCCCGTGCAGAGTGCACAGTATTTGATTTCAGGCAGAGCTTACTGCCCTCCGTAGTGCTGAAAATCTTCAACATGAATCTAGTGACATTAACATCTCCAGTCTTATTGGTGTGCTTGCACTCTTTATTTTGACACATTTCCACAACGAAGTTTCCGTATGCTCCGTATTACTTCCTTAAGGAAGTTTCCGTATACTCCACAAAGCATTCCATATTTCCACATCTTTCCTTATTTTCCGTAAGTAATTTTCCGTATATACATGACTTCCGTATTGTTCTATATATTTTATAAGGAACTTTCCGTATGTCCTATCGTGATTTCCGTATGCTTCCATATTTTCTTTAAAAAGTTTTCCGTATATGCCATACAACTTCCTATGTTCCATAAAAGTCCATATTTATTCCGTATAATTTATAAGGAAATTGTGTAGAGTCCATATTTTTTTCCGCAAGATTTCATATGGTGCGTTTCAGTAGAGCATGCACTCAACCATTTAACGACCCATCCCTCTCTCACGCCAGGTCATAATTTCCAGAAGAAAAAAAATAGCCGAGTAGCTGCGCACTTCGCTGCAAATGTCGTCGAAAGAGGGTATAGTCTTCTGTCTGGAGGCGCTGTGTGAGGTATAGACGCCAGCTGGCAGTAATGTCGGGCAACAGGAGCTTGTGCGGAACCATAGAGGTAATATGAACTCTACGTACAGAACCCAGGCCTGGTTGCATGCAGGCGACAGCTACATTTAGTCGGCAGACAGCTGTTTCGTACTTAGCGTCGCATTTTCAGTGCTGCGTAAGAAAGACTGGAGTCTTTAGAATCCCGTAACTATGTATTTTCTAGTAAAGGACACATCACATAATACGTATTGATTTCGCACCTCACATACCTGTAATATTTGCTTTTTGAAGGATCGATTGAACCATAGACCGACCGACCGACCGACGGGCAGGCAGACTGATGGACGGAGGGACGGACGGACCAATATTTCTGCGTTCAAGTATCCCAAGAAAGACTATCGTATCTTAAACAAAGGTTTAAAAAGAAAAAAACCGTGGGCAGAATTGATGTCTTCAAAAACGCACGGTGTTTATCGAGCACTTTGGACAATACAACTACTAAAAACAGGAGAAAAAAAAAGGATCGCTCAGCTTAGCGACACCACTGCAAACGAGCTATAGACGCGATTACAGTTCAAGTGCTCGTTTCCCGCGCTTTTTCTCATCTTCTTTATCGTTTTAATGACTAACTGACGTAATCTCCTCTTCATTGTGCGCAGCGAATCGAGTGTTGCGTTGAATGCGCTTATGTCGCGGAGCGCGCGGCTGGTCTTAGCACTGGTAACGGTGCTCTGCTGCTGACCCGAATGTCGCGACCGTGGCGGTCGCATTTCATTCATTCAATCAATCAATCAATCAATCAATCAGTCAATCAATCAATGTTTCTTTATTAGCATTAGAATGTACATTGTGAGAAAGTATGCAGGAGGAGGTCCCAAGGTAGTAAACCGCAGGCGGGACCTCCATACAATGAAAAAGCTACCCCAGATATTAGTATCGTCGGAACCAGTCTTTCAGTTAATCAATTTCTCCTCCGCGGTTCTCATTCACCCCGGGTTTCATGGTAAGTCACTAGAGAGAAATTTTGATGCAACTATATCTATGGAACGTGCAACGCGTGACACTTCGGCCGGTATACGACTGATAAAGAGCACATGCACTTGCTCATAGGCGTCTTTTGCCGACTTCGTGTGGCTTATCCATTGATCGATATGTGTGGTTTGATGTCCGAAAACCACCATATCATTATGAGAGACGCCCTAGAGGAGGGCTCCGGAAATTTCGACAACCTGGGGTTCTTTGACGTGCACCCAAATCTGAGCACACGGGCTCTACAACATTTCCGCCTCTTTCGTAAATGCAGCAGCCGCAGCCGGCATTCGATCACGCAACCTGCGGGTCGGCAGCCAATAGTACCTTAACCACTAGACCACCGCGACGGGGCACGTGTGACTTTTCGACTTGTAAAGGCTGGCGTATTGGTAGTCATTAAAGAAGTTCAGCAGTTCCACTTCTCCACCCTCACCGTTTTAGGGTCTCAAATTCAAATCAGCTAACGGCGTTCACAACAAGGCATTCTTTTTTTTTCCCGAAACGAAACACGAAACACAGCAAGAAACGAAGGCGCAGGTGTGTTTGAAGCCGTAGGTACGAAGGCTGGGCAAGCCCATCGTTCCCATGGTGACCGAACGATTGTAGCGCCCCAGTTTCTCCTAGCGAATACTGTAGAAAACGGTTATGCCTCTTACTTTATAGAAAAGCTTTTTTATATCGCTAAGGGGTGTTAATAAACATCAACCAGTTTTCTACAACTCGACTTCATCAATACATACGTCGCGAAAGAGTCAGTGATCAGGCAGATGCAATAAAATGCCAAGTTTTACGTCTTTTCCGATTTCGGGCGCGAATTTAGTACGCAGTATTTGCATTTATACGTCGGCGTTGTGCCTCACGTACCACGCAAGAGTGACTGACTGTGAAGACTGACCGTGTAGGCTGTGTTCTGTGCGATCTTTCCCTCCATTTTACTTCCATTTTCAATTTTTCTCGTCCTGTTTCCATGTGTAGGAAAGCAAACCGGCTGTCTTAAACTAGCTAAGCTCCTGGCCCTTCCTTCTTTTTCATATCTTCTCTTTCGCAATCACAATCGGCGACTTCATATGTCAGCCGATACTTTACCATAAACAAATCTACTGTACTCTTAATGACATCCTTCGTGTGAGTGTCATTATTCCCGGACAGCAGCCACCCCACCCCCTTTCGGTTAGAGGACCGCTGATCTGACGTCAAGCTATGGTCTTTGGTGATCGCAGGAGCCCCACCAGGAGTCGGTGCGATGGGACCGGGCGGCGGGGTACCAGCGGCGCCGTCCAGGCTCCCGGTACCCCTCCTGCTTCTGCTGCCTTCTCTGCTGCTGCTCCTACTGTTGGCTCCGTGCGTCTCACTCATCCCGACCGACGACTCGTCGGCGTCCTCGAGTCCTCCTTCACCGCCGTGGTCTCCGTCGACGGCGGTGAACGCGTCCGCTAGGACAGCGAGCGATGACCTCGATAATTCCCTCGAAACGCCGTCCCAGAGCCCGCGAGCCCACGAAGACCCGGGTGGACCTGGGACGCAGGATTCAACAAGGGGCACTGATGTCACGCAGAACGCGGTAGAGAATGGACCAAGCGGCGCTGCACACCAGGTAGGCATTAGGGCTTAAAGGGTCCCAGCAACACTTTTTGGGGCATGACCACAGAACTCTGCTGATTCATAGCTGAGGCTCCTTAGAACACGTAAGCCAAACATCATAGCTGAGCACGCTGTCTGTAACTTATAAGTAATGCTCAAGGTCATCTAGAAATTGCCCTCTCTCTTTTCTAGAAGTGATACCACACATAAATTACCGCGTCATAAGTACAGTGATGATGATGATGGTGGCTAATCTAGCCTCGCGAGAGTCGCAGGCAATTGTTCCGCCCGGTTTCTTTCTTTCAGAGTAGATTGAGCTAATTTTCTCTTTATAGCGAACCGCAGGCACGCTACCAAAAAGTCGCGCGCAGCACGACGCAACAATGCACATATTGGTGGCCTATGAACTACTACTATACCGCATACGATGTTGTGCCGGGCCCTTATATCGTCACACCCCGCCGCATAACTGTCACTCATCACTGGCCACAGGCGAGTTCATCCACATCCCAACTCACAAAAATCAACGAACCCTCTCTTTTTCTTGTCATCTCTCTTTCAAAGACGCATTTCCGTGACGGAACTACGTCAGTGATAACATAGAGAGAGAAAGAGAAGGAATGTAGCAAAGGTGGGGAGGTTAACTAGACTATGCGTCCAGTTTGCATCACCCTACATATTGGGGAGGGGGAGAGTGATAACATTGTCGTGTTAAAACTTATGTGGCGGAATAGCTGAAAAAGCCCTGTATGTCAGCACCAGGCTGTAACTTGTTAACTACGCCTTTGCTCGTGCATATACCATACTTCGCTTCAGTCGAGAGGCAGAGTAATAGTAAATTGAGCGTTGAACGAGGGAAGGCGTTCCGCCTCCTACTGGGGTGCCTTTCGCTGCACCCGGCTAACTCTCGCTTCTCGTTAGTGTAATCATTCAATACTAGAACTTAACGGGGGACAAATTTCACTGTTCCAGCACGCTTCGTGGAAGTCTTCGGTGACGGCCGCAGAGGAGGCGGCGGCGAACAATGCGACCGGCACGACGAACTCGACGACCACCGCGCCGGCGGAGCCCCAGCCTCTCCTCGTCGCCTACCTGAGCAACGTGGCCGGCACGGACAACCTGCGCCGCCAGGGTCTGGTCGTGTCCGGCGCCATGACGTACGCCATCGATCTGATCAACCGGAACCGGCCCATACCGGGCCACCGGCTGGAGATGATCTACCACGACACCCGGGGCGAAATGCTGCAGGGCACCAGGGCCGTGGTCGAGTGCCGGGACAAGGGCGCCAAGGCCTTCTTCGGCCCCGAGGACTCCTGCTACGTCGAGGCTGCGGTCGCCGCCTCGCTCAACCTGCCCATGATCTCATACGTGAGTGACCGCATGCGTTTTTGTTTTGTTTTTTTGCATCCGTGCTCGCCTGCTTGTTTTTGGGCGATCCTCAAACACTATGGCGGTCCTGGGTCTTTGTTCGCAAGGCCATGCCTATGCTTCGTTTCGAAACAGTGATTGACAACTTTTTGAAGGAGAGGGCCGAGTTACCTGAAGCCGACACGTTTCTTGTCAAACCCATCCAATCTGCCAATGTTTGCCTTCATATAGGAAAGGACAAGGGAGATGGTAGCGGGGTTTGCAGGGGCCGCATAATGCTGCCCCACGGGCCGTATAGGTTACCAACACTTGTCATAGAACATTGATATGCATACAATGTTGGCTAGGAAATGCACCGTGCTCTATACAAATGGTGCGATGATGGTGCTGCCGACGGCGGCAAAACATGAACGTTCTCCACTAACGAGGAGGACAGAGACCCATTCAAAATGGCCCCTCGCCAAGTCTTTACACACCAGTGAGGCACGCGACAACGACGCGGCGCCCGTCACAAGTCATTGGAAGGGGGAAAGACGCGATTGACCTCAGTAGGGGATTTCTTTCCGGACTTACAGTGACTACACATTTTTCCCACTCTCTTAGGGCATGCCCATCCGTGGTGTGGCGGCTCGCCATCGCTAGACCATATTTCGTACAGATGGCAAAGTCGACAGATTAGTTCGTTCAGGGGGCAGAGAGGCCGTGAACTTACGCGCTGTGCTTTGAATGCGTTGGCTCTGACGGGGTGGGGAACGTGAAAAAAATTGTAGAGGGTCAGCAGCTTTTCCCCCAAAGGCCTTTCCCCCACACCTCCCAGGACCCACACGGACACCGCTCCTGTGGAGCGCTCAATAGTGGATACATCATTGTTCATCAATGCTAGCGACACGTATCACTGCTTATAATTAACCTATCGTTACCAATAATTGTCTTCGTTCTATGCATAATGAGTGACTTACTTCTTAAAAGGCGGTGCACTCTTCCGACTTCGCATATCGTTGCGGCAGCTTCCTTATGATAATTACCTGGAAGGAGCCCCGCCGCGGTGGTCTAGTGGCTGAGGTACTCGGCTGCTGACCCGCATGTCGCGGGTTCGAATCCCGGCTGCGGCGGCTGCATTTCCGATAGAGGCGGAAATGTTGTAGGCCCGTGTGTTCTCAGATTTGGGTGCACGTTAAAGAACCCCAGGTGGTCGAAATTTCCGCAGCCCTCCACTACGGCGTCTCTCATAATCATATAGTGGTTTTGGGACGCTAAACCCCACACATCAATCAATCAATCAATTACCTGGAAGGAAATGTGGCGCTCGCATGAGAGCCGCGCCAAACGGATAATGACTGTTCGTCTTTCCTGCACGACACCGTGCGCAGAGCAATACTCCATCTGCTCAGAGATAAAAAAAAAAACGTGACAAAAATAAGAGCTATCTGTCGCCCATAAAGGTTACAAAACTATAACGTGAAAGAACTATGCGTGTGATGAAAAACCCAGGTGTCGCCGAGCATGTCCCTGGCTGCTGCTCATCTATAACCAGCGCTGATGTGTTGTCGAGATAAGCCTCTTCACTGTTACGTAAGTTAATAGGGTTGACTGAAGCCCGTTTGGATATGGAAAGCTTCGACTTTTCTTTTTATCTGTGTCCTATGTGTGTCACGCGCGCTCCCAAGTAGCACCATAGATCATTATAAACTCGCCCAAGTACCTGCTCTTCATCGGCATCGCTTATTGTTGTAGCACTATTTGAGACTTGCTAAGACACAACAAACGGTAAGCGAGGCACACGTAGCGTTTCAATGCTGGTCTAATTAAGTTCATAAAAATTTGTGTGAAACTAGAGTTACATTTCTTTCATTATTGATTTGTCGGCGTGTTTGAATGGCGATGACAGGAATTCAATCAATTTGCCCCCCGCGGTGGTGTAGTGGCTAAGGTACTCGGCTGCTGACCCGCAGGTCGCGGGATCGAATCCCGGCTGCGACGGCTGTATTTTCAAGGCAGGCGAAAATGCTGTTGGCCCGTGTGCTCAGATTTGGGTGCGCGTTAAAGAACCCCGTGCGGTCGAAATTTCCGGAGTGCTCCGATGCGGCGTCTCTCGTAGTCATATGGTGGTTTGGGGACGCTGAACGCCTCATATCTATCTATCTATCTATCTATCTATCTATCTATCTATCTATCTATCTATCTATCTATCTATCTATCTATCTATCTATCTATCTATCTATCTATCTATCTATCTATCTATCTATCTATCTATCTATCTATCTGTCTGTCTGTCTGTCTGTCTGTCTGTCTGTCTGTCTGTCTGTCTGTCTGTCTGTCTGTCTGTCTGTCTGTCTGTCTGTCTGTCTGTCTGTCTGTCTGTCTATCTATCTATCTATCTATCTATCTATCTATCTGTCTGTCTGTCTGTCTGTCTGTCTGTCTATCTGTCTGTCTGTCTGTCTGTCTGTCTGTCTGTCTGTCGAATTCAAACAATTTGTTGACGCGAGCGGTTTTGAGACCATCAGTTTGCATCACTGGCAAAATTTTAGTATAGCGGATTGTTTCGCGTACTTCTGCGTTCTCTGCAGATAACTGACAGGTGCTCGAGTGTTTAGTCGTCGTCGTCGTCACCATCCTCGACTGTGCACGTCGCTTGTTTGCCCCCGACCTCTTTCTGCTACCTCCAGCAAAGATAAGTAAGTGCGCACAGCACGAGTGTGACCGTAATTATGGCAAGACTGCGTATACACTGCCTGCGGAGGACAACACCTTTCGGTCGACTGTGCCTCAGTCGACCCCGACTGAAATCGAACGCCGAAGACCGGTCATTGCCTGGTTCTGACCGGTCGGTTAAAACTGGTTTCTGGTTCAAGCCGAACTACGTACACTGTCTGCGGATGAGTATACCGCGTGGTCGACAAGTGTCGGTGCAGTGCTGTCAGCGCAGTCATTGGACAGTTAGTATACCGGGGGGTGGAAGGTGGGAGCACATTTGGCGAGCACTCTGAAATCATGACAGGTAGATTGCCACTATCCCTGAAGAGGAAGGTATATAACAGCTGCATCTTGCCGGTATACTTAGCTACGGAGCAGAAACCTGGAGCCTTGCAAAGAGGGTTCAGCTTAAATTGAGGACGACGCAGCGAGCAATGGAAATGGAAATGGTAGGTGTAACCTTAAGGGACAAGAAGAGAGCAGAGTGGATTAGGGAACAAACCGGGGTTGAGGATATCATAGTTGAAATCAAGAAGAGGAAACGGACATGGACCAGGCATGTAGCACGTAGACGGGATAACTGCTGGTCATTAAGGGTAACTAACTGGATTCCTAGAGAAGGTAAGCGGGTTGGGGGGAGACAGAAGGTTAGGTGGGCAGATGAGATTAAGAAGTTTGCGGGTATAAATTGGCAGCAACAAGCACAGGACCGGGTTAACTGGCGGAATATGGGAGAGGCCTTTGTCCTGCAGGGGACGTAGTCAGGCTGATGATGATGATGATACCGGGCTTACCGGGATACCGGGCGTACCGTGATAGCGGGATCGAAGTGCGCATGCGCAGATACGTATGTTACCCGTACCGCTTCCCGTACGCGCGGTATTTTTCAGATTTCACGTTACCGTGGTAGCGTAGGTGTACGTAGTGTACGTAAACATGGCGGCGCTCTCGGACGCCCGCTTCGAAGTGATTTTGGCGTAGTTGTTGAAACATTCTCTTTGTTCGCAGCAAACGACCGTTCAACGTGGCTTCACTTTCTTTCAGTTAGCTTCGACGAACGAGTATTACAGATAAGTGCGTAGTTTTTGAGAAAGCTTCCCATTTTGAACATGTTTAGGCCTAACTACAACATCGATGTAAACAAATTGGCAGCATAAATGTATTCGCGCTTGGTGCGTGGTTCATATATATTTACTTTTATTATTACTAAAATAAACTTGTAACAATGCTTCGCGTGCTGACACATACATACGTTCTCGTTTTCTTTTTCACTGTTCTTACTTCTCAACCGTCCGATAGGTGGCGCCACCATCCCTGCTAAGGCACGTAAACGCTATCCCACTAAACTATAGGACGCTGTCCGCAACGAACATTTACCACACGGTAAGGCCATTCCCTTGACCTTCGCTATCACGATAACGGTAAAATATAACTGTCTACTCAGGCTGAAATCGGACGCCGAAAACCAGTTGGTGTCTCGTTAGAATCGGTTGGCGAAAACTGGTTTCCCGTTCAAGCGGTCACCCACAACTGGTTTCTGGCCGTAAGCGTACCCCGACGACCAGTTTGTGAAATACAACCGGGTGCTGACGACCGATTTCTAGCTGAAGGCTTGCCACTGAAGACCGGTTTTTCTGGTACAACCGGTTTCTGTGCGTAAAGGGACGCCAAATGAAGAAGAGCTCGTGACCCATTTCTGATGGAAAGTGGTCACCGAAATTCGCCGGCAACTGGTTTTCACTTTAAACTGGTCAATGCAGCTCGTTTTGTGGCTGCAAAGGGTTACTGGTGACCAGTTTATGATAATAGTAACAGTTTATCATCACTTGAAATTCGGAGAGATGGTGCACAGCTGACGGGAATTTAGAACGAAAGAAAAAAGAACAGATTGTGAAAGAATTCGCAACTTGTTTTTTGTGAGAAGCCACAAGGAAGTTTGTATAATGTATTTTTCAGAATGGCAAGCTTTTAGAATGAAAAATAAAGAAATCGTCCTGGTTAGGGGATTGAACCCAGAACTAGAGATAACTTTTATTCAACCAACGAGCTTTGGTTTCTCAGAAACGCGCAGGGATTTACATCTGGATTCGTGCATATACAGGCGGTCGTGAATTATCGCGTTGATTACCCTTCCGCCGCCTTGTGGAACTCCGTGAAAGTCATTTTGCGGAACTCGGCAAAAGCTCCGCCTTCATGGGACCTTTGCGGCGCGTTCCACAGCCAATCAGATCAGCAGCCATGGTGACGTCAATGACACAGGGCGTGTCGCTTTGCGAATGGGCGGTTCAAAACGCGTTTGAGCGAGTCGCGATAATCTGCAGTGGTCAGCAGCTTTAAACCGTTGTAATAAATCACACAGTTCACGCAGAGAGCTCAAATTGGTTCGTATATGACCGTTTGGACTTGGTCTGCGGGTACAATGTGATTGTACTGTGATGAAGAAGCTAGAAACGTGCAGGAGAGCATCGCCATCGGATAGCTCGCTCGGACAGTCCGCTTCCTGGCTGCGCCTTGCCTGCTGTTGCTGCTATCGTCGCGGTCGTTGCAGCCCTTGATAAACCCCCGCAACAGTGCGAAATTTTTCAATACCGTCTCAGGGCCCTTTTACAACGAATACATACCAAATACCTTAACTTTTTTTTGTCATAGTAAAACCACAACAATTACTGTGGTGCAATACGAATGACGGCAGGGTTCGTAATTCATCGTTTCACTATAGCGCCCCAATTAAAACCGCCACGATTGGGCTGCGCCTCGGATGCCGACTTCGAAGCGTCGTCGCGTTCTTCTTCCGCGAGCATTTGCCTGCGCGCGAAGGAGACCCTGCAGCGCTCGAGCAAGCTGCGTCGCTTTATCTCTCCTCGGACGTCTGGGCGGCGGGATGTGGTGGTTGCCGGCGACAGATAAGGGACGCCGAGGCCAGCCCGTGCGCACGTATAGGGGAGATAAATATAGCCCGCCCCGCGAAGGCGCGTTATTGCGGCAACGACGCGAATGCGCTGCCGCAGCCGCGTATACGCATCCAGCCCTGCCGTCGTTTCTCGAAACGGAGACGGTTATTAGTGCGGGTGACGAGCAAGTCTTTACGATCCAAGTGCAAGGTGTATTCGAGCATGTATCATTTTCTTTATTTCTTTTTATAGCGCGAAGCAGCCTTCGCGCGTAGCTCTCAGCTCAGACGTTTCCAGCCCGATGGCATATATAAGTGACATTGCACGCAACATGGCGACGTTCTGATAACGGGGTGAGCTTATAAGGTGGACCAAAGTATAGGAAGTTAAAACACCGCAAACTCCGACGAATGGCAAGTTTTGCGGTGTCTACGTCCTCTGTGTCATCTCCTGGCGCCGACGAGAGATCTCGCCAGTGGTGCCCCGTCCTCGGCACTCCTGCGACCGTGTTTCCATCTTTCCTATCTCTCCTGTCCCCTCTATATGTCCTCGCTCGCTGGCTTAGCGCATCTCTATTTCTCTCTCTGTACACCTTTATTCTTATCCTTTTAATCCCTCCTTACTCACCCCTCTCCCTTGTGAGCTACTGTTGAGTTGTCGCACCCTGATGGAGACAGTTACGGGGCTTACTTTTCTCTTCTTTTCCTTCTTGTAAACATAAACACTCCCCCCCCCCTCCCCGTGTCTACGTATTCTTGACCAACTTGTTCAGCTTTCTCTTATTTAAAAAAAAAAGTGTGACTACGATTATTGTCTTGCGGTTTCGCCCCGCCGCGGTGGTCTAGTGGCTAAGGTACTCGTCTGCTGACCCGCAGGTCGCGGGTTCAAATCCCGGCTGCGGCGGGTGCATTTCCGATGGAGGCGGAAATGTTGTAGGCCCGTGTGCTCAGATTTGGGTGCACGTTAAAGAACCCCAGGGGGTCGAAACTTCCGGAGCCCTCCACTGCGGCGTCTCTCACAATCATATAATGGTTTTGGGACGTTAAACCCCACATATCTATCAAATCAATATGTCTTGCGGTTTCCTCATCGCCGTCATCATAAGTACTCCCCAGTTCAGGGGCAATGGCGTTTCCCATGTTCCGCCAATCGAGCCGGTCCTGTGCTCACCTGTCGGGCTCCTCCTCTCCGAGTCGAACACCAATCACGCACACACAGGTGAGGGGGACGAGCATGCACGGTCCACGTGAACACTGCAAGGTGGCGCTAGCAGGGCTCTTCCTCGTCGTGTGTGTGCCGCTAGTCGAGAGTTCCCATGATCCCGACAACGTACATCAAAGGGCCTGCCGATTTGTTCGCTTCATTAGCGGGGTGATTTGCGGTGGCCGCCGCGGTCTCTTCCAGGAAGTTTCTGTCTTTGTTGGCCTCTCTCGAACGCTTAACGGCGTGTTGGCGACACGACGTCTCGCCCTCCGGCTAGCACGTACAATGCCTGACGAGCATAGGCAGTCGGCCGGTCGGCTTGGTGATTGGGGATTAAAAAGGAGCGCCGCTCTCCTGTCAGCTCTGGCTCCGGATGAATCACCGAGGTCATCGGGCATGCTGCGGCTTGTAGGGACGACAAAGGGGTCGCATTTGAAGGACGGGAACTCGCCTTTGCTTGCTGCTTACTATGCGCGCCAAGTTCTGAATCCCGTCCGCTCGCCTTCTTCTCCCCGAGTCCCCCTCGCGCACTTTGCGTTCCTCTTGGAATCCTGTTCTGTGGCTCTCCGTCGCCGCGGTCTGCCCGCGGTTACACAGAGGGACCTTCTCTTTCCTGCACGGCACAACACCCAGGTCTTCGAGGTGGTTCTTCGCTACCTTGAAGACGCTGGACTAGACAAGCGGCTGTAGAAGCCGCCCGCCACTTCCTTGGTCATGGACGCCATTTCTCTTCTTTTTCTCTCTTCTTCACATCGTTAATTCCCCCCTCCTGCAGGCGCTGAGTTGTGCTCCCGATTAGGGCTGCACGAAGTTGCGTCTTTTCCTTTCCTGAACCCCCCCCCCCCTCTGTGTGTGTGTGTGTGTGTGTGTGTGTGTGTGTGTGTGTGTGTGTGTGTGTGTGTGTGTGTGTGTGTGTGTGTGTGTGTGTGTGTGTGTGTGTGAGTGTGTGTGTGTGTGTGTGTGTGTGTGTGTGTGTCTCAACTACTAGTGTGCGTCTTGTCTTGGCTCTATACGTACCCGGCTCGTGTCTTTTTCTTCGTCGTTTCGTCTATGATGTCATCATCCGTCTGTTACGTGACTCACTCTGCTTTATTTTTGTCTCTTAAAGAGACAACACCTGCCGTGTTCTTTTCCAAGGCTTGCTGCGTCGTAATCCACTTCACATCAACAGAGATTTACGTAGGGAGACGAACATCCGAAAGGCGGGTTCTTGAGTGACGAAATTCGGGGAACTCGCCGGAATAAAATGGAAATCGGCTTGCACAGGATAGGATAAACTGGAGTCGATTGGAAGAGGCCTTCGTCACGAAGTGAACTAATACAGGCTGAGAATGACGAGGACTTTTCGGTAACCGTCGAAAACAGCCTTAGGAAGAGGCTTGTTTTTCGGTTCATGTAAAAATGGTTTACATTCGGCCTGTGCATATCAGAGCACTGTAACAAGGCACGTCACTGATTGGCCGGTTCAGAAAAGCCATTCATCGCGTTAATCATTACAGGAAAAACAAGGTACTGTAATATTGTAGCTTTCAAAACGCTACTGCCAAGTTTGTTCTTCGCGACAAGGAAGGAAAGAAAATAGCAGGAAAAGAACGGCACGGAGGTTAACCAGCCTATAAGCAGCCGGTTTACTACCCCGCGCATGGGAGGGGGATGGGGGAGGTGAAAGATAGAGAGCAGAGAGGGAAGAGAGATAAACACAGCACATTCGGCAGCACACGCGCGCACACTCATAGTCCAGTCTTGTTTTTTTGCTGTGTGTGACATTGCTGTTACAGCGGCTTGTTCAAGTACGTGTCGCGTAGGAATTGCAACAGAGCTTTTGTCGTCTTCTGTTGCAATGTATTCTCTCGGGCACTTGACAGAATAGTGTTTACAGACATTTGGCTGTTGTCGATGCGCGACAAAGTTAGTACAAGTCTGGTGTAGCTGAATAGTAAAAAAGTCGTAGTAATGTGGACAAAAAAAAAATTCAAGCTGATACAACGTGACCCGCGCAGTCTCACTTGCACCGTCCGGGAAATGAAGTGCTTTGGATTACGAAAATGCAACATATTTCCTAAAACCGTGATTATCAAAAATAAAACGGGATAATTGTAATTTGCTAATGAAAAGACGGTTGTTAATGTGATGGGCTTGTATTAACAGATCAGTTTGCTCTGGGGCTTTACCTATGCGATCACCGTGAATTTACAGCTATTCTATGAATATTCATGGTTTTTAATTAAGTATAACAGAAACTGTCCCTCTGGCACTGCATGGCCGGTCAAGTTACGCTATCGATATGTACCGGGTGGCTAGTGGACAGATTTGCAGGGTGAGTGTCCAGTTTGGGATCACACGGTCACGCAACGTCGACGAGCGTTGTGAGTTAAATCGTAACCTAAGTTTCAGGACGGCCCACTGCTCTCCCCTAGTTGAGTACAAAGTACTCGAAATCGTTTTTCTAAACAACTTTTTTCTAAACACGTGAAGATCTGCGTACGTCCGTTTATCTGTGATTGGCGTCGTGTCCTTCGATACTAATTTAATTGGGTATTTTCTTTCTCACGGTGCGATGCCAAAAGGCTTTATTGTTTTTTTTTTAATAGAAAATATGCTGCCCATAGCTAGCTGTAAAACGTTCCCAAATGGACATTCACATATAGCACCGTCAGTACATCCTATAGGATGGACTGACGGCGCTATATGTGAACGGAGCCTTATAAGGCTCCGTTCAGTAGTAGTAGTAGTAGTAGTAGTAGTAGTAGTAGTAGTAGTAGAAGTAGTAGTAGTAGTAGTAACTACTACTACTACTACTACTACTACTACTACTTCTACTACTACTACTACTACTACTACTACTACTACTACTACTACTACTACTACTACTACTACTACTACTACTACTACTGGGTGCACGTTAAAGAACCCCAGGTGGTCTAAATTTCCGGAGCCCTCCACTACGGCGTCTCTCATAATCATATGGTGGTTTTGGGACGTTAAACCCCACAAATAAATCATCATCAATTACTACTACTACTACTACTACTACTAGTAGTAGTAGTAGTAGTAGTAGTAGTAGTAGTAGTAGTAGTAGTAGTAGTAGTAGTAGGACAGTACATCTTAACTCTGCCTGACCGGAGTAGCTGAACCTTCCATGATGGGAGAATGCGTTAGGTGACTGGGTTGTACTCCCGCTCAGACGAGCATTCGCCTCTATAGAGTGTGCGTCTTTTTTTTTTTTTGCAGAGTATACAGCACTTACGCCGAAACGTGCCTTCGCGCGCGTTGCTTGCAGCTCTGACGTTGTTCACGGTTCCCTTCTTTTTTTTACTCTTCTCTGCGGGCATTCCATTCATCGAGTAGACTCGCGTGCTCCAAAGCAATCGGAGCCGTTTATGGTCCTCAATGGCCGTTCAGCCGCCCGGAATCAATTTGGCCTCCGTGGCGCAGTGTGAGTGACGGTCGTGAGTGGATAGTGTAAGTGGAGAGGAAGCGATTGGCGCGAGATGCGTATGGCTTTGCGTGTGTTTGTATGTGAGTTCCTTATGTGCGCACCGCGCGACCTCGTTTAGCCAGCTCGCCGCGCAATCTGCCGCCGAACGAAGCGCGATTGAGGCGCCATCCAGCGTTCCTTTCGGCTCGATCTCTCTCTACTCTCGTGAGCGTTTGCCGCGGGAATCCTGTGAATGAATTAGCTTTTATACAGCGCGGCATTACAATGAATGACCAGCGGTGTTATACCGGAATCGTGTTGCCAGCTGGGCCTCTGTCTATGCTACAGTTTTGCTACGAAATGAGAAAAGTAAAGCACAGCCATCGCTGTCCCCGTATCAGAAAACTCGTGTAACTACTTCATCCAACAGTGCTTATTCGTTTTCCTGACGTAAAGTACTTCTATGTCGCTGTTTGACCTTCCTACGAGAACGAGCGTTTTGTGTCGTACTTTTATCATGAACGCCGAGTGCATGCTCTTTTTCTTTCGCGTCCGCGGTTCCGTGCCTTTTTTTCCTTCGTGACGAATCCTCACCAATCAGCCCATCTTATGGTCGTTTAGCTAGCACTACAGCTTAAAATCAGCCTCTGTCAGTTGCACAGCTACTATGTGAGTGACTATGGTAGTTTAATAGAAGCGGAATAACGCCCCGCCGTGGTGGTCTAGTGGCTAAGGTACTCGGCTGCTGACCCGCAGGGCGCGGGTTCGAATCCCGGCTGCGGCGGCTGCATTTCCGATGGAGGCGTAAATGTTGTAGGCCCGTGTGCTCAGATTTGGGTGCAGGTTAGAGAACCCCAGGTGGTCTAAATTTCCGGAGCCCTCCACTACGGCGTCTCTCATAATCATATAGTGGTTTTGGGACGTTAAACCCCACATATCAATCAATCAGAAGCGGAATAACCAGTCTAGAGCTAGTCCGTTGTTCGTCATCACTAGGTGAATATATCGTGACATTCGCCGAGATAATAATCGGGGCACGTCAGTAGTTCGCGTTGAAGAACGGCAAAAGCACACTGGAAGAAAGGATTGCACTGTGACTGTGTGTGTTCTTTCGTTGTATGGTCGTCTCCAGTGGACTTTTACTGTTCCTAAACGCGAACTTCGGTTTGGAAGCGAGTAAAAACTCGAGTAGCGTTTGTCCCCCGTCTTAATCGTAGTTCCTTCTTTTTTTTTTTTTTTTTGCACGCTATACCTAAATCGTGTGGTATGAACTTGTCCGATCGTCCACTTTGATTTGTTCGGTTGACAGTCAGCGCCTGTTTCTCGTGTTGCTTGTGTCACTCTTCGCGAAGCTTGTGCCACATTTACCCTGTGATGACAACACAAAGAAGAAGATACGATGCGCGTATAACGTCTTTTTTTTTTTCTAAGACGGGGTTTGGGTCATCCTTTTTGAACTTCAGGCGGGACATCACGGCGATGGCGGCAATGTGCCCGCAGTGTTTAAATAGCTGCCATCGCAATGTCAACAAAACGATCCGCTAAAATTGAAGAAGGCTGCAATTAGTCCAAGAAGTGGCTGCGAAGCGATGATAGAGAAAGAAAGAGAGAGAAAAAATAAAAAAAATGTAAAGTGAGAAAGACAAATGCTAGAAACACAAAGAAAAAAAAAATACCCGTCCTACTAGCTTGCAGAACGCAGATAACAGAGGCTACGGAAGACAATGTCTTCGAAAAAGAAAAAAAAGAAAATTTAAAAAAAAAGAGTTCCGGATCAGCAATTTCAACACGCCGTGCCTTCTTGTCGTTAAGTTCCTGCGTTGCCCCTTGAACAGAATTTCCTCTCCAGTTTGGGAAGTGTTTATTGGGAAACGTATCCGTGCAGTTAATATTTAATTGCTGCCACAGTAAGCTGGATCCGCTTAAACCCGTCACTGAAAAAAGCGAGGTATAAGGCGTCGGACGGTTCGAGGTACACCCTTACGCGAATGCCATTTCCTATGTTACGAGCTTCTTTAATTGATGCGGCGAATTATATACCCCGCGGGAGAACGTACGTTTGGAGAAACAAGAGAAGCATGTCTCGTGGCAGGTTTCTTGAATGAGAGAAGCGTCCGGCTCTTCGGCTAAGAACAATTTTCTCGCTGTCTCGCGCAATTAAGCGTTTGTTGCTCTCGTTCGGGAAATGACGCTCCTGAGGTTACGTTTTCGCGTTTCTTACGTCGATGCGCTTTCTTTCAAGCCCCAGCCGTGTTACTGGGCGAACATCTTCTTGATATCGGTGATTTTTTTCTGCAGTTTTTTTTTTCAGTAATGATTACAGGCTCGCCAAGCTTATAGCCGATTTTAAGCATGATATCTTGTGTATTCGAATCAAGGAGGTTTGAAAAAAAAATTGCTGGAGTGGGAGCTCCCGCAATTCTTTGCCAGCAATAGTAAAAAGCCAGCTTTTGCCCTCCAAAGATCTCAGAAGCATGCTATTTTCTGGTACTGCTCACTTGGAGATCAAGTGGCTTTGATTTGTTAGTTTAAACGTTAAGGTAATTATTAATTAAAGAATAGTTTTTTTTCCGAAGCAATGATTTGTAGAGACTAGTATCAGTGACATAATCTCCAATAAAATTTGCCGTGAATTCGACGCTGAACTAAAGTAAACTAGTAAGACAAGGACACACTTTCAGCATCAGCTGACCCGAAAAGGTGGCTCTCTTAAATACGCTGGGCGTGTGAGGAAAAACGCCTCCTTCTCAGTTGCCTAACGCTAACAGCGTATCATGCCCCTAGTAAGATGGCTGCCATAGCCGCCATCTTACGGTTGACACGGCTTCACTCGTGGGCAAGAATTTCCTCTCCAGCAATTTTTTTTTTAAACCTCCTTGATTCGAACACACGGAGAAGGCGTACATGGGTGATAACGGTGCGACGGGAGCGCGGTGTCAGGCCTTTAGGCAGTTCTAGAATAGCGTACGCTAAAAGCGTGTCTTTGCATATCTGTGCCCGAGTTCAGGCCTTTAGGCAGTTCTAGAATAGCGTACGCTAAAAGCGTGTCTTTGCATATCTGTGCCCGAGTTCAGGCCTTTAGGCAGTTATAGAATAGCGTACGCTAAAAGCGTGTCTTTGCATATCTGTGCCCGAGTTTTCTATTTTACATGCGCTGCTTTGTATGTTTAGCTTCAAGATACGTGTTCAAGTTTCAATCAACGGCTAAGGAGTAGCCGGCGCCATAATTGTGCGCCAACATCTCCTTATATATCATATAAATAAAAAAAAAGCCTGACCACATGGGCACTACCGGCCAACGTTTGTCTTCGCTCACCGATGGCAAGTTTTGGGCGATCTTGGCTACTATACCGGCTTGTATTTCCTTAACTGAAGGCTACCCCCTTCGTTGGTGTTGGCCTACTGCTCTCTCATCTGAACCAATGACCCGCCGCGGTGGTCTTGTGCTGATACATGCTTGGCTGCTGACCCGCAGGTCGCGGGATCGAATCCTGCAGGCCGCGAAGGCAGCTTTTTCCACGACGGCGAAAATGCTTAGAGCCCGTGTGTCTACATTTAAGAGCCCGTGTGTCTACATTTTAGTTAAAGAATCCCAGGTGGTCGCAAATTCCGGAGTCCTTCACTATACGGCGTTCCTCACGATCATATCGTGGTTTTGGGACGTTAAACCCCAACTATTGTTATAATAATAATAATAATAATAATAATAATAATAATAATAATAATAATAATAATAATAATAATAATAATAATAATGTGTATTTCGGCAGTGATGCTCTCTTTTCTTATTTTTCACTAACTTCTCTGTAAACTATATGCTTAGCCATTATGATATATTTGTTGTATGTGCTTTGAAATGATTTGTTCCAGTAGTGAAGGTTCTTTTTCTTATGTTTAACGTATGCAAATTTCTGTTTTATTTGAGTCAATTCCTCTCCTGTAATAGCCCGCAAAGGGCTGACAGTATCAATAAATGAAATGAAACGAAATGAATTATTATTATTATTATTATTATTATTATTATTATTATTATTATTATTATTATTATTATTATTATTATAACTAATGGTCACTTTTGAAGTGGATCTTATTATAGATAAACGATGGCAATTAACGCATTTATCTGGAATTTGCCGCTTCTTTGCAAGGTCGTCCTTCAAAACTGAACCAGAATCCAATATCATGTTGCCCGTCCTGCCTTACTCTTTTTTTTTCTCTCTTTCTTCCCGTGGAAAAACTCGCCGGGCGGGGATTTCTGAACGTGATCGCATTTCCGGTCTCGCTCTCACAGCTTATATACCCTGCATTTCAGCACACGCGCAGTCTCACCACATGCGGGGTTTGGTTAGGTTAGGTCAAACATCATTGATAAAAATGCACAACGTTCATGAGAAAACATGGTTTACTTTCGCGTTTTACCTACTTTTATGACGAAGCATGTTTGTGTCCTTGGAATATTCTGACACAAGATGGCCTTCACCGCGAAAGTTACGAACCAATACGCCCGAAGCCTTTTTTTTTTTTCTTCTCGAGGCTAATCTAATAAATGCGCTAAGCCGTTCGAATAAATATTAGCCGCCGGGCTTCGCGCGCACACTGCGAGATAATCTCCCCTGCCCACGGTGTCGTGCAGTCGTTTCTTGGTGGGATAAGGCCTTGTTTTTTTTTCTTCTGACGCCTTTTAGTATGTAAAAACGGTTTCGGGGATAATATCCGGCCCTGTACGTGACCTTGAATGCCTCTCCGTGCGCAGCGTTGACTTATAGCGGCCCGCCGGCGACTCTGAGATTTACGACTTCCAAGTCGTTTATCCGTAGCGCTGCTCTTCCGGCTGTCGGAAATAGAATTCGATTCCCCCCCCCCCCCTACTGGAGGTTTGAAGTATAGGCTTGCGGAAAAGTTAAGCCTAACCGTGAGACTCGGTAAAGCTAGTTAACTCAAGGCTTACCGCGGTGTAACCTTTGATAACCACCGATAAAACATTAGCAGTACTAATAGTCTAGGAGGAAATGAAAGGCACCTGTAGCGGGTTTCGCTAATTCTTCATTGTAGGGCAGTTTCGGTGCCCGAGCATCTCCTGTGCTTGTACCAAGATACTGTGTAACTGCGTCACGCGTCTTCGCAGTCGCCGACGGAGTGAAGAAGTCAATAAAAGTTAGCGGAAATACGTACTCGATGCGGTATCAGTTGTCGTCAGGAACGACAGGCGTGGTAACAATACCAGAATATTGTCCGACTGGCCAGTCTTTAGTGCCGGTGGATGGAACTGGGTAAAATCTAGGGAAACCTTTGAGGAAAGGCCGCACCCAAGCGTAAACGTCACGTGTTTAATGAAAAAAAAAAAAAACAAAGTGGCTGCACTTGTTGATTACTTAGGAATTCCCTAAAATATGGCAATGAAAAGGATGATATAAGGGTGTGTGTACCACGAGTGAAAAGAACCCGAGAGCTTGGCGGAATCCAGGCTGGTCCGGGAAAGACACGGACGGTGGAAACAATGCGCCGACCGTAGTGAAAATATATCTTTAGGCTCCAACATGGTAGCCTTAAGCCTTGTTTCTCAATCAGCATTGCAAACAAGGTTGCCGTTCGTCTTTTTAAGAATACATACCTTTAGGGGCGAAGCTTCCTAAGGTTGAGGCTTGTCCGTTGGTGTTCGCCGTAGCCGTGATGAAGACGATGCTGATTACGATGATGATCACGGACAACGACTGACTTGTGCAGTTTATGACGTCTCCATGTGCTCTACGATGCATTTCGTACGACTGGAAACAACCAACTGTACCACGAGGGAATCATGCACGGAGCTCGTCTTTGCCAGCCGCAGGCCAGGTCCGATACCACAAAACAGTAGTAATGATGAAAAAAAAAACGAAATTAACAACTGGACACAACGTAGCTATGACCATTAAACATTGTATATTACTGTACACCGCTTAGTAAATCATTTTCATGCTTGAGTGGTCAGTGTCATGGTATAATTTACGGTATAATTAACACCGAACGATTCTACTGATTCGTGCATTCGTCACGATTCACTTCGTGATTATGCTGGGATTTTACTTTTGATCGGTGCTGAGGAGTAGAAGCGTCACAATTATGCGACCGTTTCTCAAAGCACCGCTAAGGCACTCTGTAAAATGCCACGAAAGAAGCAAAAATACCGAGAAGACAGGCACTTATAGAAGCGGGTTCCGGTCGATCGCTCCATTCTCTTTTATCCTTTCAGTTTCTATTGATTGATTGATTTGTGGGGTTTAACGTCCCAAAACCACCATATGATTATGGGAGACGCCGTAGTCGTAGTGGAGGGCTCCGGAAATTTTGACCACCTGGGGTTCTTTAATCCTTTCAGTTTCTACTCTTTCAACTCACGTAATGGCACTGGCCGTTTACCTTTGGAAGTCTTATCTGACCCAGCTTTTCAAGCCTTGGCCGAGCGGATTATGTGGGGATAGACTAATCGGATTTTGCTGCGCTGTAGTTGCCGCTAGTCCTATACCGCACGCCCGGCTTAAACACGTTTTGGCGCTGTTTGCGCGCAGACGCGGTATGTCCAGATCATCTTCTCTGGCTGGTGCGGTTTTCTTCTTCATCTTGTTTCACTTGCGTCTTACTAATGCTATTTAAATCGCCTGGGCACAGACAGCATAGAGTATCCTAATGATACACTAGAGATCAATTACGCTCTGGTGTCGATGAAAGCGGGAACGTAAAGCACTTCAGGCGGCATGATAACGACGGGTATAGTATAAGCACTTGTCTATATGCTTCGCTGTGTCGGCTCGGTTCGGCTTCACGTGGCTTGGAGCCACTTTATCGCAATGCGACGTTCAGCAGGCGTTCTGCAGTTGCACTTCGTCGCCCCGACCTTTTTTTTTAGGCTCACTGATTCAATATAGTTTACGAAATTCAAAATGATCCGTTATCTTATCTTAAACAAACGCCAATACACGACGATAAAAAGAAAAGGCTCCAAAGTGTGTCTGAAGCCTGCTCGTACGAATACTAGACAAATCTGTGTACTACCACTGAATAGTTTCCGCGTTTGCTGAACGATCGCAGCGCCAGAAGTCTTTTCTGGTAAGTGTAATGTAGCAAACTCTATCGTGACGCACTGTGTGTCTCTGCTGACGCTCCTTATCTGCCCTGACGCGCGTAGTGCGTGTTATTTATGGACGCTTGCGAATGTGGCGGCCGTGCTCTAACGTTGTCCTAGTCATTGTACTAGACACGCATGCGCAAATACATGGCTGAGGGCAGTGAGGGGAAAAAATGCTGATGTCGTGAAACTCGAGAGGCAGTATGGACGTGTTGGTATAACATGATGAAGAGTGCTTTATAACACGATAACGGGCCCTTTTCGGACTTCGTCGCTCCAGCCTCATGTTGTCGTTCAGCGCTCTGCATGCCTCGTCTCTTCTCCTGTCCCCTCCTGCCCTGTCGTTTGTGCTGGTAAGCACTCTTTACCTGATGTCGTGACTCGGCGGGGATGCCTTTCTCCGCGTTTACATAAGATTGTTGGCCGTATAAGGAAGTGTGTTTCAAATTACACTTGCGCTCGTCTTTGCCAGTTGTATTCCATTTTTAGGGGCGAAGCTCCTTTGGCGTGGCTTGTGCGTCCCTCGTAGTACGTAACTACCAGTGGCACATACCCGAAATAGCGGTCCTTACAATGTCTGCTGGATGGGGGCACTTGTATATGATGAATACATGATGAAAAATGTGAGATGGCTGTGCTTGGAGTTTTCCCTAGACATATGAACGGACGAACGGACTGACACCCGCACGGACGGACAGACAGAGGGGCGCACGGACGGATGGACAGACAGAGGGATGGCCGCAAAAAGAGATGGACGGACAGACAGACGAATGAACAAACGGACGGATGCACCAAGGATCACACAGATAGGCGGACGCAAGAACGAATGGACAGACAGACTGACGAACGCTGCGCCCCACCAATCATCATTCACTCCGTGGATATGCTGTGATTTTTTTCCCGCTATAGGAAGACAAAAGAGTGGGAGAGAGTTAAGTGCTATATCGCTGTTTCTGCATCTTCTTTACTCCACCTATGAGAAAGAACGGAAGCGCGGAAACTGTAGCGGAAACTAAGATCGCAGGCGAGGCGCACAGTACGATCGAGCTCTTATGAAAACATGACAATATTTTATCAACATCAACATCGTCATCATCATCAGAATGTACGGCGGTTACGTTACCCGTCTGCTGAACCGAAAGAGAGACAAATAACACTTATTTATACATCCGGCATGTAGGAAGACCCCGGCCTTGCAAGGCGCGGATGTTCCCTATCTTGAGATTACGGCTATTAGAGTCCGATAATCTCAGAGCTTCGAGGATGTTGTGCTCCCGCTAGGCGACAGTTACTCGGGTGTCTCCGCGCCCGTTAGACGGGTCGTCGGCTCCTTTTCTCCGTTGCTTCGCCAAAGCCAGTCTGCTGAACCGAGGTTGCATTTGGGCGGAGGTGGAACTCTGGCGGCATTGTCTACAGTGCGATGATGTGAACGCACGTTACAGAACACGAGGTGTTTGAAAATTCCGCGCCTAATATTCATATAGATGGCTTTGGCACGCAAAAACCTAACACTTATATGCCACTACTTGAAAAAGGTCCGTGGGGATGTTCTTCCCACAAAGACACCTATCTTCTGTAATGTAACGGCCGCTGCAGATATCCAGCGGCCATGTTAGTGTTAACATCGCAGCAAACACCAGAACACACCAAACCCACACGGGTGGAATTTTGCCGACGGGGCCCTCTCGCGAGCGCCATCTGTCGATCGAACGAGGATGCTTATGGCACGTATGAGAGCTGAGACATATATATGACACGCCACCACGCAATGTTAGCAGGCGCATCGTCGCATAAGTATAACGCACAACGCGTCAGCTGAGTCAGATGTTTAGATAGGGTTGTCGGTTACTGTCACAGATGCCGGCTCAGGGGAGCCTTGTTCCGGGAAACTCGTATTAAATAAGCTATCGTATGAGCTAATGGCGCCGCTGGCCCGCGTGATATCCCCTAAAGCGTGAACACACACACACACACACACACACACACACACACACACACACACACACACACACACACACACACACACACACACACACACACACACACACACACTCACACACACACACACACACACATATATATATTAGTTATAAACTTCGAGAATAGTGCAGTATAGGAAACAAAACAATAAAATATTTATTTAATCCTAACAGTTTCGGCTGGTGGACCAGCCTTCTTCGGAGGATGTAAGTGTAAGCTTTGTTGGTGCTCAGGTAAAGCTGAGCACCAACAAACTGTACCTTTAATCCTGATGAAGGCCAGACTCTAGTCCGAAACGTCGAAATAAACCACGTTGTGACCGCTCACGGAGGATCTACTGGACTATGGACTATATGCAACGCTACGGCCACTCAACCACCATGCCTGCCTATATATATATATATATATATATATATATATATATATATATATATATATATATATATATATATATATATATATATATATATATATATATATATATATATGAGAGAGAGGGAGGGAGTTGGTAGTGACCATAGGACCAGACCATAGCGTTGCAGGGATGTAGATCTGTGACAACAGTAACGACGGAAGTATTTATTTCGACAGTTTCGGCCAGAGTCAAGGCCTTCGTTAGGCCAGAAGCGGTAATATGAATACACTGTGGGCCAGTCAAACCAACGAACGTCGTGCTTTCTTTGCTTCGTGATTCTGCCGTGGTAGGCGTGATTGCTTTGGTACTGCGATATATATATATATCTATATATAGGGAATGGTGGACGGCGGGAGAAAAAATGGCTCCGCGGTCGTATATTGCCAAGACTTCGGGAACTGCAATTAACTGGCGATACGTGGGCTTAATCAAGGCAGGTTTGTCGCAGTTCGGGGCCGAGAGCATGCCATGCGCAGAAATAGGGTTTACAGACGATGTATCTCTAGTAGTTGGCGCAAAGAGAAATAAATGGCGGAGCTCGACCGCTGGGACACGTAATTCCAAGGACAACACAAAGCCGGTTGGCCTAAATTGGAGCGAAGGAAGTTAGGCGAGTTATAGCTGGGGGGACGAAATTTAATGAAAAAAATTTCAGGCGTAATATGTAGAATTTACGTATTCACCTAATTATTGAAATTCTTTATTCTTTCACTTTGCTACGGCAATGATTCGAGAAAAGAACTCGTTATAATATGTATAATATATCCGTTGAGGTTGAGAATCCTGAAGGTATCGAGATCGATCCACTCCTGGGCGGTCGCATTTCGATAAAGGCGGTAGAGACTGGTCAGTGCGCTTCAAAGAACCCCAGGTGGTGAAAATTTTCTGAGCCCACCTCTGCGGCGTATTTCATAATCCGATTGTGTTTTTTTTTTTTTCAAACGTTAAACTTCGCGTTGGTGTACCCAACGCGAAAAAAGGATTTTGACAGGCTTATGAAGAACGTTTACCCTTATTCCTCAGTGTACAAGCTTTTTTGTAATGTTTTCAGAAAAAAAAATGTATTCAGTTATAAACTCGGGAAAGAGCAACGTGAAGTGTAAATCGATTAGCGGTGCTTCAATACGAACCACTCAATTAAAGTGAGTTGTTCACGGATCGCACGTATTCTCCTCGTATTTAGCGCGATAGCGTTAACGAGCTCGCTTCGTAGGAATTTCGCTGTCGGGCATCGTTGGTTGTGAGCGAAAAACCATCGCCTAATGCGTGACCGAAAAATCTAGAACGATGCAAATAAAATAAATATTAAAACGAAAATTCGGCGTCCGAGTGGGTATTGAACTCGGGTCCTTTGCGTGGCAAGCGAGTGTTCTACCACGCGGGACACACGTCTGCTTGCAAATACTTTGAAGAGAGTCCACCAGAGCTACGTACGCCGCGGTGCGAGACTGTCATGATTACGGCATGATTTACTGCTGCATCTCTACCGAGCATCGCACAACATATACGTGGCTCAGTAGTTACCTAGTTGGGTGAAGAAATAGTAGGGAAGAAAAGGCAGGGAGGTATGGCCAGTTTAGCCATAGAGTTTCTTATTATAACACTAGAGGGAACTCCGGCGCTAGTGTCTATGGGAGCTGCAGCACACGGCGCTTCAGCGAGCATGGAAATTATGGGTAGTACACACATTTGCCTAATTTTCGTACTTCTGGCCTGCTTCTGGCTCCGTGTGTGTTCGTGTGGCTTGGGAGCTGTTTTTTCCGCGAAAACATAAATTAGCAAATGTTCACCGTTTGTGTTTCACAACCTTATTCCTTTTGGCTTACCATTTCGAACCAAGTCATTTAAGTTCAAAAGGGTTTGTTCTTTCTTTCAAAACAAAACCGTAACCAGCAATAAACGAAGCCGAAAGTACGATTCGCCGCCCGCAAGTACGAAGACTAGGCAAATGCGTGTATACTACCCATCATTCCCATGGTCCCTGAACGATTGCAGCGCCAGAGTGCCCTCTAGTTAATTTTGGGAAACTCTATGGGTTTAGCACAACTGGATTGCTACTCTACACATTGGAAGAGTATGGGTGAGGCTGAAGTATGGAGAGTAGAGAGATGAAAGAGAGATAAAGACTAAGAAGACAGGCCTCCCTGGATAGTAATGGTGTGTGTCCCTGCCCTGACCATCCACCATCCACTGCTACATATATATATATATATATATATATATATATATATATATATATATATATATATATATATATATATATATATATATATATATATATATTGTGTGTGTGACAGTATATGACAGTATATAAACATGCCCGAATTTCAACCGTGTGTTTTCTAATTGTTTACAATTTTTTAAAGTGTATTACACAGCTGGCGGAGGACAGGCTAAAACTAGGTCAGTCACTGTGGCAAAAGCGTTCCTCCAACTTGAGACAAAAGACCACGTGTTGATGCTGATAGTGATGTCACCGTTCGGGCGACCTGTAAAGCGCTGCCTAAATTCGTGGAACGCTGCTGTAACACTATAGCGCAGTGTATAAGCTTCCTTGCACCTGCCGGCGGAGCGAGTATTGTTACAAGAATTCTTCAACCTCGTCATCGTCAGGGGTGCCCGCGAGACAACAGAGACGTCGCCGAAAGTTCACCGGCTGGGCGATCGAGTTCCCGTGTAGTGTTTCCATGGATGCTGTAGTTCGGTTTAACGAACCTTCGGTTTGCCGCCGGGCTCAGTCCTTCCAAAGCTGCACAGGTCGGGCTTTGAAAGTTGAGACGCCAGAGGCCTACCAGTTTCGATCTACGAGTTTCGAGAGACAGGAAACAAAAAAATTTAAAAAATAAATGAACGAAGGAACCCTTCAGGCTTGCAGTGCCTCGTCAAGAGAGACTCCTTTGGTTAATGCTTACGCTCCGATGCCTTTGCGTTACCTTTTAGTAGTTCACGTTATGTCTGCGTTGTCTTTTGTAAAGGCACATCTTTCTGACCTGCACGTCTCGGTTTTCTGCCTAAAGTCGTGCTCCACGGTTGAGCTGGATGTCGTTGGTTATTGCTGTTTCGGTTTGCTGTACGGACCGGCTGTCACATGGTTCACTTTTGTGGAGATCGTTCGTCGTAAGCGTGGCGTTATTTAAAAAAAATTCCGCCATATCCACGAAGTGAATGATGATGAGTGGGCGAAGCTCCGGAGGTAAACCTGGTAAACCATGAATCCTCTGTACATTTTGCCCACTCAATTTTATTACATTGCTCCCCCTAGCGTACGTCGCCGCACTAAATCGAACGATTGCCTTCAACCAATGACACGCGCCATATGTGACATCATTCCTATTTTATAAGATCTCGCGTCTTTCATCAACTACAAGTACCGCTTTCTAGATTATAACATCTTGCATCTTTTCATCATCAGCTACAAGTACCACCATCTAGTAAACACTACAAGAACTAAACGAGAGGTGGCTACATACAGGAGACGGTACCGCCATCTAGTGAACACTGCAAGAACTAAACTGGAGGTGGCTACATACAGGGGACGGTACCGCCATCTAGTGAACATTGCAAGAACTAAACTAGAGGTGGCTACATACAGGCTACAGAGGACGCACAGCCCACGCCCTAAGGAGCTTCGCCCCTAAAAAAAGATTGTTTTTCTCGGGATACTTGAACGCAGATATGTCTGTCTGCCTGTCTGTCTGTCACACGATTCAGTCATCTGGTCAAAGTTTAAGACCACCTGCTGAACGCCCGGCCATCTTGAACTGGTGGCTGCGTTAACACTTGTGAACTTTGTCAATCGAAAAGTAAATATTAAGCATATCCGAGACGCAGAATCAATACTTAAGTACTGTGCGGTGTGTTTTTTTACAAGAAAACAGACAGATATGCACTTCTAAAGACTCCAGTGTTTCTTAGGCTGCACTGAAAAATGGACGCTATGCACGAACGAAGGCTGGCAGAAGACTGTCGTCTTTCGGCGGCATTTGCAGCGAAGCACGCAAGTACACGTCAATATAATACACTTTTTTTTTGTCATCTCTGCATGGTATGCTTCGTAAGAAGCAAAGATTTTTTTTCGTTCTGGAAAGGATAGTCTTACTTTGTGCAGTTTAGTTAGGTAAGGGTCGGATACGCTTGTGTTATCGGGCGAAGGGGGGCAGACAAAGCTTGGTGTGCCTTCTCGGTTGTCTTTCTTTCTTTCTTTCTTTCTTTCTTTCTTTCTTTCTTTCTTTCTTTCTTTCTTTCTTTCTTTCTTTCTTTCTTTCTTTTTTTGTTTGTTTTCTCCGCCGCGGCGGTGAAGTGACTACGGTACAGGGCTGCTGACACGTCAGCCGCGGTTTCGACCCCCCGGCTGCTGCAGTTGCATTTCGAAGGAGGTAAAAATGTTTGAAGCCCATGTTGCGAGCCGTACCGGTGCACGTTCAAGAATACCAGATGGTTCAAATTACCGGAGTTCTCCACGGCGGGTGTCTCTCATAATCATGTCGTGGTATTGTCACGTTAACACCAGATATTATTTTATTTCATATTATGAACCTTCATTTCTTTCTTTTCTTGCAGCTGAATATCGAGAACCAAAAGCGCTAAAAAAACCTTTAAAGAAACAAAAAGGGCTTTTAGACGCGATTCGTGCTTTTCATTTTAAAAAGAAAAGTGAAACGCCCTGAAGCATTCGCGAGTATAAATTAAGGTACTATTGAAAAAATCCTCTTGTTGCAACAAAGTTTTGCCAGCGCCTGTGGTGATTACGGAAGTTTCTTTTTTTGTTCATTCGTTATGTTCGTCGTGGAGTAAGAGAAACAGAGAACGCTGCATTCCTCGACTTGCGGGTCGGCTCGGCTTGGATTTGGAAAACAGAAAGCGGCAAAGGGAACGAAGTTGGCTCGTGTTGGCTCGTGTTGGCATTCGAGAAAGCGCTGTCATTTTTTTCTTTTTTCTTTGTTTCGACAAGAATCGACGTTAACGGCGCGCTGAGGCTTGCTGCCGGGTTTGCGTATGTCTACCGAAACCGCGCAGGGTTTTCTTTCTTTATCTTTCTTTTTTGCAGTCCAGAGAATGTTGTGACTGTGCTCTAGCTATAGCTTCTACAGCGCGTTGGCTCACAGTGAGGTACGCAGCCGAAGCAAAATAAACCTAGCTTGAAGCGTGGGCCTTTCGATTGCGATAAACTAAAGGAAGGAAGGAAAATAGTAGGAAAAGAACGACAGGTAGGTTAACCAGCCTTTAAGCAGCCGGTTTGCTACCCTGCAGAAGGGAGGTGTATGGGGGAAATGAAAGATAGAGAGAAGAGAGGAAACTAGAAATTACAGCAGAACCTATCGCAGAAGTAGCGGAGGTATTATAGCGAATTGCGTTGAATGTTCATAAACTGTAGTGTCCGTTATATCAACCCCCCCCCCCTCTCCACCGCCGCCCTTACGTTTGGGTTGCTGTGTATTCTTCAAGGCGATGCGCTTACGGGTCTCGTGAGTCGAATCAGTTTTTCGAGATATGGCGAGACCTGACATCGCGAGGCCTTGTCGACGGTCTCTTCGTTAGCACGAGTGGTGTACGCAAAAACTTAGGAACGAAGGCCTGGTTTCGAGTCACGCAGTAAAATAAAACGTTTGTTTCCAGGCCAGGTACGGGATGTCAGTGCAACGTCCCGTCGGCCGAGGGCGTCGTTGATCATTCGTCCCCCCCCAGTGAGGTCATCTACGACGTCATAACGCACGAGGGGGAGACGGGAAGTTAGGGGGGCCGATGAGGTTATAAAAAAAGTTCGCAAGTGTAACGTGGCAGTGGAAAGCACAAGACCCGGGTATAAAAAAAGTTCCCAAGTATAACGTGGCAGCGGAGAGCACAAGACCCGGGTGGAGTGGCGGATCGTGGGGGAGGCCTTTGCCCTGCAGTGGGTGTAGTCTTCTAGCTTATGATGTTGATAGCTGATGACATTGATGACGTCGCCTGCGACGTCGTGACGTCATCATGATAGCATACGTCAGTGAATCAACTCGCTCATGAGTTGAGTCACTTGGACTCACACAGACCAAACCGTGACTCTGACTCTGAGTGAGTCCGGCTGAGTGATGTTTTGGTGAGTTTGAGCCATATTGAGCCCGGCCGGAGAGAATTTTCGTCCGTTTCACGAATATTTTGGCGAGTCTGACATGAGCCCTAAGCGCAAAATATTTACTTGAGCGAACCTCAGTGATCTCCAGAAACCATTCCCGCCCTGTGGATATGAGTGATGTCGTTGATGGCATTACAAGATAAATGACGTACATGGCGTCGTTTCTCGAAACGTTGTTAATGCCACAACGTGTGTTTTCGTGACCGAAAGCATATCGCAAGGCGTAGACGCTTGTTCGAAGGTGGGCTGTGCAAAAACCTTATTTGGGTGCAGAAAACTTGCTAAGCCTCAAATACCGGTGGCAGCACAAAACTAGATTAGGCGCAATTAGGTTTCAGTGAGTTGATAATGGGGGATCGATCGATTCAATATTCGGGTGAAAAAGAAAAAAAAAGAGAGAGAAGGAGATTGCTTCCTGTTCTCTTTTTAACCCTTGTATTTATGGTCTGTTAGAGTGTATTAAAATCAGAAAAAAAATAATGATCTGTCTTTCGAATACTAGCTTTAGTGCTGCGCTAAGTGATTCAGTAATTATTTAGTATTTTGAACAACCCACAAAAAGGCGGGGGAGGATGGGGGGGGGGCTGTTGAGGTCTCAGATTACGGCAATACCCCAGAGTTTCATTTTTGTCCGTACGTTAACTAGAATCGAAAAAAAAATTGAACCGATAACTGGAACCACAAAGAAGAGAGAGAGAGAAAGGGAATAGGTAGGCAGGGACGTTAACCTGAAGGTACATGCACTATCTGGTACCATATATGTGTATACCTCCAGGTTATAAGGTCCGTGTGCTCGAAGAAACCAAACATTATACACAAGGAACGTTGCACTTTGGACTACAGACGTACACATGGCCGGCGATAAACGATAACTAGAACCACAAAGAAGAGAGAGAGGTAAAGGGAATAGGTAGGCAGGGACGTTAACCTGAAGGTGTATGCACTATCTGGTACCAGATATGTGTATACCTCCAGGTTATAACGTCCGTGTGCTCGAAGAAACCAAACATTATACACAAGGAACGTTGCACTTTGGACTACAGACGTACACATGGCCGGCGATAAACGATAACTAGAACCACAAAGAAGAGAGAGAGGTAAAGGGAATAGGTAGGCAGGGACGTTAACCTGAAGGTGTATGCACTATCTGGTACCAGATATGTGTATACCTCCAGGTTATAAGGTCCGTGTGCTCGAAGAAACCAAACATTATACACAAGGAACGTTGCACTTTGGACTACAGACATACACATGGCCGGCGATAAACGATAACTAGAACCACAAAGAAGAGAGAGAGGTAAAGGGAATAGGTAGGCAGGGACGTTAACCTGAAGGTGTATGCACTATCTGGTACCAGATATGTGTATACCTCCAGGTTATAACGTCCGTGTGCTCGAAGAAACCAAACACTATACACAAGGAACGTTGCACTTTGGACTACAGACATACACATGGCCGGCGATAAACGATAACTAGAACCACAAAGAAGAGAGAGAGGTAAAGGGAATAGGTAGGCAGGGACGTTAACCTGAAGGTGTATGCACTATCTGGTACCAGATATGTGTATACCTCCAGGTTATAACGTCCGTGTGCTCGAAGAAACCAAACATTATACACAAGGAACGTTGCACTTTGGACTACAGACATACACATGGCCGGCGAATAACGATAACTAGAACCACAAAGAAGAGAGAGAGGTAAAGGGAATAGGTAGGCAGGGACGTTAACCTGAAGGTGTATGCACTATCTGGTACCAGATATGTGTATACCTCCAGGTTATAACGTCCGTGTGCTCGAAGAAACCAAACATTATACACAAGGAACGTTGCACTTTGGACTACAGACGTACACAAAGCCGGCGATAAACAGCGTGCATCGGGTGAGTCACCTGAATTATGAAACGCTTGAAGCAGAGAGCAGGCGTGATAGGCAGCTCGCTTTGTTGAGCATAACTGACGAAGTTGTTTTCAATAAACAGGTCGGGGTCAGAGTATGGCCGAGCAGGCTGCGTTGCATGACGCAACAACGCGTGTGTCATTATACTCGGACGTGTAGCACTGTTTGCCGCAACGGTCGCTATCCCTGCTGTGTTGCGAAAAGGCAGCGCGCTGTGCCGTTCAATCACAAGCCGTCGGTATACATTGAAACAGAAGGGGGGTTCGGGTAATGCAGGGTCGCACGGTACGAACAAGTCCTAAATATAGACATAGCTGCGTCGCAAAAGGCCACGTGCGGGGGACGGTTAATTGTCTGCCGCGAATTTCACAGATTTCGATTTCCATGAAGGATCGATATAGCACTGATCGCACAATCTCGTTTGGCTGGCGGGAAACGACACCAAATATTTCGAACAAGTGACGTATGCTCACGATTAAAACTATCTCGTGACTATATCCGTATTGGTGTTTTGGCAACTTCCTGGTACAGTAAATGTTTCGAGGCGTTGTGCATATTGGGTCGTTACGTTCTTGAGTTGCCTAGCATTTTTGATGAAATCGGTCGTAGTCATATATAGATCTCTTCGCCCGTTTTCCTACGGTGCATACCCTGTACGGCTTTCTAACGTCTCATCGGTTGTTACATGTGGAACTTCACTGTCTGCGGTTTTCGAGTGGAACTTTGCGTGTGCACTTTCACTCGAGAAGGGAGGACGCCTATACGTGAGGATTGTTGAATTCAGGACAGTGTATAGTCATCTGCTATTCACCGTCTGCCATTTCAGCCGAGCCGTCGCAAACGCGTCTACACGAAGCACACGTGACCGCCGTGCCGTATGCAGAGTTGGAAATAGCCTAGAAGGGAGGCTTTCAACAGAAGGGCCGGGGCTCTAATGAGGCGTGCTCTAAAACCCATGTTAGTGGGTGTGTTTATAGGGCGACGTGAGGCGCAGGGAGGAAGGAGGTGGCGGGGCAACAGCCGTTCCTTCTTCTGTACCTTGACACGTCCGCGTGACTTTTATTCTCTCTCGCGCGCGCGCGCTGGAAAGATGCAGAAGTTCGCGGCGTTCGTGTTACGTCTGTTGCAAACGTCGTCTGCTGCAGCCTGTGCGTGTGCATTGTCTGCCGAAGTTCTGCAACGTCGTTTGTTGACGTGGCTGCGTAATAACGTCGTCCGTATCTGTTTCTTACCGTATAAGAAACATTTCGAAAGAAAAGTTTACGAAGAAGTTCATGGCGCTAAGGAGAAATGGTGTAACTCTAACAAACAAGGTCGAACGAGGATCGTTCCTGTGTTCCCCATGTCGCGTCGTCTGCTATTTGTGGTGCACGGCTTTACGTATAGGTTGGCAAGGTGTGTGTGTGTGTGTGTGTGTGTGTGTGTGTGTGTGTGTGTGTGTGAAGGCGCGTGCGTGTGTGTGTGTTTATAGAGGCCCTTCGAATGTCCCCATGTCGAGGGTCCACCCTTCTCGCCGTCGCGAACAAAAAGCACGCGAGCAGCCCTCAGAGCAGTGAGTTACGTGAAGTCGGACGACATTTTCTGGCGCAAACGGGGAAAATAAAGGATTACTGAGAAGACAAGACAAGACAAGACAGGAACACAGTGCATTAGCGCTCGTCGTGCACTGTGTTCCTCTTTTCTGTTCCCATTAATCCACTCTTTTCCACTTTCGCGCCAAGAATGTCGTCTGTGATGCAACACCAGCTCGCCCAACTGTAAGTTTTGTATGAAGTCGACCCGCGAAATAAAAAAAATAATAAAGTTGCTTCCCTCTCCACAAAGAAAAGTAAACGAAATGCCGAATGAATGAGGAAGAGATGTCAGAGCTCATTGAGCGTAGCCTAGATGGCAAGATAGCCCCGCCGCGGTGGTCTAGAGGCTAAGGTACTCGGCTGCTGACCCGCAGGTCGCGGGTTCGAATCCCGGCTGCGGCGGCTGCATTTCCGATGGAGGCGGAAATGTTGTAGGCCCGTGTGCTCACATTTGGGTGCACGTTAAAGAACCCCCAAGTGGTGGAAATTTCCGGAGCCCTCCACTACGGCGTCTCTCATAATCATATGGTGGTTTTGGGACGTTACACCCCACATATCAATCAATCAATTAGATGGCGAGATGGCCACAACGCCGTTCGTGTCGTGACCACGCCCCACTTGTCAGCGACAACAAGCGCGTCTCGCAGAAATTCTACAACGCGCAGGTCTCGGCAACACTTCTACATTTTAGATCAAAAGCTCCTTGAAAAGGTGGGTGTTCGGCTGTCGTGGTTCGCTGCGCGGCAGAACACTAAAAAAAAAAGAAAGAAATTCAGCCGTAGCACACCGTGCTGGAGTCTCGCCTCCCCCGTCATCCTCGTATGACTATTTCAAAAAGGTCGCCCCCCCCCCCCCAACTTTTCCTCCGAAACAAATGTGCGCCTACGCCCCTGTTAGGGGCTTCCAGGGAAGCCTTCGCTTCGCCTATTATGTTAGTCGGTTGACATAAAGTGGGATTCGAATGTTTGAATGCAGTTGGACTGAACGAAGTGGAATGACACGGGTTGAACGATACGGCAACGAAGTGGCATGGACGGGGTTGAATGACCTGGCGATGATAGAGGGAGCACTAGTGGGGTTAGTGGTCATGAGTCGTGGGAGTAGAATACAGAGTCCCCGGCCATGAAAGGGTTGACTCGTAGCAGCTCCGTCGTAAAAAAAAAAGAAAAAAGAAACAAACTCGCGAGATCTTCTATGGATTCGCCTAAGAGGACTTGGATATGGAAGCGACCTTATTCTTTTCTTTCTTTTTTCTTGCGAACTGATTGTGTATTCATCCCGCCCGAAAGGTCACTGTGCCCAAACGTGGTCTCGCAGTGACTCCGTGATCGGCCCTCGTAATTTTCACCAAGCGACGGTGTCGTGTTGTGACGTCATCAAACTACGTTACATTGACGCAACGCGTTTCACTGATCTGTGACGTCATCACGTGGCGTTGATTTGTTTCGTCGCTCGTGCTGACGCCATGGAGCCCGACGGTCGCGCCGCGTGTGTGACTACACGCGCGACGTGACTATTCGCATGGCAAGTTGATAAAATAGATTCCCATTATAAGTTCATAGCTAAACTGTGTTCGTAGTCGTGTGCACAAGAGAGGCATGCCGGGGGGGGGGGTGGAGCAGCTGCCTCTTACAAACCACCTAAGAGGGGGGGAGTAGAGAGGTGCGAAGAATTACTCATAAATTTACACAGTTACGGACAAGTGTATCCTTGACGATGGTGGTGTTGGGACTCCGGGTCCTGCCGGTCTCGTTTTCGGTAGCTGGCCCCGTCGCAGGATCCATCGTCCAACAATTCAGCGAGGAGAAGCGCCCGAACGAACGACAGAGATTTATTTACATGTGGAGAAGTGATCAACTGATCCAAAGAGAGAAGAGTGAGTGATACAAAACGTCTTCGGCATTTTATAGCGCCGCGTTGCCGACACTGGGCGCACTGTCCGCATCGTCAGCCAATACGGTGGCTCCGGCACCTCGGCCACGAGAGAGGGGGAAACACACCTCAGAACACATGGAGTGGCACAACCTAACACGATGTCCATATATGGTCACGGCGCCCTAAAAAATGCCCAAACATGGTCACGAACGCACAGCAGATTCCGGAGTTCTCCCGGCGAGAGGGGGAGCCTGAATGGGGAGGTGGGGGTGGACGACACAGTCGGTCAAGAACCGGTTCTCCCCGCAACTTCTCTTGCTTGGTTCCCTAGGGCCGGTCGTAACAGTCTCTCGCGCGGGGGGGTAAAGATCTCGATGGGCTGAGGTTTGCAGCCACTGTCCGGAGAGATCAGCGCCGGCAGTCGGTTTGGTGACGACCGTCTTTGATGAAGTAGAGGGCACCACCTGCTTCATTGTGGGCTCAACAGACATCACATACGCACATGAAAACACAACTACTCAGCCGGTGAGCGCCGGACAATTCCGCCAAACTCCACCAGGCAATTTTCCCCTTTAACTGATATTAAAGGAAATACACAATTTATTCAAAATGTTACTCATACGTTAAGGTGACACAAAACAACAACACTGGAAGCACACCGAACCCGAAACCCTGGATAGCCGTGTCTTCAACGTTTTCAAACAAGTACACCTAAAAGAGTAAAAAAAAAAAACAATCACTAGCCCTTGTCTAGGTCAGGAAAAAAAAATGCCAGAGTTCTCGAGACATCCTCTCGCGTCAGGGGCATCGACTTAAGCCATCAGCGTTGCCATGGAGTACACCCTTTTTGTAGCGTATTTCAAACGTATATTGTTGCAAAACGAGGCTCCAACGCAGCAGGCGGCCGTTCTTAGAGGACATGGTCTGTAGCCAGGTGAGAGGACAATGGTCCACTTCCACAATGAACTTGCTTCCGGCAATATAACAAGCCAGTTTCTGGACTGCCCAAACCAAGCACGCACATTCCTTTTCGCTAGCGCTGTAAACCTGCTCGCGAAGGGTGAGTTTCCGGCTAACATAGAGGACGGGATGCTCTTCATCCCCCTCATCCCTTTGACTAAGAACTGCCCCCATGCCTCTATCACTAGCGTCGCATTGGACTATGAAAGGCCTCGAGTAGTCCGGTGAACTAAGCAAAGGTTGGCTCGACAAGGCCGCTTTCAAAACGCGGAAAGCCTTTTCTTTCTCCTCATCCCAGTCGACCATTTGGGGCTCGGTCTTGCGCAACGCGTCAGTAAGAGTGCTGGCAATGTCGGAATATCTAGGGATGTACTTACGATAGTAACCAGCTATTCCAAGAAAAGCCCGAATATCGGTTTTCGTTCGGGGCTGGGGAAAGTCTCGGATAGCTGCTACTTTCATTTCAGTGGGACGGCGATGCCCTCGACCGATAACATGCCCGAGATAGAGTACCTCTGCTTGTGCTAGCTGACACTTGGGCGCCTTTACCGTTAAACCTGCTTCGCGTAGGCGTGTCAGTACTGCTCTCAAATGCGCCAAGTGTTCTGGCCAGGACGAGGAAAACACGGCGACGTCGTCCAAGTAAGGCAATGCGAAGTCCTCTTGACCCCGCAAAACCTTATCCATTAAGTTTGAAAAACAGTAAGGCGCGTTCTTTAGGCCGAAACTCAACACTTTAGGGCGGAATGTCCCCAATGGTGAAATAAATGCAGCATACCGGCTCGCCCTCTCAGTGAGCGGCACCTGCCAGTAACCTCTCACTACGTCTAGCGTTGAGATAAATTCCGCGCTGCTTACCCTCTCGACGCGTTCCTCAATGTGGGGAATTGGGTATGTCTGATCCTTGGTGATGAGGTTTAACTTACGATAGTCTACGCAAGGACGCGGATCTTTGCCGGGTACCTCCACAAGAATTAACGGGGAAGTGTAATCACTTTCACACGGCTCAATCACGCCCAATTCCAGCATCCTGTTAACCTCTGCTTTTATTAGCTCAAGCCGGCGAGGTGACACCCGATACGTCTTAGATCTTACCGGTTCCGACGAGGTAAGCTCTATGTCATGAGTGAGGACGGATGTCCGGCCTGGCTCGCTTACAAATCTGTCCTGAAACTCGGTCAAAAGACCACGCAATTCCTGCTTCTGCTTCATTGTCAGTTGTGACTTTGATACTAAATCCTCAACTCTTTTCTCGATCGGGACTTCGTCCGATTCGGGAGCTAATTCAGGGATTTCTGCCGGAACCTCTTCCGGAACATTTAAAGTCATGTTCACGATGGCTTCCCTCTCTTTATAGGGTTTGAGTAAGTTGCTATGATACACCTGGTGTACCTTACGACTTCCTGGTAATTTTACCACATAGTTGGTGTCAGACAATTTTCGAGTAATTTCGGCCGGGCCGACCCATTGCACTTCAAGCTTATTCTTTTGGGAGGGCCTCAACAACATGACCCTGTCTCCTACAGCAAAGTGTCGCGCTTTAGCTGTCCGATCGTAGTAAAGCTTAGCCTTATGCTGTGCTTTGGTCATCGCACTCTCGGTCAGTTCTTGGGCTTTTGTTAGACGATCCAATAAGGTGAGGACATATTCCACTACTACAGGATCATCACCCTGACCTTCCCACGACTCTCTCAGCATACGAAGAGGAGACCGCAGTCTGCGGCCGTAAACAAGTTCCGCTGGCGTAAACCCTGTTGTCTCATGTGGTGCAGTTCTTAGTGCAAACATCGTTGCAGGTAAGCACATTTCCCAGTCAGTTTTTCGTTCAAAACATAGGGCTCTTAACACTCGCTTCATCACGGAGTGAAGCTTTTCTATCGAGTTCGACTGCGGATGGTAGACTGAACTATGCAATAATTTCACGCCACACCGCTCTAGAAAGGTTGTCGTTAAGGCACTCGTGAAAATGGTGCCCTGGTCTGATTGTATCTCGGCAGGAAAGCCTACCCGGGCAAACACGGACAGAAGTGCGTTCACTACTTCCACGGAACTTAGCTCTTTTAGCGGGACCGCCTCTGGAAATTTAGTAGCTGGGCAGATTAAGGTCAGGATGTGACGGTAGCCTGAAGTTGTCTTGGGCAAAGGACCTACTGTGTCAATTACCAACCGACGAAAGGGCTCCGTGATTACGGGTACCAGCTTCATTGGAAATTTCGCCTTATCTCCCGGCTTACCCACTCGCTGACACACATCGCAAGATTTTACAAACCTCTCTACATCTTTAAAGCATCCAGGCCAGTAGTATTCCTGTAAAAGACGATTTTTCGTCTTCTTTACGCCTAAGTGGCCTGACCATGATTCTCCATGCACCAAACTTAGCAAATCCTGACGATACGCCTGAGGTACGACTACCTGGTCAAACTCTACTCCTCGCCTATCTAGATATTTTCGATAGAGTATGCCGCTCCTCTCTTGGAATCTCACATTTCGTTTGGCGATTCCCTCTTTCGAACTGTCCTGGAATTGCTTAAGCGTCGGGTCCCCCTTTTGTTCGGTTATTAATGAAGCGGGGCTCACCTGCAGCAGCCGACTGAAATTATCCGAAGTTGACATGACACACAACTCTTTTGTAGTTCCTAGTACCTGGAATGTGTCACCCTCTGTGCTATCCTCTGTACTACCAGGAATCGGCTTGGGAGCAACGGCATTTTCTTTGTGCTCGGTCAACGAGGCGTAATTGACCCCTTCCAATTCGGGAGGAGGTTCATCGTCGCCTTTAGTAATGGTTGCCTCCGCGACTACGGCTTCTGCAGCCTGTTCTCGCACAAGTCGATTTGTTACCGTGGTGTCCAACTCGCAACCAGGCCCGTTATCGATTTGAGGCTTGTTTGCCTCAGTGAATGTTGCTCTCGCAGCCAGCGCACGTGCCTTCGATCTGGTCAGTGCCTGCACTATGCCTTCTCCCAACGTTAGACCTTTCTCCTTCAGCATTTGATCTGACTTGTTTGAAAATAAGTAAGGATACTGCGGGGGTAGATATGGCGATACCGCGGCTTCCGTTTCCAACGTACCAAATGCGCCTTTAAGGACAACTTTAGCTACGGGAAGGCACTGACTGTTTGCTTCTACGGCTTGTCTAATCCAGGCACAGTCTCCTGAATACTGTCCGGACTGAACAAAGGACGGATGAACTACGTCCATAGTGGCTGCGGAGTCTCTAAGAACCCGACACTGCTTGCCGTTCACGGTAAGGTCGTACATATAGGGCTCTAACAACTTCATGTTCTCGTCGGCTTCATTTATAGATAAAAAGGCCACCTTTTCTTTCGGGCAATGTTTCGCGAAGTGCCCTGTTTCGTGGCAATTGAAACAAGCCGCCGGTTTTTTTGCCTCAAATTTCCTTTTGCTTGCCTCTGCCGACGCCTCATGGTTAGATGCCTTGTTTTCCCCACCCTTTTGTGCGAGACTTGTCGGTTGTTTTCTAAACGGCGCCTTATTCGGTCGTGGGAATTTTTCCCTTTTTGGCTCGCTGCTTGCCCCGAGGGCGCGGCGCGTAACGAATTCTTCAGCGAGCTCTGCGGCTTTTGTTACGGTGTTCACGTCTGGTCTATCCTGCACCCAGAACTTCACCTTTTCTGGTAACCTTTGATAGAATTGTTCCAGACCGATACACTCGAGCACCTTATCATGATTCCCATACGCCTTTGCCTCTTTCAGCCACTCCCCCATGTTGGCCATTAACTTGTAAGCAAACTCCGGGTATGAATCATTGTTCTCTTTTACGGCGTTGCGAAATTTTTGTCTGAAACCTTCCGCTGACAACCTGTATTTCTTGAGAAGGCTCGACTTTACCTCGCTGTACTCGTCAGCCTCCTCTTTCGTGAGGCGCGCGATTACTTCTGAGGCCTCCCCCGGAAGTAGGGACAACAAGCGTTGAGGCCATGTATCCTGGCTGAAACCTTGCCTTTCACAAGTTCTCTCAAAGTTGACGAGGAACAGCCCAATGTCCTCCCCTAGCTTGTACGATCTCATTAGGTCCGTCATTTTGAACCTGACCCGCTCTGCGGTACCGGATGCCTCGCTGCCTCCTGCTCTACTATTATGGCTAATCTCTAGCTCGAGGCGCTTCATTTCAAGCTCGTGCTTTCGCATCTTATCTGCCTCGGCTTCTGCCGCTTTCCTTTCGGCCTCCGCCGCCTTTCTTTCGGCCTCTGCCGCTTGCCTCTCCTGAATCTCCTCGACACATTCTGACAGCTCGTCATCCTCCGCCCCCAATGCGAGAATCGCCTCTATCAGCTCTGGCTTTCTTTGAGAGTCCGACACCTCCAGATTCAACTCCCTTGCAAGAAGCAACAACATGGACTTTCGCAGGGATTTCAGATTCATGGCTGCCTCCAGTACAGCTGTCTCTGTTCCACAAAGATTCCTGTCCTGCAACTAATTAACCTTGACGGCAACGACAGCTCTAGGTTCCTGCCTTGCATCAAGTTTTCCGTTAACTTAGTCTACAAATAAAGCTTCAAAAAGCTCTTATACGGAATCCTGCTCTGCCACTGTTAACCTTGACGCCACTGACAGAAAGAGCTTAACCAAGCTATCACACAATTTCTGCCTGACGCAAGTTACCTGTTAACCCAATGACCAAGACAGCCCCTCTCTACCAGCTTTTACTTAACACATAGAGTAAATGCCTGGTAAAATTTAACAGAGAAAGCCGGCACTCACCCAGTTCGCAGTCATGTCTCCGGCGTCGTGCCTCTCAGAAGTGCCGTTCGATTCTCTCTGGAAGTCGATGAGCTCGTGTCATCCTTCTCCTGTCGTCCCGTTGTTGGACTTCGGGCTCACTCCGTCCAGTGGTCGCTTTCGGGGTTATCGGCATCCCGCCGCTGCCATCCAGTTGTTGGGACTCCGGGTCCTGCCGGTCTCGTTTTCGGTAGCTGGCCCCGTCGCAGGATCCATCGTCCAACAATTCAGCGAGAAGAAGCGCCCGAACGATCGACAGAGATTTATTTACATGTGGAGAAGTGATCAACTGATCCAAAGAGAGAAGAGTGAGTGATACAAAACGTCTTCGGCATTTTATAGCGCCGCGTTGCCGACACTGGGCGCACTGTCCGCATCGTCAGCCAATACGGTGGCTCCGGCACCTCGGCCACGAGAGAGGGGGAAACACACCTCACAACACATGGAGTGGCACAACCTAACACGATGTCCATATATGGTGTGTTTATAGAGGCCCTTCGAATGTCCCCATGTCGAGGGTCCACCCTTCTCGCCATCGCGAACAAAAAGCACGCGAGCAGCCCTCAGAGCAGTGAGTTACGTGAAGTCGGACGACATTTTCTGGTGCAAACGGGGAAAATAAAGGATTACTGAGAAGACAAGACAAGACAAGACAGGAACACAGTGCATTAGCGCTCGTCGTGCACTGTGTTCCTCTTTTCTGTTCCCATTAATCCACTCTTTTCCACTTTCGCGCCAAGAATGTCGTCTGTGATGCAACACCAGCTCGCCCAACTGTAAGTTTTGTATGAAGTCGACCCGCGAAATAAAAAAAATAATAAAGTTGCTTCCCTCTCCACAAAGAAAAGTAAACGAAATGCCGAATGAATGAGGAAGAGATGTCAGAGCTCATTGAGCGTAGCCTAGATGGCGAGATTTATTTATTTACTTTATTTATTTATTTACAGGTTCTGCAGGCCTATACTTAGGCCCAAGCAGGAGGGGCAAAAACAACAAAAAAGTACAATGTCACAGCACTTAATTAGACAAATTATAGTGCACTTGCACAACAGAGTTACGGCACATAAACAGTGATCAGAACACTCATGCGCAGCAGAAGTCAACTAACTACATTACTCGGGCACTGCGAATACACACCATATGGATACATCATTCAGAACTAAACAAAAAAAGTTTCAAGCTGTTTTTCAATATCTTCGGACTGAAAAGCACTTATTGGTAAAGAGTTCCAGTCAGCAATAGTCCTAGGGAAAAAACTATTTTTAAAAGCAGTGGTACGGGCAAAAACTGGCGCCAATGAATATTTATGCTTATGTCTTGTTTTTCTAGAAGATAGAGGTTTCACACAGTTGGGCAGACTTGTTGTAACTTTACCGGAAAGAATTTTGTGTAGGAACGTTAACCGATTAATTTTCCTGCGAGTTTCCAGTGTTTGGATATCATTTAGTTGCATAAGTTGTGTTGGCGAATCATATCTTTTATATTTGCTAAATATAAATCTGACAGCCTTCCGTTGAACTTTTTCAATCAAGGCAATATCTTTTTTACATTGAGGGTCCCAAACAACCGAGGCATATTCGAGTTTTGATCGGATGCAGGTGTTATATGCCAATAATCTAGTCTCCTTCGTTGAGGATTTAAGTTTCCTCTTAAGAAACCACAGTTTCCTAAGTGCAGCCGTGCATATGCTTGTAATGTGGTCTGACCACGTAAGTGACTTTGTCAAAGTGACTCCTAGATATTTGTATTTTTCTACGTCTTTGAGTGGGTTATTGCGGAGAAAATAAGTATACAGGCTGGGAGTTCGTTTTCTTGTTATTCTCAAGAGAACTGTTTTGTCACTATTAAGTTCCATGCCCCAGTTTTGACACCACTCATCTATACTTGTAAGAGACTGTTGAAGTAATATGTGGTCATTTACACAACATATTTCTTTAAAAACAACACAATCATCCGCGAATAATCTGACGGATATGTCCTTATGTACGACATCAACTAAATCATTAATAAAAATTAAGAATAACAAGGGGCCTAACACACTACCTTGTGGCACACCAGAAGAAACATTTAGCGAAGAAGAAAAACAACCCCTGACCCGCCGCGGTGGTCTCGAGGCTAAGGTACTCGGCTGCTGACCCGCAGGTCGCGGGTTCGAATCCCGGCTGCGGCGGCTGCATTTCCGATGGAGGCGGAAATGTTGTAGGCCCGTGTGCTCACATTTGGGTGCACGTTAAAGAACCCCCAAGTGGTGGAAATTTCCGGAGCCCTCCACTACGGCGTCTCTCATAATCATATGGTGGTTTTGGGACGTTACACCCCACATATCAATCAATCAATTAGATGGCGAGATGGCCACAACGCCGTTCGTGTCGTGACCACGCCCCACTTGTCAGCGACAACAAGCGCGTCTCGCAGAAATTCTACAACGCGCAGGTCTCGGCAACACTTCTACATTTTAGATCAAAAGCTCCTTGAAAAGGTGGGTGTTCGGCTGTCGCGGTTCGCTGCGTGGCATAACACTAAAAAAAAAAAAAAGAAATTCAGCCGTAGCACACCGTGCTAGAGCCTCGCCTCACCCGTCATCCTCGTATGACTATTTCAAAAAGGTCTCCCCCCCCCCCCAACTTTTCCTCCGAAACAAATGTGCGCCTACGCCCCTGTTAGGGGCTTCCAGGGAAGCCTTCGCTTCGCTTATTATGTTAGTCGGTTGATATAAAGTGGAATTTGAATGTTTGAATGCAGTTGGACTGAACGAAGTGGAATGACACGGGTTGAACGATACGGCAACGAAGTGGCATGGACGGGGTTGAATGACCTGGCGATGATAGAGGGAGCACTAGTGGGTTTAGTGGTCATGAGTCGTGGGAGTAGTATACGCAGTTCCCGGCCATGAAAGGGTTGACTTGTAGCAGCTCCTTCGTGAAAAAAAAAGAAAAAAAAGAAACAAACTCGCGAGATCTTCTATGGATTCGCCTAAGAGGACTTGGATATGGAAGCGACCTTATTCTTTTCTTTCTTTTTTCTTGCGAACTGATTGTGTATTCATCCCGCCCGAAAGGTCACTGTGCCCAAACGTGGTCTCGCAGTGACTCCGTGATCGGCCCTCGTAATTTTCACCAAGCGACGGTGTCGTGTTGTGACGTCATCAAACTACGTTACAATGACGCAACGCGTTTCACTGATCTGTGACGTCATCACGTGGCGTTGATTTGTTTCGTCGCTCGTGCTGACGCCATGGAGCCCGACGGTCGCGCCGCGTGTGTGACTACACGCGCGACGCGACTATTGGCATTGCAATTTCATAGCATAGATTCGCATTATGAATTCATAACTAAACTGTGCTCGTAATCGTGTGCACAAGAGAGGCATGGCGGGGGGGTGGGGGTGGAGCAGCTACCTCTTACAAACCACCTAAGAGGGGGGAGTAGAGAGGTGCGAAGAATTACTCATAAATTTACTCAGTTACGGACATGTGTATCCTCGACGATTGTGGTGAACGAAGGCCACTGATGTATTCCCAGAATATTGGGCTTCCCAACCCTAATAGAAACCAGAAACATATGTCATCGCGAGAAGCACATCAATGCTATATATTCTCCCGTGTGCTCAGATTTGGGTGCACGTTAAAGAACCCCAGGTGGTCTAAATTTCCGGAGCCCTCCACTACGGCGTCTCTCATAATCATATAGTGGTTTTGGGACGTTAAACCCCACATATCAATCAATCAATCAATCAATGCTATATATTCTTTTTTTTTTCGCACCAATTCTGTGACATTTGTTTATTTTTATTTGGGCTCGACTAATGGGGAACGGGTGGGGGGAACTGTGATGAGACCTTGTCCCCCTCCCCCCAAAATATTTTACGACGCAACGATAGTTATAGCGCGAAAACAAAACGATGGCACAGAGTTTAGAGCAAACCTCATAAGCGCGAAAATGCACGCGACAACGACGAGCGACGCTATGAGCGACGAAACAGGGCGTTCGCGCGACGTGTCGCGTGCTCGTTTTCGCGCGATCGCTCGGTTCTCCAGATTTGGAAACCGTCGCTCATTGCCCGGAAGTGCTGGGCTGAAGCAGACAATAGCGAAAAACCGGAAAAGACAGACTACATAGGTGCACGTGACCCTGCCCGAGTCACGTATGCGCAACAAGAAATAACGCAATGTTTACGCATGTGCATATAAAAAAAGTGCTGCAAGGCACTCATAAACACTTTCCGTTCCATTACACAACAATATATCTTATTTTTAAATTGCATACCGCTCACTGCGCGGTTTTTTTAGGTGCGAGTAGATGGCCTCATGCCAGCAACAGTGGAGTTCGCTCGCTGAAGCCGTAGCGTGAATGAGGTTTGCCTGCGCTAGCGACTGATCGCGCGAAGACAATCTACGTCGTGTCGCTCGTCGCTGTCGCGTGCATTTTCGCGCTTATGAGGTTTGGCCCTTAAGAAGGACACGAAGGACACGAGCGATATGCCATACCAACTAGCCCAAGCTGCCACACTTAGATAGTTATAGCGCGCGAACAGAATGACGACACAGAGACAAGAAGGACAAGAAGGACACGAGCGAGTGTCCTTCGTGTCCTTCTTGTTTCTGTGTCGTCGTTCTAATCTCGCGCTATAACTTATCGTGATGTCATACCAACTAGCCCAGGCTGACACGCTTCGAAGTTACGACGCAGTTCATGTTTTGTACACAGTGCGGTGTCCTTGTGTGTACTTTGGGGACACCGATCCTTTTTCGCGCCGTCATTGAGGAGGTACTGTTTCGAGCTTATTTTGTTCGATCGTTTCAGCGTGTACAAAGAAATATTAAATAAGGATTACTATATTAGTTGCCTGAGACGGACCTATCGAGCTTATTTCGATCGATTGTTCCAGCGTGTACAAAAAAAAATAAAATAAGGATTACTATAATAATTACCGGAGACGCATCTTTGGTGTCCCATAGTGTGTACGCTTCCGATAATGATGCGGCAAGGTTGTCGTACTCCCATCAGGCGAAGCGTTGCACGGCTCGCTGGAGCAGCCTCAGTGGAACAAACAGCCTTGCTGAGGGCCGACATCTTTCCTGATTTTCTGCATGTATATACTGCATCGGTATACGGAAACGTCCCCTGGGCCAAGAGCCCGGGAAGCCAGCTTTGTGCCGGAAATCCCCACGAAAAAAAAAAGGGGGGGGGGGGAATCGTTGGAGCGTTTAGGGTACGTACGACGGACGCGAATGATCCGATGCACCCCACATTACCGAAAAAAAAAAAAACTGTGCAGTATTACTGACGTTTTGGGGAACGCGTCCTTGCGATTCTGCGCGCCTCGAGAGGGCAGTTTGCTCACTAGATGGCACGATTCGTTCATTACAAACTGCACCGAACACGGAAAAGCATGGTTGCCAGCGCGAAAAGTTAAAACAGCAGAAATATGTGAATAAAAAAAATGAAAGAAATTAGATATAATGTAGCGAGTTTTCGCCAAGGCAACTTATTCTTACACCGTGGCCAAGGCTAATGAAAACAGCCAATGTTAGCCGCGTGTGTCTCAAAAGAAATTTTGCATTTTCGCTCTAACTAAAGATCGAAAACCTGCTGGCGAAACGTAAATAGGTACCACATGAACTCGCCGAAACAAAAATTGCAATGATTCAAGCATAAATGTGCATGGTGCCGTAGTTTTCTGCGCTGTCGCGAAAAGGGGCAATAACTGCGTATCAATTTTCATGAAAAGACAATAAGTATGGGTGCTGCGTGAGTTCGTTGTGTATTGTAATTGCTGGGGTCAAAGCGGGGATGCTTTCGCAAGCGTTTCATGCCCGATGACGAACCACGAACATGTTATATTTTCTAGTGGGAATATTATACGAAATGACATAAGCAGTCCGTCGGACGTGTAATTTCCCACGTAGACGTGTGCAGACCTTCCTGGATGTGCAAGCGCGTTCGATTATCTCGTTCCCTTCCAATTATCAAGTCTCACTGATCAACGAATATAGGAAGGTATCAAAATGAGCCGCCATCTAGCAGACTTCCCTGAGCCCGCGCCACCTATCGAAAGCCCTTTGCTGATCCGTGCGAAATAGTCTGTAAATGCTAAATACAATTTTCAGAGCTTTAAACAAGCCTTTGGCTGACGTGTTCTGACACCGTATACTCCAACGACAGCGGCTGCGACATCGTTCATATCGGCGATTTGGTTAAAATCGACGAAACAAGAAAGTAACCAAAGTTACCAAACCATTTTTGTCTGTTCTCACTAGCACCCCCACCCCTCCCCCAACAAAATAAGTAGTGCAATGTAGGCGTACCTGGCAACCCTGTTCAGGAGCACCTGTAGGACAGTGAGCGGTGGTCTGCTCTTACACCATAGTTTGTTTCAAATGAGTGGTTACATGTGCATCAGTTACATAATACTTGAATGCAGTTGAGGGTCCCAGATTATAAACACTGAAAACTGGACACTCAGTTCTGAACTGCAACAAAAGCTTTTTTTTTTTTAAATGGCAGAATATTAGCACGGTGGTTAACAAGCGAGAACGGGTGAAATGGGAGATTGAAGGCATACGCTTGTTGGGCGCTATGTGCGCGAGCAACAACCGTCTGCCCCCCCCTTCCACAGCGGTACGCTTGTTGCAAGTTTGATACTGCACTTTACTCCACTTGGCGCCAGTTAACCGAAGCTGTTCTCTAACACCACACTGCACGGAACTACTTTAGCGGCGCTCATTCTCCGACCCTGACGACGAACTCGGCGTAGAGCGTCCCTACGGAGCTCCGCGCAGGGGTCGGCGCTCTGGTCGAACAGTGTTATCCTACTCGGCACATTCACGCCGACGTGTGCACCGGAAGGATCTGTAACTGCGTGTAAATTACGTTATTTCAAGCGGTGTTTTGAACGAACAAGAGTGTCCCTTAATGTCACAAAAAGAAAAGAAAAGCATGCACTGAATAGGTAATGTGTAGAGTGGAGGCTTCGGAGTGATTCAGGAGCGGCGATGAAAGGAGCTGTATTTTCGATGAATCGTTTATTTGCGTCGGAGATACTGCGGTGTCACGAGGAACGTAGTTTTATATTAAACAAAAAAAACAAAAAAAGAAAACGTTCTGTTCACTCACTTTCTTTTTCTGGTCAAGGGTTCAGGTACCTCATTTTCTACCGTGTGTATGGCGCATTCACTGTAAACAGCATGTCGCTGATGTGCGTGGTTTTACGTTGCATACATATTCATCCATAAGTCTCTATTTTACTGCATGCATTAAACTTTGAATGACATCTAAAAGGGAACTTCAAAGTGGGCGGTACTATCTAGGCATCTGCACAACATGTTTATGTACACGGTAAGCTTGCTCTGCTCGTAAAAATCTGCATAACATATGAAAATAAGTGTAAAAAGAAAGTTAACAAGACAACTTCAGAAACTTAGTTCAGATATGCTGAAATAATACACGTCGTATTGTGATAGTCACAAAATTCATTCTGCGGGTTAGTTCAGCTGGTTTACGTTTGTTACGTTTTTGTTTGTTTGTTTGGGGCTTCACTTAGCGTTATCACCAACTTGCCTGAACCACCAACATCGCTAAACCATCACCAACTTGACGTTATCATTACAGGCTGTGCTATCATATAGTCATTGAATCCTGTGGAGTGTCGGGCTTTCAACGGCGCATGTTAGGTTTGGCCTGGGGATTCATCTCTCAATCCCTTCGGCGCCCAGTCTAACCGACGCTGTCAATTATTTGAGTGATTATCCCGACCAGGCGGCGGGCAGAGGCGAGTCCCGTCCTTCACGTGCGGACCCTTTGGTCGTCCCTTCGAGCAGCAGCGTGACTGATGACCTCGTCGACTCGTCGGGCGACAGGAGGGCTGGCTTGCCCGGCGCCGGAGCTGACCGAGGAGCGGCGCTCCCTTTTGATCCCCATTCACCAAGCCGACCGGCAGACTGCCTATGCTCGTCATGCATTGTACGTGCTAGCCGGAGGGCGAGACGTCGTGTCGCCAAGACGCCGCTAACCATTCGAGAGAGGCCAACAGAGACAGCACCTTCCTGGAGGAGACCAACGGCCACCGCAAATTACCCCGCTAATTGGGCGAGCTGTGCAGTGGACCCTTTGAAGTATGCGGCCAGGATCGTGGGAACGCTCGTCAAACGGCACACCCACGACGAGGACCAGCCCTGCTGGCGCCACGACAGTGCAGTGTTCACGTGGACCTTGCATGCTCGCCCCCCTCACCTGTGTGTGCGTGATTGGTGTTCGACTCGGAGAGGAGGAGCCCGACAGGGCATAAAACGAAGCAGCAGAGTGCTGGGCAGTGGTGGTAACTTAGCGAGAAAGTCGCTAAATTTAGCGCCTTTTCAGTCGTGCTAGCGACAATTTTATCACTTTGGAGTCTTAGCGACTTTTTTGGAGACTTTGAAAAGTTGAAATTGAATGTTTAAAGGACTACTGACAGGAAAAGTTTTGTTTTCGACATTTTTTTACAGTAATCCGTAGCTTTGCGTCTAGTAATGCCAAAATTCAATCGTAAATGTTCTAACGCATCGTATAATTGATGCTAGCATCGTTAATTGAGGACGATTTTGTTTCAGTTCAAAACGCCCGCCTAGATACCATAAGAAACTAGCGCCGCACAGCGGGGCAGTGCCTGAGACTACATGCGCTCAAGCTTCGGTGACGCTGAACGTGCGGTTTCCAAATAGGGTGACCCGAGAGTGGGGAAGAATAGAACGATGTGGGTGCGTTGAGCGTGTTCCCCTCAGGAAAAAGAAGAGCATTCCTGGCGTAAGCAGCGAAAACCACCTTAGAGCAGCCCGACAACAGAGCGAGAGGGGTGACGAACAATAGTCCTCGCCGGGAGCCAGTCGGCGAATTGTACTCACCCCGAAAACGTTCTCGGAATCTCCGATGCCCACAATACTTGCTTGACCTCTGCAACCACGCAAGGGGAGCCTTTGTCTACGTAAAACCACAAAAAATGTCGATTTTACCGGAATACTCGGATGAGCACACACCTTCGCTTTAAAACCAAGTTGAAATATTTTACAGGCAGCACTCACCCCTAATAATCGTTAAGAAGTGCATGCAAGAGTCTCAAACGTCGCAAGCACACCAAGCTTCCAAATTTTGTGTCAGGGGTCCTTTAAAACAGACATAGAATATTAGGAAACTAATGAGAACTGGGGAATGCTCGGAACGAGCTTCAAAAATGAGGCCAGGGCACACAGGATCGAGCTTCTTGAGCCGCTGCGATCTTTAGCGTGCGTGCAATGTGGCCACCTGGCTGTTTTGGGCTGGTTGGTACATGATCGACGAAGCGAAAAAAAAAAACTGCGCGGAACACCGGACAGTGAAAGAGACGGACCAAGCGCTTTTTTTCGCTTCGTTGAAAATACAAGGATGGAGAGGAAGCTACAGGAAAGCTGGCCTTTGCCCCTTCCTCCTGGAATTTCGAATACCTTGTCTATGCAGGCAGCTCGAAAGAAACGATGCCTGCGCTCGTCACTGCTGGAGCCTGGATGTCTCCCCCCCCCCCCCCTCGCTAATGCACACCCATGCTATGGTGGCTAGCCACCATACCCATGCTAAAAGTTCTGAATGCGCACTTGTGCGCCACGTGCTTCCGCGAGCATCGGCAAGCCTATCTCTCACACCATCCCTCTCGCTCCTCGGGTTCTGAAATCCGGGCATGTTCATGGCCGATTCTGCGGGGGTCTACCCAGCGTACCCCTTCAGAGAACACGAACTCAAACGAAGTGGTTCAACCGGTTCAACCTACAACACGTGGTAGCGTTGCTTCACCATGGCTCACTGAGCCGCAGATCACTCGTTCTGTAGAAAAAACAGCCGCTCAAAAGATTTCGTTCACTCCTGAGCGACACATCTCTATTTCCAGTACACTCAAGGACTAGGTGTAGCGTGCCGACTCGCTCGCTCTAGCTTAATCATGCCTCCAAAGTATGAGCAGCATTATCGAAAAAGTTGGGAATCACTGCCCGAGTTTAAAGGCTGGCTACGTCCTGTGGAGAGCGAAAGAACAAAAGCATCATGCGCCTACTGCATGAGCGAATTCTACGCGAAGCTGTGCGATATCAAGAAGCATGCCGCCACCACCAAGCACAAGAAGTCATCTGAACCATACTCCAGTTCTTCTCGGCAGAAGAAACTGCAGTATTCAGCCGCAACTGAGTCTTCCTGCGGCAGAAGTGAAGCAGCTCTTTGTCTGTTTATATGCGAGCACACTGCATTCCTCACCGCTGACCACCTGACAGAACTCTGCAAGAAACAGTTCATGGACAGCAAAAGTGCAGCAGGCATGCGCATGCACCGGCGCAAATGCACGAAGATCATAGTGAATGTGTTATCTCCGCATTTCGTGGATCTCTTGGTGGCTGACATCGGTGACTCAAAATACAGCCTGATAATCGACGAGGGTACAGATATTTCGATCACTAAGTTACTGGGTGTGGTGGTGCGATACTTCAGTGCTGCTCGGAAGAGCATTGTGACGACGTTTCTTGCGCTTATCGAATTGGACGATGGCACAGCTGTGACAATCGTCAGGGCATTGGAAAACCTCCTCACGCGTATGGGACTTGACAAGAAGCGTCTCCTCGGCATTGGAGTTGACAACGCCTCGGTGAATACGGGTGTCAACAACGGTATTTTCGAGACAATTAAGCGTGAGTGGCAACTCCCGAACTTGATAATGGTAAGGTGTATTTGCCATTCTTTGCAACTCGCACTTTCCCACGCTGTTCAGGGAACGCTTCCCAGGAATGTGGACTTCTTGGTGCGCGAAACCCACATGTGGTTTTCCCATTCTTCAAAGCGTAAAGCCGCGTACAGTCAACTTTACCGTAGCCTCTGCGATGGGGAAGAACCACTATCAATTCCAAGGGTGTGCGATACCAGATGGATATCGTTGGAGCCAGCGGTCGTCAGAGTCCTCGATCAATGGGACATGTTGCTGAAACATTTCGAACAAGCCAGATCAACGGAAGGATGCTACACCGCAGAGCTCCTGTATCAGATGTACTCTGATCCGCTGAATAAGCTTTATCTACTCTACCTTCGACCAATGCTACGAGAAGTTCAGCGTACAAACAAGGCCTACGAGAGGAACGACGCGGATCCCGCAAAGCTTCTTGAAGACCTCACGCTCCTAATTAAGATGGTTTGCAGCAAAGTGCTCATTCCAACGGCGAAGATAGATCCGCTGCGCCAGCCTATCGATGGTCACCTGGACCCCAAGCCATACCTGGGATACGAGTTCGAGAAACTGGCGAGCACGCTACCAGCTGGTCCTGAAGTTGACTTTGTGCGCCAGCGATGCGTTAATTTCACAGTAAAGCTGTCAAATGAGCTCCGGCAACGTCTGCCATCGAACTTCAAGATATTGCAGGGCATGGCACGGCTGTCTGTGGGAGCATGCTTGCGAGTACTCAAGGAGCCTATCACGGAGCTGGCGGAACATTTCGGTGTTCAACCAAACGAGATAGATCTCGTGAACGCGCAGTGGAAGAGGCTGACCCTGGTGGGCTGGGCCAACACCACCGACACCATTGCATTTTGGTCCGAGGCCACTGCGTACCGTGATGCAGCTGGCTCGAACCCGTTTCACGAGGTCGCGCAGCTCGCAGTTGATGTGCTCTCCTTGCCGCACTCAAACGCAGAAGTGGAAAGAGTTTTTAGCCAACTAAGCGTGGTTAAGACAAAACTCAGAAATTCTCTCAGCACTGCCAGCACAAATGCGGTCTTAAGTGTTCGTAGCGGACTTCGCCGTCTTGGAAAGTGCTGCCACACCTATGACCTGCCTGACACAGTGACAAGAAAAGTTGGAACCATGCAAGCGTACTCCTCAGCGTTCGCGCCAAGAAGTAGTGCACGTGCGCAAAGCAGTGGAGAGTCTGCAGACGAGGAGGTGTGGACTGGTGAGGTGGAACTATTGCTTGACATATAGACTTTAGTGACTTGAGTGAAATGTGAAGAACGATCGAAATGAAAGAGCGCCGGCCAAAATGAAAATATTTAAAACATTTCAGATGTTTTAAATCTTGTCATCTTGGCCGGCACTGTTTCAATTTGCTTGTTCTTCATGCTTCTTCCCTACGAGACGATACTTGGTCAAACGATCTTCTTGAGTGCAATGTGTCCAATAAAATAATTTTAGGTTTCACTCGTTCCTAGCATTGTAGTAACATATTACATCAAACGTTAGATAGCAGCTGTGCACGCAGTAGGTTATTGTTGAAAGCTAATTGACGAAGTATGGGCTCTTTGGTGGAATTGCAGTACCTTCATGAGGCAGAAAAAGCGTGCGTGGCGTGCATGCACAAAATTTATGCACACCACGCGTTCCCCTGCTTCGCGGAGAGAGAGAGAGAGAAAACTTAATTTCCGGCAGAGTGCTGCGCTGGGTTCCGACCCATGGGTATGGTGGCTAGATCATGGGGGAAGGAAATAACAGGAGGGAGCATGACGTCACGCACCCAGCCTTGGCAAGCCAACCCGTTTTGAAGCCAACAAAGTCGGCCCTTTTGCCGTGAGATCACGCAATAAACGAGACTTGCCGATACCTCGAAATACGGCGCCCGGTAGCTTTTAATCGAAATGAACTGGTTCGGCGCAGACTGGCCGGCTCACGGAGGTGTTTCAAAGACGGAACAGCGCCGAGAGAACTAAAACCTACCGCGAGCGCTGACGTTTTGGTCACTTGTTGGGCCGACTTGGTGGGCTTCAATCGAGTTGCGCAACGCTCCCTCCTGTCTTTCCTTCCTCCATGTTCCGATCTGTGGTTCAGACCTAGAAGTTTATTCCGCGCAATCCACGTCTCCCGGCAGACCCAGAGTTGCTTGTCCAGACCAAAACTGAACAGCGCAGTCCGACACTAGAAATGATTATTTTATTTTGACTGTTCACTTTATTCACCACAGCAGAAATTTATTTAAATCATTGTTTAAAAATAATCCCTTAACGTGCTTTATCCAGTCGAAAACTAAAAACTCAGGAAAAACGTCATCATCATCATCACTTAGCGACTTTTGGCTGAAATTGACGACTTTTAGGAAGCGTTCTGGCGACTTAGGCCCCCCAAAAGTTACCACCACTGGTGCTGGGCGCTCTCTGAACCTGGCTCTGAACTATGTAGTGTTCAACCACCACGCTCGTGGTTTGTGAAACCACTATCCTGTTCTTTTCTGTAAATAAGTGTAAATAATGTCATAAACCTCTGTTATGTTTTCCCGTATCCTCCTGCGTTCCTCCTTCCTTCCTGAACAACTGATGGCAGCGGTGGGTTGTCATCATCAGCGACCCTACTTCCTTCCTTCCCACCTTTACAACTGGTGGCAGCGGTGGGATCGACTTCACGGCGTGGTGCTGTGCTGTGGTGAGTGCTTGGTCTTTGCTTTGACTTTCCAGGCTTCATTTCTTGAGTGTGCGTTGATTAGAAGCTGGATTGTATGTGAGTTAGGGAGATCACCTATTTGTGTGTTAGAGGGATCACCTAATTATGTGTGAGATGCAGGACCAAAGTACAACGGCAATCATGGAGGTGAAGACACTGCTAAAAGATGGTCTTTTGTACATTTGTGAAGACCTGGGTATTAAGGTTAAGGAAGGAATGGGCAGGTTCGAAATTTTAGAGCTAATTTTGGAAAGCGCCAGTGAGGTTGATATTGGATACGCGTTAAAAGCTTTAAAAAGGTTGGAGGAACGAGAGGCACGGGAAAGGGATAGAAAAGAGCGTGATCGAGCACGCGCCTTGGTGCTCGAACAATTGGAAAAGAAAAATAAGGCAATGAGACTGAAAATTCAGCCAGGCGTAAGTGTAGCACACGAAAAGTGCGAGAAAAACATAAGTGAGGTGCAGTTGATAGCCGTAGATAAGGCTAGCACATGTGAAGACAGCAGCCGGTTCAATGAAGAACCAAATTTCAGTGCTGCTACAGATGCTGCGCTGCGTAGCGAGGCCGACGAAGGCCAGAGCGAGTGCGACGAGGTGCGGTGCCAGTTAACTGTTAGTGAAACAGCTAGGATAGCTGTAGAAAAGCTGGTACAGGCCTCAACTGTGTTTGTCGCAACGGTGGATCTTGCAAATGAGGTCGAAGTAGGCAAGAACACCGGAGAAAGCTCAGGAGAAGCAGCGAAGGTAGAGGATGAGAACAGTGTGGTTGTAGGCAGCTCCCAGCAAGACGAGCGAGATTTTTTGCGGGAAAGCAGCTGCACTGTTTCTGAGAGCGTCGAGCTGTCCGCCGATCTAGAGTGTGGAATAGGTGATTTTCTCGAAAATCATTTAGACGGCGCGAGTTTGACAGCTGACGAATACTGTGAGAGAGTTGAGGAGCTTGGGATCAAATCGGAAGGCTCGGCAACGAGCCGCAAGAAGCGGCGCAGACGGAAAAGACGCCGCAAAGCCGCGAGGGAGACGAACAGTACTACGCGTGTAAAGGAGGGCGCAAAAGCTTCGAGCGTAGCAAGTAGTACTAGGCACTTTGCATCGACGTCTAAGTCGGTTTGTATGCGTCCGAGCCACCAGACAAGAAAAAGAAAAGCGGGTTCTTCGCGAATACATTCCCGCGTAAGTCGTCGGTACTTCGGTTCTATCGACTGCACGTTTCAGGGCGCGCGCGAATGCAGGTTCAGTACAGGTGAATCGGCCCGACGTGACAACAGTGCTAAGAGACCGAAGGGCCGAGGTAAGGTGACAGGTGGTGCAGAAGTACCCTTGAGGGGTGAAGCCAGCAATAACGCAACCAGAGATCAATTTCCCAGTTGTGAGAAAAGGGTCGGTAGCAAACGTTGCCGTAGGAAAGCGAAGCGACGAAGGAATGTTAAAGATGGCCATCAGCCGGGCGAACGAGAAAGGGGTAGGTTACTGGCCAGTTCGCCGGGGAGGCCTTTGTGTCGTGCAGCAAAACGCCAGCGGCGAAGCAGTAGGCCATGGTGCAAGTCCACGCGACGGTATGCGCGGTGGAGATTTAGAGCTTTTCACGGAAAAGAGTGTCGACGTGGTCCTAGAAGGAAGACCACAATAGCTAAACACCGCTCGGCTAGACCAAATAGGACACCGTCACTCTTTCCCTTGCATTGCTCGGGTTCCCTCCGCCGGATTGACAGGGGACGGCCGAAATTGCCAATGAGGCGTAACGCTGCCGTTCAGCTGGAAGCACGTGCTCGTTGTAGACTCGGGAGTTCTCGAAATCCGGCAAGACCGCGACCGGCGCGTGTACGATTGAAGTGAGGGACAGCTGTAGGCTGGAGAAGGTGACACAGGAATTTACGGGGAAGCATCTTTGTTTGCTTAATTTTGGTTTAAAATAATATTCCTTTGTCATCTCCCCGGCTATAGTTTGTTTAGTTAGTTTTTCACTTCAATGCTTTTTTGTAAACTTTGTGAGGGCTTCGAGTTAAACTGTTAAGTGTTATGCGGGAGCAGTTACCCGCATCAGTCAACCGACTGCGTAAAAGGAGTTTTTAAGATAAGAGCACGCATGTCGCAAATGAAGTTTTGGTACGCCCACTAAATTTGAAAGAGTGGTGGCTATAGGTTATAGCGATATGACCTATGATTAGGTGTGTGTTGGTGTGCGAGCGCTCTTTGGATGAAAGTAAGATGTCGTGCGAGAGCGGACAGCAAAGTCATGTGCGTTCTTTAAAAACATGGGCTGACATGAAACTACATTCAACAAATGAGCGTGTTAGCACACCAAGCTTACTTCGTTTTGTTGTTTTGTGATTACTTAGGGATCATATATGATCACTTGAGCGGAAAGCACTGCGTTCACCAAATTTTGAGACTAGATACAGTTCTAGGGTTTAAAAAAAAACGCAGTTTGTTCTGTTGTGAGAACTTTCATTGGCGTCGGGGTGTCCTTCAAGTAGGCACTCACGACTACGTTTTAAGTTGGTAATGAGAGAATAGAGAATGCGCACAGTTACTTTGTGTAGGTACAGGCAGCATTCCTATGAAACCATTATAGATAGTGGTGTTTCATTAGGTTAATGATGGAGTAGCAGATGTTAGTCACAACTTAGTAGTGTGGATGGTAGGAAGCTAGTTTTGAAGTAGTGTGATTACGGTTATATGGGGCCAAATTGTATTTGCCTTTGTGTGCTTTTCTCGCACAGCAATTTGTTCCATCTTTGGTAAGCCTCTCCACATCCATGACTGTTGTAACTTTGGCGGCACAAAATTGTTTCAAAATTTTAGCGTACAGGTTTCTCTTTTGTTTGTGTTTCGAGAAGCCTGGAGGGTTGTAAGCGGGTCCAATGTGCTTGACTGCGGCATGGTATTGTGTTGTGTGGTTCGCCTTGCTGTTGTCAGTCATTGTGAGCTGGATTGGGAGTTGGTTTCGAGTTCGCAGCTGGAGAGAGAAAAGCCAGGCCATCGTCCTCGTCACCAACCATTCTCTTCGTGCCCAGCGGTTGGGAGCGCTGGCCAGCCGAGATTTTCCGGGCGGCGGAGGAGCTGTTAGGTTTGGCCTGGGGATTCATCTCTCAATCCCTTCGGCGCCCAGTCTAACCGACGCTGTCAATTATTTGAGTGATTATCCCGACCAGGCGGCGGGCAGAGGCGAGTCCCGTCCTTCACGTGCGGACCCTTTGGTCGTCCCTTCGAGCAGCAGCGTGACTGATGACCTCGTCGACTCGTCGGGCGACAGGAGGGCTGGCTTGCCCGGCGCCGGAGCTGACCGAGGAGCGGCGCTCCCTTTTGATCCCCATTCACCAAGCCGACCGGCAGACTGCCTATGCTCGTCATGCATTGTACGTGCTAGCCGGAGGGCGAGACGTCGTGTCGCCAAGACGCCGCTAACCATTCGAGAGAGGCCAACAGAGACAGCACCTTCCTGGAGGAGACCAACGGCCACCGCAAATTACCCCGCTAATTGGGCGAGCTGTGCAGTGGACCCTTTGAAGTATGCGGCCAGGATCGTGGGAACGCTCGTCAAACGGCACACCCACGACGAGGACCAGCCCTGCTGGCGCCACGACAGTGCAGTGTTCACGTGGACCTTGCATGCTCGCCCCCCTCACCTGTGTGTGCGTGATTGGTGTTCGACTCGGAGAGGAGGAGCCCGACAGGGCATAAAACGAAGCAGCAGAGTGCTGGGCGCTCTCTGAACCTGGCTCTGAACTATGTAGTGTTCAACCACCACGCTCGTGGTTTGTGAAACCACTATCCTGTTCTTTTCTGTAAATAAGTGTAAATAATGTCATAAACCTCTGTTATGTTTTCCCGTATCCTCCTGCGTTCCTCCTTCCTTCCTGAACAACTGATGGCAGCGGTGGGTTGTCATCATCAGCGACCCTACTTCCTTCCTTCCCACCTTTACACGCAGCAGTTCCTGCGCATTTAGATAGAATTCATTACGCCTTAGGCGCCTGTTCCTAGTGCTGCATCATTTTACGCTGAAGAGAGGTAGCTATATGCCATCTGGCGGTGTGCGTATGGAAAGCAGTGCAGCTGTCTGAAAAGGCTCGTGAATTCGTTTCAATCTGCAGAATGTAAGGGTCAGGAAAAAATATATCCCGTACATCCTTTTAATAAAGACGATAATCTTTCCTGCGATACTTCGACGCAGAATTATTGGTCTATTAAGACGGACCTTTTTGCGCGCTCTCCAATGGTGTTCCGTCTTGAGTGTAAGTGTTCTGACAATGTTTTCCAACAAAACCTATCGACTCGACGCCTTCATCGACATCCCAGCAATCTGCATTATTTGTCTCCTCCTGAAATCCTCGCGTTCTATAGAATAGCTCTGCAGTTTCGTATAATGCGACAGCGCTTATGCACCACGTGTAACAGATGTCATTGTGCTGTGTCTGCCTTCTTCTTTATTCTGTTTCCCGTATCCGTCAACATCCTCTTTCAGCTTCTCTTGGCCACCTGGAATGCTTCACATTTCAAGCGTCGTTCGTGCTATTCTCCTGTTTTATCATTGCTTCCGTTTACGATTGTTTTTAACCGAGTGTGCTGCTCGTCTCTATATACGATCGATCATCTGTTCGTAAATCCACATTTCTACGTACAGCCACTCGCTTGCTTGAAGCATCGTCTCGTAAAGTCATCGTTTTCTGATGCAATCTCTTCCCATCGTCTGCTACATTTCTGGCCAGCCCCGGCCTCACGAATAATGTGGTCCAAACCATAAATCTACGCGTCTACAGAACTGCTCTTCCGCTTTCTCCGAGTATCGTCTGCTGCAAACACTTTGTTATCGTCTGCTGCCCAGCTCTCCGCGCTAGGCCTAACTCGTATCCTTCCAATATGGCCGCGTTGTGATGGCCCCGGATGTTTGGTTAAATGGCTCGCTTTAAGACCTTGCGTGCAGCTTCCGATTGGTTTCTTTTACTCGGTTTATCTATTTGTCTATGGTTGCTTATGGCGTGTTTTTTTTTTCTCTCGCTCAACGCTAGGTCTCGCGTTTTTACGACACCCGTTATGCCCGCGGTGTCGAGCCCTTGTATGAGGTCTCGTCGGCGTTTCCGTAAACGCGCGCGCCAAATATTTACGACGGGCACGTATCGCGTTCACACAATGTAGTCGGGCATGGCGCGCGCCGTGTGTCCTATAATATACGACGCGAACGCCCCCCATCCTTTGTTTTTACGTGACGGTCTGTTTGTGTTGAACACGGCCCAGGCCTGTCGGCACGGTTCACGGACGTAATCTGTGCTGGCGCATCTCTGCGCGGCGCTCAACAGCCAACGCGTTCTTTCTCTATACGAGAGCATCTTTCGTCGTGCCCATCTTGACGGCCTCCGATGTAAACGAAAGTGCCGCTCATAACATGGACGCTGTCTCATTGGCAGAGCCAGTGTTGCCTTTTGTAATGGGAGGGCCGTCCAGTGGGAGCGCCAAGCGCGGACTGCAAAGGCATTCACGATTGACCCCAGGCATGTACTTCCGAGGACTGTTTTTTTTTTTTGTTTTTGGGCGCCAAACATCCGCCAAAAGACTGTTACAGTCAGACTGTCTATGTGAATCATGTGTTCGTTGATGTTTGTTGGGGCGGTCACGCTAAAAAAAGGTCACATGATAGGTATGGAAAGGAGAGGGTCTGATAAGAGAAGGAGAGGGAAAAGGGGTCACGTGATGAAGCTAACGGAAGCTCGGAGATTTGTTGAAGGGCCTGTTAAAAATGTTCTTGGGGGTTAGTCGATTTCTCATTGCAACGTAGGGCAGCTCGCATATATATATATATATATATATATATATATATATATATATATATATATATATATAAATATATATATATATGTTGAAACGTGAAACGACGAACACGCAAACATAGGTTCTTGTGTTCTCCATTGCTGCTACGTTATTGCGCACCAATTAGAAGACGATGACTGAGCCACGCGAACACAAGCGCATTCACCTGAATTTATTGGATGGACACCTTGTTCTATACAATTGCGTTTCGTAAATTTACGCTAGAGTAAACGTGGAATAATAATGAAAAATTACAGCATATCCACGAGTGAACGATGATGAGTGGGCGGAATCGTACGTCAGCCCGTCCGTGCGTCCGTCCGCCCGTTCATTCTTGCTTCCGTCCGTCCTCGCGACCATCCATGCGTCCATCCATGCGCCCATCCATGCGTCCGTTCGTCTGTCCATGCGTCCGTCCTTGAGTCCGTTCATCCGTCCGTTCGTGCGTCCGCTCGTCTGCTAGTCTGTCTGTCCGTGTGTCCGTCCGTTCATCCGTCTAGTGAACACTCCAAGTACCGCCATCTCCCATCTCGCATCCGCTATGGCACATACCTGCTCTAGAGCGGGCATGTGCCGCCGGTGGCTACCTACTACTACTACTACATACATCGAAGGATGTACGAACCCACGCCTTAAGGAGCTTCGCCCCTAAAAACGAACAGTAATACCGAAAGCCACTCGTAACGAGGAAGCACGCACCCATCGCCTGTCTCTAAATTCAGTGGAAAGCTTGCACTTGCGTTCGTGTGGTTCAGTCTTCGTCTTCTGAGCGGTGTCCAACAACGTAAGAATGAGCATACATTAACTAGCCCAATCAAGCACTCTCGTGATCAAGATAGATTCATAAGCGCGAAAAGATGAAACACTTTAACAAGGAACACGCCGACACAGCAGTGCATGCATGTGCTACGTGCCAGGGCAGGGGGTTGAATAAGACAAAGCAAATAGACTGGCGTGAGCTAATCTGTGTGGCTGGCGCTGCTCGCTTAACCGGCTGTAAATACATCTCTGACTACCCCTCGGAGTCGGTCTCCTTCTCGTAACACATGCATGTTCCTTTTTAAGTGTTCCGCTTTATTTGCGCTAGTAAATCTATCTTAGTCATTAGTCGACTCACCTAAGCAGCAGTTCATTAGCACGCTCATAACTTGCGTTGTCCTTTAGTTATCGCGTTCGTCGTTTCACCGGGTCTGCGCTGCTCCCTTATACGCTGGAGTGTTCTGTGTTGAGCATGCACCCATCGATGTCACGGGAATCCCTTACGCCGGAGTGTTCTGTGTTGAGCATGCACCCGTCGATGTCACGGGAACCGTGCGGATTCACGTAGCGCGCGCATCACGTGGTTCGCTGCAATTAATTTCCCAGCGTCTTACCCGTACGGTTTGTGAATAACGTCTTCTACGTAAACGCATAACTACGGCAGTTCAAAGTAGGCACGCTGTGTGTTCACGTAAACAGAAACACTATACGGTGTTTACACGAGACGTATAAGATACTAAACCGTGCAGAGATCTATTTTTGGTGGTTCGTACCCCGGCTGCGGCGGCTGCATTTCCGATGGAGACGGAAATGTTGTAGGCCCGTGTGCTCAGATTTGGGTGCACGCTAAAGAACCCCAGGTGGTGGAAATTTCCAGAGCCCTCCACTATACGGCGTCTCTCATAATCAAGTGGTTGTTTTGGGACGTTAAACCCCACATATCAATCAATCGATTTTTGGTCACACAGCGGCGTATAGATTAAGTTAAACGTTTCGCGAAAGCTCAGCGGTGCACCGTATTTTTGAGAGCGCCCTTGAACTTGCATAATTATCATTGTCCGAATTCGCTTTTTGGGAGTGCTATTTCCGAGGTATTGGACTGTCACTGTTGGCAAAAATGAGTTAGTGAGGCTTGGTTTCTATGAATATTCTACTTCATTCTCAATAGCGTTGAACGGCTACCATATACGTCTCGCTTTCGTGGCTTTTGCATATATCAATTATTTAATTTTATACAACCGAGTTCAGCTTCAGCTAAAAGCTTTGTCCAGGTTCGAAAATTTAGGTGTGGGCGCCGTTTTCTGATATTACGTGCAGCAGTAAACGCTGAAATAATCTTTTAAATTGAGCATTCAGAAATACTTACGTCAATGTTACATATAGGCACAAAAAATTGTCGCATTCGTTTGCGTTGAACAATAGGTATATCCTTCATCTGCGCAGAAAACATATATCAGAACAATCCTATGCTATTCTTAGTGGAAATCGGGCTTTATTTTCCCCTCTTTTGCTTGTTGCAGTGAATGTTTAAAAGTCATATGTATAAATTCGGCTCAGCTGACTTCACCGTTTCTGGGAATTTCGTAAAGAACACCTGCGACTTTTGTCGAAAGCGTGCGAGAGATTCATCGCGTTTGTTTGGCTCGGGGATATGTTTAGTAAACGGAACCGCTTTACCGGGTGTTTCTACAATAATATGAAATCCCCGCCGCGGTGGTCTAGTGGCTAGGGTACTCGGCTGCTGACCCGCCGGTCGCGGGATCGAATCCCGGCTGTGGCGGCTACGTTTTCAATGGAAGCGAAAATGTTGTAGGCCCGTGTGCTCAGATTTGGGCGCACGTTAAAGAACCCCAGGTGGTCGAAAGTTCCGGAACCCTCCGGTACGGCGTCTCTCATAATCATGTGGCGGTTTTGGGACGTTGAACCCCACATATCAATCAAATGAATCAAACCATGTTTGGAAAAATACTAATTGAATTCGCTTATAATATCCGGGATTCATTTAGTCTTGGTTTGCAGTACTCGGCGTTGCAGTTAAGACGTATTTAATACGCCCTGAAGACGCGGTGAACGAGTCACAATCAGGGCACAGAACAATCTCAAGATTAGTTTCCAGACGCGATAATGACGAACCCCGTGTGATTACGATGGTGTGTAGAACATGATTGGTGGCACATAGGTGAGGTCTTTGCCCTGCAGTGGGCGTAGTTGGGCTGCTGATAATGATGATGAAAGATAACGACCTAGTGTTTGATGAACGCCTAAGGTATACGTCTTTCTTAAAATCGGGAGAGTTGAAAACTCGGTTGTTGTCATTGTCATCAGCATTTCCTGCAGCACTTGTGTCCATAAATTGATGTCTGTTCATGCTCAACTGATTAGAATTTATTTAACGACATCAAAATCGAATAATTGAAGCACTTGCAGCTTCACGGCATCTACATGTGCATACATAAGGGAGGACTTCTAACGACAGAGAAGCCTAGACAACGATCGCTTGCAGATATTGTTCGGAAAGACATCTAATATGCAGATCGGCATCGATTTATCTGTTATTTCTGTGTCACAACGGGAAGAAAAAAAAACGCAATAGTTTCTTGCGAAGATTGACAAAGTTCGCTAAGTGATATTTCAGTTCGACCGTTTCGAAAACTACCAAACAAAAAGATCTTCATGTGGCATAGTCAAGAAGAATTGATCAGATAACCAAACCGCATAATAGGCTCACTATAGCCATGTTTGTAAAGCAGCGGGATTCTGCGGGCTCATGCGGTTATTTCGTCGTTATCCTGTAGCGCGTCTGGGTGCGAGGGATGGGCGAAGGGTTCTGTTTTTGGCAGCGTATTTGTTGTGACTGCTGTCACGGCTCGTGGAGGGGTGGTCGTCCATCACGTGTTCGCCTCCCCCCCCCCCCCGTCTGTAGGGCGAGCTCTTCTCTTTTTCCCCCTCTCCCCTTCCGCCATCGCGGTGGCATTTCCGTCTGGTTTTCGCCAAGCCGAGAAAGAAAGGCAGCATCAGCCTTGTGAATGTTTCGCGTTGACTTCTTGAGCCCAGCGCGCGTCGCCAAGCGATGCTTCGTACCTACCCAACTCGTTCGGAGCCACACTGTTTCAATGGGGATCAATGAATGGCCTAATCAATCAACCGCTATTAGTAGTACAACAAGGGAGAACAACAGACTTACAGGCCTTAGATTTTCCAGTGGGATGAATCAACCAATAGGTGTTAGCGAGACGGTATAAGAAAATAGCGCGCACTAAAATGGGCTTCAGAGGCTGTAATGTTCAAGTGAATCGATCGATCAATCAATCAATCAATCAATCAATCAGTTGGTCAGTCAGTTGGTCAATCAGATGGTCTGTCAGTCGGACAGTCTGTCAGCTAGTCGGTAGGTTGGGATGTTTGTCAGTCAGTCATTTAAATAATATCTGGGGTTTCCCCTTTTAAAACCACTATATGATAATGAAAGACGCCGCTGCGGAGGGCTTCAGAAATTTCGACCACCTGCTGTTCAACGTTACGTGGGTTTCTGACATATCACCTCCATCGAAAATTCGATCGCTACGGTGCAGATAGATACAAGCACTGACCGTAGGTTCAACAGCCGAGCAATCTAACACTGCGGCGTATTACTGAAAACCCTTTCAGGGGTCCTATGTTTTAGTAATATTTTTGAATGGGCCGATCAAACAACCGTTAATATTGACACTATAGGGAACCCGCGATTCTAAGTGATAAAATTTGGTGATACAGCCCGTGATACTCAAAGGCTCTGGTGTCAAATCAGATCAGTGAATCACTTTTAAGGCAAAAATTAAGGTTGAAATGCCGGATGAAATGCGAAAAAAAAGGCCCTTGGCATCGGAATCAGCACTAGTGAAAAAAAAAAAACATCTGTCACGTAATGACGTCACTGTATCACGTTATCATGACCTAACATAGCGCCAAATTGGTGTCCTTGTCATGACGTCACGTGATGACTTATCACATGCATGACGTCGTCGCATGGTCAAAGGGATCACGGGGTATTGCTAACTAAACCAAGCGGGATGCAGACAGCTTTAGGATTGGGGGGGGGGGGGGGTAGTTGTGTATCATTATTCTACTGAGACGGGAAGACGGAATCGATGGTTTTCGTCTTTCAGCCATATGAACAAATTCCTAAAGGACCCTGTCAGTCTAAGTTACACCGGTTGATTGAAGCTATACTTTATGGATTAAAAAAGCAATAGATAAATAAAAAAGGATGCGCTGCACAAATTAAGCCAGAAACCTTCGTCCGTGCCCGACTGTTCTCCTTGTGGTGCTGGTGCGAGCTTTGGGGTGGGTCCCCCGGTCGGGATTCTTCGAGGAAAGGGTAACTTTCCAGGTCTGGACGCCTCTGTCCCGCTCCGCAGGCTGCCATGTTTATCTAATACGCGCTCCCAGCCATAAACGGATCCAGCCATTTGTCACGCTGCAGAGACGAGGAACTCTCGCGTCAAGAACTGCCATCGCCGTTGAAGCCACGGTATACTTCCGTCTAAGCAGCCGCGCAAACGCCACCGTCGCAGCTATTGCTTCTTCTGGTGATGCCCTTTGTTTGTGATGGTTCACGATGGTCCGCTGTGAGACCGTTACTCACGCGACCAGTTAGCGCGAGCCAGGAGACGGGCGGAGAACGCAGAAGACGAGGAGGAAGATCTGGGAACCTTGTGGTCGTCCCCGGTTTGCTGCCTGCTTCCTCTTTTTTTTTTTCTTTTCTTGCATCTCCTCCCCGCTCGTTACCAACGTCCTCGTGTGGACGCGTCGTTTGTCAAATATGGATGGCATGCGCGGCCCGACGCTGTCAGGAGCGTGCGTTTCCGTATATTGCGCATGCGCCCAACTCGCGCACGCGCTGACCTCCGCTGCAGTAAAGCTGAGACTTCTTTAATCTGACCTCCCAGGGACGTCCCTCTCTAGACGTCCCTGGGAGGTCAGATTAAAGCACATATAAGCGAGACGTCCCTGGGAGGTCAGGTTAAAGCACATATTAAAGCACATATTAAAGCACATATTAAAGCACATATATGTGCTTTCTATTTATGCCGTAGGTATAGATATGGGCAGGGGGGATGCAGACGCTATATGTGTGTTTAGAAAAGGGTGTTGACGCTTTAGAGCACGCAGTACTCTACTATAGGAGATCATAAATCTGTTCCCTGGGCCTCAAAGGCTATGAATAAGATTATGTGGCTCGGTCGTCGGTTATTTCTATATAAAGCTACAGACGTCTAATATACGTCTTTCACGCGTTTTTTTTTTAAATTTATGTGGCAAGTGTAGGTTGTGGTTCGGGTGTTCTTCGTGATTTCTCAGTTTTATCTTACATAAAAAAATTGTATATATCGTAACGCTCGAAGGACATGGTCAAAGGCTGAAAGTTGCCGTTTATTAGATCGTGAGGGTGCACCTCAGAAGCGGCCGACTGGTTAGAGATTCTTCTCATCCTCCTCTTCGTCTCTAACTCTGAACGGCAAGCTCGTTCACCGCAGTCTTAGTTGTATTCGTCCATATGCGCAGCGGGCAACAATGTGCTAGACGGATGGTTAGTCGATTGTCCACCGATCACGTTCAGGTACAGCGGAGTTGTGTCTGTAACGCTAGTAAAGCTTTTCAATCGAAACGAATCCAGACGATGATTAGACTAAGCGCGTACGTCTTACATCTTCGGCATCGTTATCATCACCCTGACGTCCTACTTTGTGCTTACTGAAACCTCCCACAGATGTCGTACGATGTGCTCTCCCTTTTCGCGGCAGCTATAGACAGGCAGACGTATGGTCAGACCGTACGATGCTTTTTAGGGGCGAAGCTCCTTAGGGCGTGGGCTGTGCGTCCCCTGTAGCCTGTATGTAGCCACCTCTAGTTTAGTTCTTGCAGTGTTCACTAGATGGCGGTACCGTCCCCTGTATGTAGCCACCTCTAGTTTAGTTCTTGCAGTGTTCACTAGATGGCGGTACCGTCTCCTGTATGTAGCCACCTCTCGTTTAGTTCTTGTAGTGTTTACTAGATGGTGGTACTTGTAGCTGATGATGAAAAGATGCAAGATGTTATAAACTAGAAAGCGGTACTTGTAGTTGATGAAAGACGCGAGATCTTATAAAATAGGAATGATGTCACATATGGCGCGTGTCATTGGTTGAAGGCAATCGTTCGATTTAGTGCGGCGACGTACGCTAGGGGGAGCGTTGTAATAAAATCCGTTCGCTGTTGGCGCGCGCTCGGAGTCGCCGGATGGATAAGGCTGCACAGCGGAGAGAGCGCAAGGCGGCAGCAACGCGCGCTCGCAGACAGAATCCCGATGTGCGAGCGCGCGAGGCAAGGGACATCGCAAGCCATCCGTCGTCTAAGAACAAATAAAAGTTGATTTGTGTATATACACACACAGCGTTTCTCACGTCTTTACATGATGATCGACTGGGCGAATTACACGGAAGATTCACAGTTTACCGATGAATCCCTCCGGAGCTTCGCCCATTCATCATCATTCACCCCGTGAATATGCCGTAATGTTTTTTTTTTTTGCTTCGTGTGTTACTCTATATGTGCACCAGAGTTAATAGGAAAAACCATCGTTAGTCTGAAAGAACCGCAAACGATGTGGGCTGTCACTTACCTTCAAGTCAGGGCTGATGTCCACTGTTCTTTTAGCAATCATATCTGTGTTAATATATTCTCCAGGTGCATTAGCCTATGTTTTGTGTATTTCTGCCTCTCTTGACAGTAATATCATTTCTCTCGGTAAGAGGTAGACTGACAGGCAGATGGTTAGAATAAATGTTCCTGTCTGGCATGTTCTGCCACTGCGATCGCCCACGCTTTTGCGACCACTTGAACTTAGCTTAGATATGTACCAGTCCAGGCGTTTATTAGACTGTATACATTATAGACGTTTTGCCAAAGTTTCTTTCCTCCCTTATCAACTTCTATCACATGCTGTCTCTACATGCCACGTCGCTTACACTTACGCGAAATTCGATGTTTGTTTTACACTTAGCGTTCGCGTCTAAAGTTGTCTGGTCGTTATAACGTAGGTCATGCCCGTAACGTAAGGATATAGCCCGTTTTCAGAAGTGCGGTTGCTTACCGCGTCAAAGTTTAAGCTTTGCTGCACGACCACGGATCCTCGTCTCATGCAAGATGTTGATCCTACTTTCCAAAGGATTCGTGTAGTGGGACTCTTGCGGTGTGTTGTCATCATCCTCATCATCATCACCATCATAATCATCATCATCATCAGCCTGACTATATCCACTGCAGGACAAAGGCTTCTCCCATGTCCTGTCAGTCAACTCGTGTTGTAAATACGTTGGGTCTAATTCGTTTTGCAAATCTTTACGTTGTTGTTCTTGCGCCTAAAAATTCAGACGCTCATTTTTAGTTACGTAGACAGGAAATTATACAATACATTCCCATCTGTACGTGGTATTGCGTAATAGCCAATGTCCCCGTGACGCCTTCGTTGTTTAACCGCATAAACAAGACGTTTATCAGACGTATATAACACGTGCTGCTCGCCCGTTTTGCACTTCTAGTAGATAACGCCGTCTGCGCTGTTGTGTCTGATGTTTGTTGCCTCCTTGTTAGTTCATACAGGAGGGAGACATTTATTATACTTCTTCTATACATGTACCACTGTGCTTTTTTCATACATTCGTTTTCAGTGGTTGCCCAGTCACTGCGGAATCATCGGCAATGAACGGGCCGATCAAGCTGCCCGCTCAGCCCACACAGAAGATCACAAACTGCGACTACCACTTTCTAGGACAGATGCTGCACGAAAGCTCCGCAGGCTTGCTCGCCAGCAAACCACATCACAATGGAATCAGCCACGCTTCAAGCATGCCCGACTGTACTCGCTTGACCCTACGCTAAGTCTTCAAGTCCCGTCGAGGCTTTGCCGAGCAGACCAGACCCTGTTATGTAGGCTGTGGTTGGGCGTTGCGTTTACCAACGCCTACGCTTTCCGCATTGGGATGGCCGACACCGCAGCCTGTGGCCACTGTGGCAAAGAGCAAACAATCCAACATAATCTTTGTGACTGCCTAGTGTATAGTAAACAACGACTATGCCTTCGCAAAGGAACTCGACAAATTAGATGATCAACCTCTGTCGGAGCAGGGAATTCTGCAGTATCGACAGGATGCCACTTCACAGAAGAGGGCCCTGAAAGCGCTATTGCACTTTTTGCGATCGACCAGACTTACTGAACGGTTGTAGCTAGGACGCCCTTCCTGTGTGTGTTTTCGTTTTTTTTTTTTGTGAGTGCGCGTGCGTTTTTTTTCTCTTTCTACCCCCTCTTTCTTGCCCCTAGTTCCCCGCCCCCAGCGCTGGGTAGCAAACCAGATGCCAACGTCTGGTTAACCTCCTGGCCTTTCTTTTCTTACTATCTCTCTCTCTCTCTCATACATTCGTGGCAAGATAGACTTGACCACTTGCTAGACGATGTAGCTCCGCCAGCCTTTGCCGTTTCGCTGCGCTGAAGATCAGGCCGTGGCCAGCATCGGGGACGTTTACATAAAAAATAAAGAACTGTGCGCTTGTTTGGGTTAGCAGTGACGTCTAATACACATTTTTTTTATATAAACACGCTTTCACAGAAATAAGCAAGAAATAAGGGTGCGTAAGACTTCGGCTCTTGAAACAGAAATGAGGCCTTGTTAAAACTGTAGGCTTGTGTTTCGACCAAGAAGAGTAAGGCCAGGCCTTACAGCATATGCATGAGTGAAAGGCGATGTTCATTTAATCCTCATTTAGTCCTAAAAACAATATATATATATATATATATATATATATATATATATATATATATATATATATATATAAAATGTAAGGAAAAGATTGAAAGCCTCGCTTCATTGTTCATACACACTCACTGAAAACCAATAGATGATTAATCCATAGGGGACGTTAATTCTACTGTTTCAATAAATATGAAGAAAGTAGATTGCAGGAAAAATGTGACTTGTAGTCGCCAGTATATATACTTATAAATTTATTACCATCTTACGATAGCTACAACCGAACAGAAGCAAGACTGTACGTTCTCATTCCGCCCATTGCTCCCGGAGACGTCGTTGAGCGAAGTCCAATTTTCTCTTCGTCCGTAATACGGCTCCTTCAAGACGGTCTCCCAGACGGCTCATTTCGTCCCGTGGGTCTTATGCGTTGCCTATCGCGAGCAAGGAAGGCCGGCTGATTGGAGCTCACGGATGCATGCGTGCATATAGATATGCAGGAGACTGTGCCGGCTCGCGGATGCCTTTGCGAAATGAACTTTTTACGCGTATGAGCTGGACGCTATACAAGCAGCGAAAGATAAGGAAACAAGTGGACCGAAGAAACGGTACTGTGCCCGGTGCATATGCCGATCGTTAACGGAAAGAACAGCTGCTAGGCGCAAGCTGGCGCCTTCTACGGCTGGTCATGTGCAGTGAACACACACACACGCACACACACACGCACACGCACACACACACACGCACGCACACGCACACGCACGCACACACACACACACACACGCACACGCACATACATATACATATATATGCCTTCCTGACTGTAACAGTGATATTTAATAATATAATCAGCTTCAGTGTCATATGGATACATACATACATACATACATACATACATACATACATACATACATACATACATACATACATACATACATACATTCATACATACATACATACACGCATACATACACGCATACATACACACATACATACATACATACATACATACATACATACATACATACATACATACATACACACATACATACATATATGCATGCATGCATGCATACATACATACATACATACATACATACATACATACATACATACATACATACATACATACATACATACATACATACATACATACATACATACATACATACATACATACATACATACATACATACATACATACATACATACATACATACATACATACACACATACATACATACATCATACATACATACATACATACATACATACATACATACATACATACGTACGTACATACATACATACATACATACATACATACATACATACATACATACATACATACATACATACATACATACATACATACATACATACATACATACATACATACATACACGAACACGCAAGGGGGGCACGAATAATCACTTCAACAATACATGAAAACCTGCCTTTCGTTTGAGCAGTTTGTCAGCTCTAATCTTCATCGTATTCATTAGCAGCGAAGTAATTACTAGAAGCGCATCGCTAACGAAAAGCCGCTTGTACGACTATAATCACAGAGGCACCAATACGGAAGAAATGCAATACCGCCTATATACGTTATGCAGTTCGGTGACAAACGAGCTCTATACTCTGCCGCGAGAGCGGAAATGGAACGCCAATGGCGGCAGTGAACGGTGGCGAGCCTCGTATATAAACTTCGCCAAACTCTACTGTGTACTACCGACCACCCGTGCTATCAATAGAAGGCCCACTTATAAAAATAAAGCAAGCGGTGCGAGTGCTTTCTCGTTAAGTTTCGACGCGGTAACGTTTGTATAGAACGGACACCGCGCCGATGATAGCTGCAGAGTGGGAGCATAGCGGTTGCCTATGGTTGATTGGCTCTGTTGTCGCCATTAAGTGTTTTAGCAATGCTGACTTCCCGTACGGAAATACGTGGCATTTTTCGAGTGGCTCGTCACGTGTCATTAAAGGGATGAGACAATCGCAATGCCTACTGCAGTAATATATTAACAGGGCAGTTCAATGTCATTCGCGCCTAATTGCGTATGCAATTAATTTGGTTAGTTGGCTGCCGCCCAAGACACTTGATCTCTTTCTTCTCTGCGGCAGAGTATACGTTCAATTAGAGTGTGAAGGCGAATGAGCTTCTCAAAGAATCGATCGTAGAACTCACTGGATAGGAATGACTTAAAGACTAGATTTTTAGGCAGATTTCCCCCCCCCCCTTTTTTTTGTTCCTGTTCCTTTCGCACAATATTGTATTATAAGCATGAAAAAAAAAAGCCGATCTCTACGCGAGTTGCACTAAACGCCACCGCTGCCGCATTGCAGGCCGGCACTTGGAGTATATTTGTATACGTTTGGCTGCATCGGCGAGCTGCATCAACCAGCTTTTAGCAACCGTATTTGGATGAATCGTGATGGTCGGTTTCACGTGCTGTGTGCTGGAAGGAAGGAAGGAAGGAAGGAAGGAAGGAAGGAAGGAAGGAAGGAAGGAAGGAAGGAAGGAAGGAAGGAAGGAAGGAAGGAAGGAAGGAAGGAAGGAAGGAAGGAAGGAAGGAAGGAAGGAAGGAAGGAAGGAAGGAAGGAGGAAGGAAGGAAGGAAGGAAGGAAGGAAGGAAGGAAGGAAGGAAGGAAGGAAGGAAGGAAGGAAGGAAGGAAGGAAGGAAGGAAGGAAGGAAGGAAGGAAGGATAAGGAAGAAAGGAAGGATAAGGAAGAAAGGAAGGATAAGGAAGAAAAGAAAGATAAGGAAGAAAGGAAAGATAAGGAAGGAAGGAAGGAAGGAAGGAAGGAAGGAAGGAAGGAAGGAAGGAAGGAAGGAAGGAAGGAAGGAAGGAAAATAGGGGGAAAAGAATGGCAGGGAGTTTAACCAGCCTACAGGCAGCCGGTTGGCTACCCTGCGCATGGGAGAGGGATGGGGGAGATGAAAGATAGTGAGCGGAAAGGGAAGAGAGATAAACACAGCACGTTCGGCAGCACACGCGCGCAGGGATGCTGAAAGTGTAAGTAGCCTGGAGCAAAAAGACATCATTCTATTTGAGGTGTTTTCAAAAGATATCGATCTCGACAGTCAACGAAGTCCGATGGAGCAGCAAGTACCGCGCTCTTCCAACATGTATACTCTCCAAAGCGTTCGTGAGCTCAGTGTGTATATGACATAACGCACGGTAATTTAGCAGTGCTCTAAATACAGCACTATTGCGTCATAACAAGCTTTGTGCGCGACTGATGGACCCATCAACGCCAACAAAACTTCATGCACCACAAGCTCGATTCCTCGCCTAGGTAATCGCCGTCAGCTGTGGTTGATTGAATATGTCGTGGCGTTTTCAGGGCAGTACGAAAATCACCCTAAACAGACCTCTCCACCAAAGGCAATGACGACTGCGAATTGTTTTGCTTGACCTGCTGTACGTGCGCGGCTGCAGCTGCTGCATGTCACGCAAATAGTGCACGGCGAAAACTCTTCCGTTCATGCATCGCAGCCAACAACGCCGCCGGAACGGCCCCATTCCTTTCAAAATGTGCTATCATTAACGCGATGGTACGCTATATATTACCCTACGTACCGCGTGGTGAACCGACGCTGTTAAAGCAACCTATTATCAGGATCAGTTTTTTTTTTACTTAAGTCGGTTTTTTCATTTCGCAGCGTAGTTGTTTAATTACTTGTTGGGTTTATTAACCTCTTCTTACTGACTTGTGGAGAGGTTGAGGTTGATAACACTTCAGCTACTATATTCCTGTAAGTTCCACAGTGAAAAATAAATAGAAGTATTGCCCAAAATTAAAAGAAAAACAATGAAATAAAAAGTATTTAGCATATTCAAACAGCTTCCTGCACAACAATCCACCGATCCAGCATACCTGAATGCTACTGTGGTCTTGAAAGATCATTAGGTTGAGCGTATTCTTTTGGAGTGCTTAAAGTACCCCAAAAAAAAGACATATTACAGAAGAAAGTGACAAGTTTCGACCGAGGCTCCTTACATAGTGCAAATCGCTTTAACCGTGGACTGAAAGGCATGTTTAGAAAAAAAAAGGGTAATCGTCTTGAAAGACTGCAGTTAGTAGACACTATGGCCTAGATAACCGCTTCTGATAAACAGTGAATTGTTGCTATGTACAGAGTGATGGTTTATATAGTCCGTAAACTGTGGGCAAAACTATAAATGTGTGCGACGTTGTATAGTATAGGAAACTCCAGCTTAATTAGTAGTCTCTTTACCCTCGCATTTCGCTTCCGTTCATCCACCTCTTCTGTTAATCTGCAATCTATGTTCCTTCGTTTTCTGTAGCTTCGTTCTTTTCCGAATTATATTTATCTTGAAAAGCTGTTCGCAAGAGACCGCAAGACGAGTGCGGTTTAAGTAATCACCTTACCAGAAAAATGATAAGCAAAAAAGAAAAAAAAAAACACGAGAACGTATCTAATAAAACGAAAGTTGTTTCGCCACCGTGGTTGCTATTACCGTTCATTTTAGTCTTATTTCTTGTCCGAAACGTGTGCTTATTTTCGATGTGTTTTTTGTTGTTATTGTTTTTGTTCGCGGTGATTACGCAGAAAAATTTGAAGCGAGGGCAACTTGATTGCTTTAAAATTGCTCAGAAACTTACAGAAACGTTCCGCTATATGCTTCGACTGTTGCATAATGCATAACTAAGAAGCAAGAAAGTTCTTTTTTTTTTCTAGTTTTCAGGGGGCGCGTTTTTGTAGGGCTTGATAAGGGGTACTTCACGGTCTGATACAGCCTCTTGCGCCTTCCAGATGGTCGAGGGAGATAATTGCTCTCGCTTTAAGTCGATTCTAATTACGAACTTTGGTACCTTGGGAACCTGAAACACTCCGGCCTTTTTTTTTTGTTTTTCAGTGGAAATGTTTTCTTGGCAAGCAGTTTTTGAGGTTTAAAAAATAAACTGTGAAGTGAACTCTCGGGAACTTTTTCGTTGCCGCCTCTCGGCAGCTTCATTTGTTCATTTCAGAAGTTGATTTGATTCGAACATTGCTGAAATTCTGAGGGAGGGGTTTTGAGGTGTGAGGAATGTAGGATTTGAGAGAGTGACTCTCTATCAGAAGAAGAGGCTTTCGCCGGTGTCGTCCATAAACCGCTGGTATGCTATTCTGTATAACTTATGAAGAAGGGGACTGAGATGCTTTAAAAAAGATAGTATAGTAGCAGGAAAAAAAATGCAATGCATTAGAGCTGTTATGCACAACTGCAACAAAGGCAATGGGGAAGTGAAAGGAATAACTTATTAATTTCGAATAAAACCCGGTTACAAAGCCGTTACGTAATTAGAGGTGGGTACATGAAAACTTGGATCGTCCCTTAAGCGCTTACTTAAGGTAACCGGAAGGTGAAAGCCATCTTTTTTTTTCCTCTGTCCGCCAAGCCACCCACCGAAAGCTTTTTGTCTCTACCGTTAGTTTTCACTGCCTCCAAGATCGGAGACACCTTGGCTGGTTTAGCATTGCCCCCGAGATCGCCGCGCCTCTGATCACGTTACGATGCAAATTGAGGACGTCATCGAGTGACGTGACTATGGTGGAACGTCACACGTTCGACGACTTATGATTTCATGTGGGGATGTGATCAACTTTTTGTCATCACATCGTGTCGACGACACGGGACACCGGTCAATGTTTGACTTTGTTGAGGCGTATGAAGCTTTAGCCTTACACACGCTGTTAATGCCGTCGCCTAACCGTTGCCTAACATGCAATAATACTGGACCATCGGTGGCTTAAGCTTTGACAAACGTTGTGCCCCAATAGTGGAATTGGTGGCAAACATTGGTCTCTATCGGCTTCTGTTGGTTCTGATGTTGGATAATGCAGACCTATAGCGCTAGCTATTATTGGCCTAATATTGGCAACGTCCAGCTTAGCGTTGCTAAGCATCGCAGGCACGCACCTATATAATTTACGGTATAGCGCAGTCAAAGGACACGGACAAGAGAAGGCACATTCAAGACAACACGGCGCTAACTTTCAACAATAGTTTATTACACGCAGATCCCCATAGTGTATGTACTCCACCACGCCATACGTCACGTGTGCATAGCTGTCACAACGTATGTGACGTATGGCGTGGTGGAGTACATACACAATCAGTGGCGTAACTAGATAGGACGGCGCCCAGGGCAAATATATTTCCGCGCCCCTCATTATGCCCGTGATAATGTTTGTTATTATTATTATTATTATTAATAATAATAATAATAATATTATTATTATTATTATTAATAATAATAATATTATTATTAATAATAATTATTACTACAGCTCCTATTAATAATAATATTATTATTAATAATAATAATATTATTATTAATAATAATTATTACTACAGCCCCCCCCCCCCATTAAAAGCGCTAATGTAGGCTTCCGCGATTGCCTACTGGCGCGCGGCGGGCCATTTCGGAGGCCAAGGGCCACCAGTTCTGATTTCGATGAGCTACGCCCGCGTTTTTGTATAGTATTTTTCTTTTTTTATTCAAACTTCCGGAAGTCCCTTACCCGTCATTGTTCTCTTCCAGTCCACACTGCAAAAATCTTGACGGCACGGGCGCTTCCCAGGCCCAAGTTTCTCGTACCTAAGCTTTCGCGCTATTTGTGCATCCCAAGGAATGCAGGGTGAGTACAAAACAAAGCAACCAGCTAGACACCGCGCCCTCGGGTCTGGTATGGGGGTTAAACTGGTCGGAGTGTTCTGCCGTTTCGCTCCGTTCGCTGTTCCATTGATGGAGGTCATCCTTGTGCGGCCGCATTCTTTCAGGGAAGTTCTTGGTTTCTCCAACGTACGAAGCGGGGCAGTCGGCACATGCTGTCGGGTACACTACGCTCTGCGCTTTTTTCGCAGGTGCGTGTTCTTTGGGCCAAAGGATGAACCTGCCCATGGCGGTGGATGGCATGTGGGAAACGTTGACCCCCGCCCTTCTATTGCTTTGCTGGCGCCCGCGATGCAGGGAATCAACAAACGTCGCCGTCGTGTCACGCTTTCTCCGTCTTTCCTCCAGAGAACTCTGCGAATAAACGCCTTTGTTTAGCCTTTGGTGCCGAGGTCACGGATTATATTCGCCCTTCCTTCCGCCGCTGCGTGGACGATTAGTCGTTGGACGATCGGCTATTTCGTTGGAGTTTTCTGTTCTTACTCAAAAAAGGTGCATTCGAACTTTTTTATTTTATTTTGTTTACGTACGTGGTTGGTTTCAGGGAAGCTTTCAGTAAGTGGTTTGGGAGGCTGGTGGGGTTCGCTGAAACTCATCTAACCCAGTGCTGCGGAGCACAAAACAAAGCTTAGCCGAGGGTCATGGGAAGGCACGGAGGTAGCGCAGCAAAATGAAAATAGAGGATCCTTTTCCCGATGCAAAAGCCATTGCGGCAACCCTTTCCTTCACCACCATCCCCACTTCCAGTCGTACATTACAACCTCGCCCCTCCCCCCTTCCAGGCGGTTTTACGGAAAAAAACATTGACAACCTTTCCAGGGGGCGCCAACCCGAGGACTCGGCTTGGCGCCCCCTCCCTAGTGGCGCCCGGGGCACTTGTACCCCCTTGCCCCCCCCCTAGTTACGCCACTGTACACAATGGGTATTTGCGTGTAATAAACTGTTGTTGAAAGTTAGCGCTGTGTTGTCTTCAATTCGTCTTCTCTTGTCCATGTCCTTTGACTGCGCTTACCATATATTGTCATGCTACCATACCAACAAGCCCGAATCGCCACCCTCATTGACGCACCTAGAGTCCCCTGCACCCTCGCTGTGCCACCATTCTCGCCACACATTCGTAAAACGCCCCCGAATCAGTCTTGAGACTTGGTGGCCATTCGGCAGGGAACGCTCGGCTCCTGCTTAAATATTACTATAGATGGCTTGCAGTGACGTCAACGAAACGGCCACGTCGGAGTGACAACATGTTGGCAAGTGATACTCCTGTCTTCGCATTATCATTAATTCGCAGAGGCCAAAGGCATTCATAGCGTTGTCGTTACTTGAAAGGCGTCAATGTAACGCTGCCTCGGCTTCATCACAACCGCCTTTGCTTAGCGGCGCTTGTACTGGTATGCTAAAAAAAAAACTGCATTCAAGACGTGACGGGCAAGCCTTCAATTACGGCGCGCGTAAGACAAGCGCCGAATCAGCAGCGTTCTTTTCGGCCTTCCGTTGAGCCCTAACCGCACGTACGCGTTAAGGCCTGACCACATGCACTCGTTGCAGCGCGTCAGCGCCTGGCTCTTTGACGTGTCGCTGCGCACTCTTTTTATAGAGAGAGAGAGAGGGAGAGAGAGCGTGGCTACCACTGGTGGATACTCAAAATCTGTGCACTCACTTTTCCGTACGGGAGAGGAGGGCACGGAGCAGCTTCAAGACAGCGCGCGCCGATTCGCTGCAAAGTGTGCGTGTGGTCAGGCCTTTCCAACGTGTCAGCGCGTCGCGTGTGGGCGCGGCGTGGCGACGCGTTCTTATACACTCTTTGCTGTAAGGCATGTGGAGGCCGCCATCTTCGGTTTGTAAGCCGACGTTCTCTTGTTTATGTACACCGCAACGTAAATGCTTATGGTCATGAGACATCGTATATATGTACCGGTCCAACCGCTTCCATACGTATATGCGCATAGTGTAACAGTGTTTAGTTCTAAAGACATACAAGACACAAAGATTAACAGCCCAGTACGGCGGCACTCAAACCAATTTCTTAACTCGTCTATAGAGGTGCTCAGGTATATTAACCTGCGCGCCTTCTCCCTCCTTAGGGAGAGGAGTGGCGGCGCTTCTTTTTAGGGAGAAGGCACGGCGTGCGCTGACGCTTCGTGTAACGCGCACTTGTGGTTAGGACTTCACGCCGTCCGCTGACGCGTTGCTCCCACCATGTTTATCGGCGGCAACGCCTCGTGACTCGACCACAGAACACCGACCTGTCACCAGTGTGTGTAGTTAATCGTCGCCTCACCTCTTCTCTTCCGATGACTCTCTCCTCAACATCTCTTGTGCCGCGGTTAGCTGCGCGCGAGCGCGTCTCCAGACGAGGCGTCTCTCGCCCGTCTCGCCTGATTAGGCCGTCTGAAATTTCAATCATCAGCGATTGTCGGTAGTGGGGGAGCCGCACGGGTGGAGAGTTGGTGGTATAGGCGCCGTGTGGGTTCTCTTTTTCACTCCCTCTCATCTCCTTTTTCCCATCACGAAGCGTTCGAGTCTCTTCGAGCGTGTTGTTAAGTTTCTCGCGCCACGAGATATTGAGGTCGCTCTTCAAAAGAAGGCGTCCTTTTCTTTCTGGTTCTTTCTTTCTTTTTCGAGCCTGTGCAGCTGCTGTCTCCTCGCTCGGCTCCCCCATTACTTTCTTGAATGGAGGGTAGAGTATGCAAAATTGAAACGCGAAACAAAGCAAAGATAAGGAAAGAATGAATGAGTGAGAAGGCCAGAAAGGGTCTTGATTGAAGCCCCGCACGCTTTTTACTATTTGTGTGTGTGCGTGTGCGTGTGCGTGCGTGCGTGCGTGTGTGTGTGTGTGTGTGTGTGTGTGTGTGTGTGTGTGTGTGTGTGTGTGTGTGTGTGTGTGTGTGTGTGTGTGTGTGTGTCGTGTGTTCTTTGTCATCGTATGGCGCTGCTGATCGCTCAATTTACGCGGCGTACGTAAAAAGGGACCTGTTGAGAAAATTCCTCTAGTGTTAGTGTTGAGGACGTTGAAAGAAAAAAAGAAAAAAGAGGCTCCGAGTGGGGCCCCGGATGAGAGCAATGCTTCTCCCATCGCTTAGTTCACGTAAAATTCCTTTTTGTTTTTGTGTTTTGTCATTTTCTTCCTTCTTTAGCCGTGACGAAGGTGGTGAGAATAGGCTCCTGACCGAGCAACCTGAGGTCAATGAAAGTCGGTGTAAAGAACACAGTATAGTATTTTTCGTTTATTTTTACGTCGTTTTCATTGAAGTAAAACATTGCCTCACAACGGGTGAGGATCCTGCCGCTTTATATATATATATATATATATATATATATATATATATATATATATATATATATATATATATAATGTAGAGCTGCAGCTGTTTGTCTGGATTTTGTCCTGTCGTGCTACTCCAGGTGCTGGGTGATGATTATGATATACACGGCGATTAACGCGACACATTCCGCCACACACGTAATACACGATTTATAAAGTTTCGTTCAGGCTTGTGGCCCGCAATATAGTCAGCAGCGCTTTCGGGGTGCATAACTCACTGGAGTGGCTCTGCCAGGGGCCCAGAGTGTTTCTCAACTCCGAGTTCGAGTCCCGTTGGAGATTTCAGGCCGCCTTCAGCGACTGTCTCTCTGGTACGTATAACCTGCATTCACAGAGGACTCGCTCGCTGGATTTCGTGCCCACTGGTCGTGCCCCCGCAATTTTCGACGACAGCGCAGCTCTGGCCGACTGGCTCGCCCTGCGCCATATCCTGACGCCGACAAGAGCTCTCGCTGAGTGGTGTTTCGTCCTCTGACTTCTGCGATCGTGTCGATCTTCCCTATCTTCCTCCTTACTTGTGGATGTCGCTATCCCTGCGCCACGCTCTCTGCTTCCCCCTCTTTCCATCTCTATACATTTTAATCCTCTCTTTTTAATCGCTCCTTATCCTCATCCCTCGTGAACTACTGTTGAGGTGTCCTCCCTCTGAGAGACTGTTACGGGGCTCACTTTGATATTCTTTTCATTTAAGAATCACATAATCACATAAAGCATGATTGAGATAGATCTTCTAGGGCGTTACATCGAATATGCAATCATTTCAGGAGGACCAAGAGATAAGGCCAGTGATTCTAAGCGGGAACAGATACAACGTTATCTATTCACATAACAGATAAATTTTTGGTACATCTCCGCCGATGGAGGTGATGAACTTCACTCCGAAACGAAGATCATACAAGAAAACCAATAGTGGTGTAATCGCCATCAACTTGAAAGCGCTAAAGCTTTTAAACGAGAACGGAATTCCGGTCGCTGTTTAGCGCAGTGATTGTAGCGTATACTTTCGTGCTCAACTGTAAGGCTGCTGTACGGGTGCATGGACATATACCATACGTGACATACAGCTATCTTGTTTTTTTGCGTATCTCATTCATAAAAATCTGAACAACGCAGCAACGTCGGAAAGCTCGAAAACAACTGGGCGAAGGAAATGAATAATATATAATTATTTCATTCATTCATTGTAGCGTAGAAAACGTCCAGAGGGACTGCAGGAATGAATGCGTTCATGTGAATGTATACAAGACTGTGTTAATGAACGCATTCACGAGCACATTCTTTGTCGTGGCGTTGATGTGAGCAAGATGCTTGTTTTTTTTTTTCGCGCTAGTTACAAGCCACGTGACATCGCGTTCTCAAGGGGGAGCAGGAGGAGGAGGATGAGGAAGAGGAGGAATAAACTTTATTATAAGAAACCAGCAGGTTTAAGTGGCCGGGCCTAGGCCTCCCGTGAGGGGACGTCAAGGGCTTGCCTGGACGCCGCCTCACGCTGAGCCTTTCCACCACCTCACCCCAAGCTCACCCGGGCACAGGCCTCCACTTTGCGTCTACTTCAAACAAACACGTACCCCACACCTGCACGACTTCACCTCATATTCCCGGACGTGTACACAACCTCAAGAGAGAATGACACACACACACACACACACACACACACACACACACACACACACACACACACACACACACACACACACACACACACACACACACACATATATATATATATATATATATATATATATATATTTACACATCGTAAGCCTTGTGAGGTGTCGGAATTGTCGTTTTTCCTAGCGTCTGACGAATTTCCGCATTGCATCCGCTGTGCTGCGCGAAAGTGTTGAGACACTGTCTGGTACGAAAACTCTGGGCAGGAGTGAAGATGCTTGACGCATTTGATGCAGTTCAGTGCTGCAAACAACCGCTAGAGCGAAATAATCGACTGTTGGACCAATAGAAGAAACTTTCTGAACATATATGAAAAAAAAGTGTGCAGGATAAAAGTAACTGACTCGTTCACAATTAGGAACAACACACCACATCTCTGAACTCGCAGCTGAAAGTTTATTCAAAACACGTGTACAGATAAACACTGCTACCCCCGACACACCCACGCGCCACCACATAACGCTAAGAACATCGCCATCCGACTTCGTTTTAAAGGAGAACAGCGCGTGGGCTACGCCCAAAGGAACTAAACACAGGAACAAATGTTGACACAGTGTGTTTGGTATATATCGTGGAGGCCGCTTTTCATTTCCGGAAGGCTCACAAGCGCACACGCACAAACACATACACAGCGCACAAGCACCACAGACCTAACACACCCACACATCGCCCACAGGCTCGAACACACACACACACACAGGCACCACACATCGACACGCCCTCCACACATCACTCAAACAGTACATTTACTTTTAAGATTGCTGACCACGTTTGCGTCACCAGACTCGCCGTGCACAGCTTCGAAATCGTATCCGATTCAGTAGACAATCCTAGAATACTTTGAGGGGCGAAGCTCCTTAAGGCGTGGGCTGTGCGTCCCCTGTATGTAGCTACCTCTCGTTTAGTTCTTGCAGTGTGCACTAGATGGCGGTACTTGTAGCTGATGATGAAAAGATGCAAGTTGTTATAAACTAGACGGCAGTACTTGTAGTTGATGATGAAAGATGCGAGATGTTATAAAATGGGAATGATGTCACTTATGGCGCGTGTCGTTGGTGGAAGGCAATCGTTCGATTTAGTGCGGCGACGTACGCTAGGGAGAGCGTTGTAATAAAATCGAGTGGGCAAAATGTACGGAGGATTCATGGTTTACCTCCGGAGCTTCGCCCACTCATCATCATTCGCTTCGTGGACATGGCGGCACTTTTTTTTCTCTTTCGAAGTTGCGTCTATTGAGTCCCTTGTGTTTGGTTGTGTTTTTTTTCTGAGTCCTCCTTTCTTGACAGTCTACCTTAATTACTTTCGCCGGGTACGGTACAAAACAAGAAGCAAAACGAGATGGGAATTTAGCGAGGGGATCTCCAAGCTATACTCGGCTGTGCTTCCAACATTGAGATACTTCGCTGTAGATAACGAAATAAACCGAGTTAGTCGGCCAATCCTTAACCCAAGACTTGTGGGCACTCGTTCGTCCTTCCGAGAGTTTTTGTAATGCCCCGCTGGGTCTTTTTGCTGCTGAACTTGTCCAAGCGTGACTGCATGATTCGCCTGTTGCTGCCGGGAGGTTTTTTTTTTTTTCAGTATTGGTAGTACGTTATCGCTCTTAAGCTGGCTTAGTGTACAGAGAGTGCTCCGTTTTCCTAAATTTAGCGGTGTTCTTTGTGGAACACACGCCAGTATCCAAACAGTGGCTTAAATGTTTTTCTCCCTCACTCTCTTTTTTTCCTTCCTATCGAAAGATTTAAGAGAAGAACGCACCGAAGAGAGAAAAAGAAAACATGCTAGTCAATCACTTTTTTTCACGATACACACCCACTGCGGTAGCCTAGTGGTTATCGTGTTCAACTGCTGACCCACAGGTCGCCGGATCGAATCCCGGTCGCCCACCGGGAGCTCTCCGCTGTGGTGTCTGACATATCGAGATCGTTGTCGTGAGGCGTTAAACCCCAAATCTGTCATCGTCACTCTCAATGACTTCGTTCAAGTCACGGAGGTGAGTGTTTCTGACACCTCGACATCTGGTGTAACGGATATAGACAGTATTATTAAATAAATAAATAAAATAAATAGATACTTTTCTTCCGTCCATTGACATTGAACAATTAATACTAACCGACCAAAAGGAACAAATTGAAAGCCTCGTAAGGGGAATTCGCCGCATGCTTCTCGGTATCATTCCAAGTTCGACGTACACCTATCACCAAACATTGTATTATTGCTTACAAATTGGTGAGGCCTGTAAATCCTAATCCCTACCGAGTGTCGCCAAAAGAGAGAGAGGCTATCGTAAATCAAGTCGAAGAAATGCTTCGTCATGACGTAATCCAACCGTATAAGCAAGCACATGGGCTACGCTTGTGATCCTTGTAAACAGGAAAGATCAGACCTTGGGTTTCTGCATAGACTACCGAAAACTGAACGCCGTTACTAAACGCGTTGTTTGAGAGTCGCTTGTGCCAATGTAATCATTCGCGGTGCCGAAAAACTTCACGTTTGTATGTATAGAAGACGCTTGATAAGCGAGAAAAATGCGTGAAAAAAAAATGCCGGGGGCGAAGCTGCTCTGACTTCTCCACACCAGTGGCCGCGACGTCTTGGATTTAGGCAAGTTGTACCAGGGCCCACGTAGTTCTTATTCGATAGAAATTAAACGCATTCTTTTCCGAGGGAGCCAGATAATTGGCGTATCAAGTTTCAGGAGATTCCGTTCAACCAGTGTGTGGTCGATATGTGATATATAGTACCTTAAAATTCGCGATGTCACCACCGGATACTTCGGCTGACAATTGAAGTGTCGGAGACTTGCGGCACTGCTCAGCTGATCTATTAGTATACCCGTGGTGGTGAGATTAACGGCACTGCAGTACTCGAGATATACTTTATCCGTCTAGGCATTTCTGGCGTTTTGCTGTAGTGTCCCTTCAATCTCTAGTCCCGAACACAGTTCCACAGTGGAAGGGAAAAAGGGCTCAGGCGCCCTTAGAGTTCCATTTAGGTTTCTTTAACGGTGCTAAGATGTTTGAGTGTACCACGTGACAGCAGCAAGCGCAGTACAGTAGTTATTCGCGTCGTCCTGATGTATATGAATGTGTGCGTCATCCTTATGTGTGTAGTGCGTATCTGTCATATTGATGTTTAAATGGTATGTTCTAATACGATACATACCCACAAAGAGTCAATCGTGTTCTTCCAACGAACTAATTGATTCTAATAACTTCATTCACTTTCCCGGCAGTTAATCGAACTTTGCCTTGACTAAACTTGTGTGCGGGTGTCGTATGTATGCATAGAACTCCAAACTCCCAACAATTTCGTAGTTTCTGTATGAGTTTTTAGTTTCTGTATCTTGTTTCGGAACATTCGATCCAAAAGAATTTATCCCTCCTGTTTACTGGGATCGAACGTGAATATCGCTAGACTCAAGCGTCAGTATTACAAGTCGTGAAAGATTTGCAGAAAGAATGTTATGAAATGCTGTCTCAGTCACAACACAAACACTTTACTAGATTACTAATTTGTTTTGTTGATTCACCCACAGATGAAATTTCGCCTCTTCGCAGCCACGCGATCGGTGTTAACCGATCACTGCTTTATTTTGCCCACTGAGTCGGCCAGCGTAGCGCTCACGTGTGCATACAATGCAAATTACGCGTTTAATCCGACGTGAAATTTCAAACGGTTAATCTTCAGAACTGCCGGGTAGGCGTGGAGCTACTTGTCGCCCATACATTCGAGACGTAATCCCCGGAGCTGGTGTGATTGCAGTTGAAGGCACAGCGGAAAAATATGCGTCTAATCGGATCACACTCGTGTAAGACCCGCTTATAAATGCGGTTTCACAGTGAAACACCAAATGGAAGTTTGGGCTGGAGAAGGCCATGTTATTAAAGATACGTAATAATCGATACTGGGTCAGTTGGGGGACACAGTAAGTAAAAATGTTGAACGAAAATCTTTTTTGTGTTATTTTAAATCTTGGAGCCTTTTCTGAACCAGAATCAGTCGTTTATTTGTCGTTTAGTGCAGTTTTTTTTTCTCACAATGACATATTTCCGAACTTGTGTGGTGGCCGGCCACGACCCCATTTGTATACGTAGCAAGGTATTCCTTTCAGTTCAAGCATCACAGCCATATGGAGAAGTTACAGCTGGAGTGAATTTGGCATATTCAGAAAAGAATGGGCCCAGAACTACTTCGAAAAAGGAAAGAAGGCAGTGGCATCAAGCTTTCTGTCGAGAAATCTATATCTGGTCGGGGATGTATCAGTGGTGTTGTCATGAGCAAACACCAAAACTATTATCGTTGGGTCATGAATAGAAATAGAGCCAGCTTGGAGGACAAGCGAAAAGCTGTCCGTTCCACAGATTTTCACAAGACATCAGAGGATGCCAATCAATCGCTCGGCCTTTGTTCGAAAGACGCCGAAACTTGGTGTAAATTCAACAAAGTCCAGTTGAATGGCGAACCACTCGTTGCTAAGGAACTCCTTCCAGCATCTGTTATTTTGTTTGTTAAGCCAAACTCTTTGAAACTAGCTCATCCAGAATTACTTGCTAAATGCATCCATGGAAAAAAAGTCAAAACCGTAACGAGTCGTTGGATTATCGGGTGGGAGCGCGCTCCACGAAAACGTTTTCCTCGGACACCAAACATTCTAAATAATCACTCTAAATACTGTGTGCACTTTTAAAGATGTCTATGCTTCCTGTGTAAATGTGCTGAACTATTTCTGAATTTCACCAGGGCACTGCACAGTGGCACCCTTTAACTGCACGCGTCGACAGTGCTGTGCCGACACCGCTGAATAGCAGGTGACAATCGAGGCTCGCCAGGCAAGGCGTTGCAACACAGAAAAAAAAAGATATATATATATATATATATATATATATATATATATATATATATATATATATATATATATATATATATATATATATATATATATATATAAGGGAAAGAAGTGTATACCTAAGGGCTCGTTTTTCCGTGTTTCAACACAATATTAATGAGATCTAACAGACAGTTATGCCAAGGAATGTGCAAGGGAAGTTATTAGAACCAATGGAATGTAAATAACAAGAAAGAAAAGTGGATGAAAAAATAACCAGCCGTGCGCAGGAATCGAACCTACGACCTTCGAATAACGCGTTCGATGCTCTCTCTCTCTCTCTCTCTCTCTCTCTATATATATATATATATATATATATATATATATATATATATATTGGTGATACGTATCTGGCAGGTGCCCATTGAATGGGTCCGTCAGTTTTCTCTTATGTCGTTGTACTTTGGAGATAATGCATGTTTTCAGCTTCAAATGCGATTAGCTCAGAACGTGCTTTTTTGTATTTATATTCCTTTTTCTTAGCAACCACAGTACTTTGCGTCATATATTTCGGCCAGTATTTAGATAACGTAATAGGGAATCTGCTAAAGCAGAATTATTATTGGGGGAGGAAATGTTCTTCTGCAACGCGATATCGAATAGCTATTATCGAGTGATAATTAGGTACATGAAGTAAAAGAATGCATAAAAAATGCATTACAATTTCTCACCCCTAAGTCTGCTTCAGTAGGAAGAGGAATGGCTGATGATCACAATGATAGTGAAATAATTACCGTAGCTTTTATGGCTAGCGAGAAAAAAAGGTACATAAACTTCTCACTAAATATGGGGCACGTGTAAGGCTTACCCTGTTCCCTTAGAGCCAAAGCAGATATGAGTATGCAGGCTATTATTAAGTCACTCGGACATAGGGTATTGTAAATAGAAGTAAGTAAATAGAAGTTAAGTAAATAGAAGTTAAGTAGATATTTTGAACGATGAAGTACGAGAACACTTCTTAACATTAAAGGTGTCGACTGTTGGGCGAGCTGTTTTGACATAAAAACTATCGTGAGAGCGCAATGTGCACACACTAGAAGGAACGAACGGGGACATTTTATGTCCCTTTCAGGTGCGAATCGTCACCGACTGTGTGAAACTGTGTCAAATTCGCAGAGCGGAATGTTTAGACACCCGATATTGCATCCGGAGAAGGCAAAAATGAACAAATGTTCCTTTGAGCGTTTCAGTAATTAATCTTATTTACAGTGCACCTAAATACTACATTATTCGGCAGTCAGCCATGTTTCACTTCCACACTATTGATTGATATGTGGGGTTTAACGTCCCAAAACCACCATACGATTATGAGAGACGCCGTAGTGGAGGGCTCCGGAGATATCGACCACCTGGGGTTCTTTAACGTGCACCCAAATAGAGCACACGGGCCTACAACATTCCCGCCTCCATCGAAAATGCTGCCACCACAGCCGGGATTCGAACCCGCGACCTGCGGGTCAGCAGTCGAGTACCTTAGCCACTAGACCACCATGGCGGGGCTCACTTCCTCATAAACGGATTAAGATCACCGGCTCAAAAGGTATACGCTTTTTGTTTGTGTTTTGTATGTATGTATGTTTTTGCATTCAAAGTAATAGTTTTTCGTGGATCTTAGAACGCGGCACGTCCACCGAGCCATCGAACATCGTAGTGCCTTTGGCACAATGTTCAGCTGCAGTCATGTGCAGCGCAGTGAGGTTTGGCAAACCCAAATATACAATGCTAAAGGTCCAACTTCTACTAAGCACAATATATCTTGATCTGTCTTGACCGTAAGTATAAAGAACTGGCAAAGACATGTTACGCCCACGTACGAGACCGTTGTGCCTCCAGGAACTCTGTTGGAATCGAAGTTACAAAGGATTTTTCCGCAAGGAATTTCAAGCTGCCTTATGGCCAGCGTTGAATATAGACACAGGTGCACAGTCAAAATTTGGAACGCATACTTTTTTTTTTCACACAACGAGCACACGAATATTCGTCGGGCGTAGCGTATACAGTATAGGGAAAGCAAGCTCGCATAAAACGAACCCTTGGAAGACTTTTGATGCCGGACTATGCGAACATTTTGCGCAAGTTTCTGAGCGCAGTTTCACGACTTGTGTTTCGGGGGAATATGCGTGGTTCCTTTCAATCGTGTTATCGCTGGTTTGGCAGTTCGCGGAGTGCGCCACGCCGTGAAGAATTCGCGTGGTGTTTTGTTATCTGTTATCTATTGTATGCGCCGCACTATTTTGCGGTCTCGAATTATAACAGTGCCGAAGCTATGCCTCACTAGCTTTCGTATTCCCCTCTTCAAAGCACGAAATGTTGCAGCGCATTAGCGCCGCTAAATCTTATATGCAACCGGGGCAGGCGCACTTGTGCAAATCGGTCACGTCTGCTAAGCGCACTACATTTCGGTCGCGGATGAGCTCTGCAGGAATTAGTTCTGCCCGACCTTCGTACGCCGTCGTCTGCTACAAGAGCACTGCATAACAGACACTTCGTTAGCAGACGCTTTTTCATTAGCGGCCCAAACAAGCGGCTGGTCTTGAGGACGGAAGCTAGGCCTATCGTGTCGACTTCATTCGCGTGACTAGCATCGCAAGTGGGCGTAACTAGCATCGCAACGACAAACGCTAGCGACAATGCATTGTTTGCGATGTCCCGAACAACCGGCCGCAACAATAGTGGTCGTCAAGAAACAAGTTTGCGTTCCATCTTTGTTGGCATTTATAGGCAGTCTTTAGGTGTTGCTTCCGGCGTCTTTCATCAGCTGTCTTTGTGCAGCTTTCTGTGTATAGCGTAGGGAAAAAAAAAAAGAAAACGTGAGTGGATGTCACGACTGACCGGAAGAGTACCGGCCACGCCATTTCCGGTCTTACCTTCGTCAGCGTCTCCGTGGAATGTTGCGTCAAGTGTGGGAGACGTCCCATCCGAACGTCGACATCTTCATTTCCGGTGCCGCGTTCGGCTTTCTTGCAGGGCACCGACGTAGCGCGAAAGAGCCTGACGTGTTTCTACGTGGCGCAACGAAGTCGTAACGTCGGTTTCTGCCGAGCGTATTTCGTCGTTCTTTTTTGTTTTTGTTTACTTTATACTTAGACTCTGATAGGACGACGAATGAAGGTTTAATATGTGCTCGATTGCGTCCTCCGTCAGTCTCCTTCCGGTCAAGACTGAGGTGACTCGTACGTTTGTAAAAACGCGGACAGTTTACTCACCGAAACAGCATACCTTGCCATGCAAACCAGCTGGGTTCTTGTATATTCTGGCAGGTGGGCGCTCAGTGTAGCGCCAATCGTGGATTACCGTTCCTTCCTGGTAAGCTAAGTAGGTAAGCATGTGAAAAAAAGTTAGCCAGTTCTACACTGTGAAAGTCGTCAGACAACAAAGAGTTTCGCACTCTTACTTATAATAGCATAGTACCGATGTGCAGAATCCAATGTACTCAACGCTCGCGTATTTTTTCTTCATTCATTGTACACGTGATTGTGATTTCGTTGCGCTGACTATCTTATAGCATTATTTCACCTACATCAAGTTACCTTTACAATCCGCTCTTTGAATTGCCCGCCTTATGTAAGTTTCGTCAGGTGACATTTTCCCCTCCCCCCCCCACACCCTACCATCAGACTCATCTGGATGACCTGCCTTACATAAGCTTTATCACGTCATCACATGTTCAATACACTCTTTGAATTGCGCGCTTCAAGAAAGCTTCATTCCGTGACCCCATTTCTCTCTCCCCTCTAATCGGGCTATTGCCTCTCCCACGTTGTCACGTGACTTTTCTAGATTAACCGTGCCAACGACGCCCTCAGCACACGGTCCGCACAAACAGCTTCGCGCTAAAACGTGGGGCGACCATCTCACAGCGCAACCGTCACTCGCATGTTTACAATAACTTTTTTAACACGAACGCGTTTTGTGCCGGGGTCCACCACGACTCCGTGACGTATTTCCGTCACGGATATGACGTTGTAAAATACTTACTAACAGACTGGAAAAAAAAAAACGAGACGGAAAAGTTCCGCAGCGGGGCGTTGAATCAGTCACCTCGCGCTCCGACATGCTAACGGCAAGCCATTCTGCACACCATGTTCGGCTAGCAGTCCTCAGAAACTGGCACTTCAGCGCGTTTACGTCACCAGTATACGAAATGGCACGACGAGCGCGCGCCCTAAAGGTCGTTTTGTCGCGCCACCCCGCGCGTCGATGTGCTCGCGTGCCTCCACCTGGCGTGGTCAAACTGTGTATAGATGTTATCTATGGCAGTGGCTCGCTCGTGCGGGCGCTTATTTTGGGATTCGGGCTCCCTGTACTTATTGTGCTTCCACTCCAAGTTTGCTTTGAAGTTAATAGAGTTGTAGTATACCGGGTTACCGGGTGTACCGTGATAGCGGAATCGAAGTGTGCATGCGCAGATACGTACGGCACCCGTACCGCTTCCCGTACGCGCGGTATTTTTTCAGATTTCACGTTACCGTGGTAGCGTAGGTGTACGTAGTGTTGTTATGCCAGCGAGTCCTCGTCAAACGTCCGTGCCTCTGAAACAGGCAATCTGGGTCAAGGCCAGCCCGCAGTCCGCCGGGCGCGAACAACTCCACGGCGTGAACACGCGCGGCGCATCTCTGGCCCACGTGCATTGAGTCAGTTGCGCACGTGACAGCGAGCCGGCGTCCTCATGTCTGGTGGTCTGACGCATCGCGCGGCGAACCTCATTGGAGGAGTCTGCTCTGACGACCAGCGGCGCTTCTGATTGGACGTTTTGGTTGGACCCGGTGCAAATAAAAGAAGCCCTGCGGCGTGTCGCGATCAGCGGTCTTAGGCGAAAGGCTGAACTATGTGTTAGAGAGAAGAGCTCGGCTCTTCGCGTCTCTGTCGGCCCCAGTGCCGAAATTGTAACGCCTCTGTATATATGCTGTACATAAACCTTGTTTGACTCACCGTCGTCTCGTCCGCTCGTCTGATCAGCTCTGCGCAGAAGCAGTCGCGAGCTGAGAAACATACGCTACCAAACGGCTGGTGACCTTCCCGGCGGAGTCGGAAGCAGTGGCGCCTTCGGCACCGTGTTGGCGTCGCCGTCGTTCGCAACAGTGGTGGCTTCGGCGGGATCGGTCCGTCGTTCGCAACAGTGGTGGCAGCGGTGGGATCGGTCCGTCTTGCGCAACAGTGGTTGGCAGCTGCGGGATCGGCCGGCGTCAGCGACATCGATGCGGTGAGTGCCTGATGTTTTCCCCTCAGTTCACCAGACTACTCTAGCTCAGGTTGTAGTAGTTTAGAGAAAGGGCTGTGTGAAGCATTGAAGTGAGCTTTGATCGTTTCAAGCCAAGTTGAAGTGCTTTGAAACCAAAGTTAATGCGGAGGTGGTAAACACGGGAGGGTGAAAAATTGCTTGCGCGTCTTGCTAGTAGGCTTATAGTGGGTACGGCAAGTAGATTCTTAACAGGGGCAAACAGCAAGAGGCTAGTGTGAACGATGGAGAACCTTAAAGTGAAGGAACTCATCGAAATTTGTGAGGAACTCGGCATTACTTTGGGCCGTGCGAAACGAAAGCAAGCGATCCTTGATATCATGAAGGATGAGGGAGTGTCGGCTGAGGAAGTCGATGAGGCCTGGGTGGATATTAAAGCACGCCGTGAGGAGGCTGAAAGGCGAGAAGTAGAAGCTCGCGAACGTGAGGAGGCTGAAAGGCGAGAAGCTCGTGAAGAAGCTGAAAGGCGCGAAGCTCGCGAAGAAGCTGAAAGGCGCGAAGCTCGCGAACGTGAAGAAGCTGAAAGGCGCGAAGCTCGCGAAGAAGCTGAAAGGCGCGAAGCTCGCGAACGTGAACAAGCTGAAAGGCGCGAAGCTCGCGAAGAGGCTGAAAGGCGCGAAGCTCGCGAACGTGAAGAAGCTGAAAGGCGCGAACGTCGCGAGGAGGCCGAGAGACAGGAGCGCCTTGAGATGAAACGACTAGAATTGGCAATCCTACAGTGTTCGCAGGCGCCTAGCGTAGCTTCTCCGACGATTCAGGTCAGCGGTTTTAGAATTCGGGACCAACTGCCACCGTTCGTTGTAGGCGAGGACATGGCGAAGTATCTCGTCAAGTTTGAACACGTCTGTGAGCGAAACGCTTTGGAGCGGTGTCTTTGGGCGCGGAACCTGTTAGCTCTTCTTCCCGGCGAAGTGTCCGACGCGATAACTTGCTTGTCGAGGGAAGCGTTTGAGAGCTATGACGAGGTTAAGGAAGTGCTCTTAAGACGTTATAAATTGTCACCCGAGGCTTTCAGGCAAAGGTTCCGGTATGCTAAAAAGGGGAATGAGTCACACGTTGACTTCGCGTTTCGTCTTAAAGCCGATTTGATCGAATGGCTCAAGGGCGAAGGTGTTTATGACGACCGCGATAAAGTGGTGGAATGCGTTGCATTGGAGCATTCTACCGCTGCATCGAGGAGGATGTTAAACTTTGGCTGCAGGACAAACTTGGTGAAGTACAGCTAAACAAGGCAGCAGAGTTAGCTGAGGAGTATTATACTCGCCGAAAGTTGCATAGCAGGGCAGTGCGCGTTGAAAAGGATGAAAGAAAGGAGGGCTTTTCAAAGAAACCTGATCAACGGAAACCCGCTCCGCACCGTAATTTCAAAAAGGACCCGTCTCTTACGAAGGACACTGTAGAGGAAGGGAAAACAGAAGCGGAAAAATCGAGTGAGGTCTCTAAACAACGCACTGATACCCCACGGGCGTTTGAATCACGGAAGCCACTAATCTGCTACAACTGCAAAAAGGAAGGGCACATCGCGATAAACTGTAAGCAAAAGTTTGCTTTTGCAACAATTAGAGAATCGGAAAAAAACATGCGGTTGTTGGAGCCGTATCTCCAAGAAATTAGGGTGAATGAGAAAACGTACCGAGCACTTAGAGACTCAGCGGCAACCATGGACGTTGTCCATCCTTCATTGGTGTCTCCGGATGACTTCCCAGGAGAATGCGCGTGGATTAGGCAAGTCGCCGAGGTGCAGAGTGTTCGCTTACCAATCGCCACGGTTGTCATTGAAGGCCCGTTCGGTAAGCTTTGCACCGAAGCGGCTGTGTCTGCCGCGCTAAATGATCGTTTTCCTTATCTCTTCTCCAACAACTCGGAGCAGCTTCTCAAAGAGCAGGGTAAATCGTTCTTCCCCAACTTAGCGTGCATGGCTCTCACGCGATCGCAAGCGCGAAAGCTTTCGCGGAGGCTTGACTTGGTTCCATGCGGTGAACTCTCAAGTGACCTTGTCGGCGGGTCGACGGAACCCCAGAAAGGAAAGTTTCCGCATGAGTCATGTGAGCAGTCACGCGAGCGGCCCGTCGCCGACACGACCAGCGCGGTTTCCGGAGAAAGGGGAGACGACATGGCGCCATTGAATCAGAGCGAGAGGGCTGCAACGCTCTCGCCTGTAGCGGAAAGTTGGAGCGAGCTGCCGAGAGTTGATCGAGAGACGCTCATTCGAGAGCAGCGTGAGGATCTCTCGATTGAAGCGCTAGCGGAAAGCCAAATTGAAGCGCCAGTGGAAAGCCAGAAAAACGCGGCAAAAGTGCTGTCGAAGGAGCACTACGAGAAATCGGGGAAGAAGCGCGCTTTTGAAGTAGGGAGTCAGGTAATGCTGCTGCAGCCGTTCAAAAGGAACAAGCTTGAGGTTGATTGGGAAGGGCCCGCCAAAGTATTATCGAAGCCTTGCGATACAAATTATGAGGTGCAAGTAGGAAGGCGGCAGCACAAAATTTACAACTTGATGAAACCCAATGTTCAACATCAAGCGGTCGTAAATCAGCTGTTGAAGGCTTCAGTGGAAGAGGAAGCAGAAAATTTGAGTTCTAGTGAGGTGATCGAAGGGAGATCGAAAGTAATTTGGGAGCAGATAAACCTAGAGCCTAGCTTAAGTGAAGGAGGACCTGAGAAAGAGGACCTGAGAAAGATTGGTTCCGAGTTTGAAGACGTGTTTTCGGACCGCCCCGGAAACATGAGGGTGATCGAACACGATATCGAGCTAAGCGGTGAGGAGTCAATCAGTAGCAAGCCGTATCGTTGTTCCCCTGTGCAACGTCGCAAGTGTGAGCCGCTCTTGGTGCCGCATAGGTATCGTCGCCTAAAAGTGGCCGGTTACTGAGGTGGAGCATGTTGCTCCACAGCGCAACTTTGACGTTCGCTAGAGAAAAAAAAAAGGGGAAAGGTAAACGCTAATGCAGGTGCATTGAGCAGTGCGTTCCAGCTAGTAACTTCTCAACCTTTCGGTTTCTCGCTGGCGATTCGGGGCAAAATTTTGACCTCATCACGACCTGGGCTGAGCGCTCTCGTTCAGAGTGATCTCAAGGGGCCAACTTTATGTGGTATTCTAATTCGTTGCGGGGTTGTAATTGTGAAAAATTCAAGTTCTTACTTTAGGAGTCTTTTGTCCCACATGTGCCTCTTGATGTAGAGGGAACGAAATTCCTATAGACACGTAGATAGGTATATGTTGTTCTATACTTTGTCTGGTGTTCTGTTGGGTGACCGAGGGCACTTGCTTGTGTCGTGTGTTGTCTGTTGTCGAACCGTTCTTAGCAAGTTGCAGAACCATCGACAAGTGCTGAAACCGAAGATGGTCGGAAGAGACGAGCGAAGTTGGCCAGCAAGTTGTGGCGACAAGCCCGTGGAGCTGGGATCCGTCGTCAAAATGGGATGTGTTCCCGGAACAGTCTGGAGCTGTATTCTCCCCATGGCCATGGAGGCGAACCTGGAGGGACCGGGCGAACGAGCGCACCTGACATCCGAGCCCGTGGAAGCAGCTCGTCTTTCCGGTGCATTGTCTGGCGGCGGGGGTGCTGTTATGCCAGCGAGTCCTCGTCAAACGTCCGTGCCTCTGAAACAGGCAATCTGGGTCAAGGCCAGCCCGCAGTCCGCCGGGCGCGAACAACTCCACGGCGTGAACACGCGCGGCGCATCTCTGGCCCACGTGCATTGAGTCAGTTGCGCACGTGACAGCGAGCCGGCGTCCTCATGTCTGGTGGTCTGACGCATCGCGCGGCGAACCTCATTGGAGGAGTCTGCTCTGACGACCAGCGGCGCTTCTGATTGGACGTTTTGGTTGGACCCGGTGCAAATAAAAGAAGCCCTGCGGCGTGTCGCGATCAGCGGTCTTAGGCGAAAGGCTCAACTATGTGTTAGAGAGAAGAGCTCGGCTCTTCGCGTCTCTGTCGGCCCCAGTTCCGAAATTGTAACGCCTCTGTATATATATGCTGTACATAAACCTTGTTTGACTCACCGTCGTCTCGTCCGCTCGTCTGATCAGCTCTGCGCAGAAGCAGTCGCGAGCTGAGAAACATACGCTACCAAACGGCTGGTGACCTTCCCGGCGGAGTCGGAAGCAGTGGCGCCTTCGGCACCGTGTTGGCGTCGCCGTCTTTCGCAACAGTACGTAAGCATGGCGGCGCTCTCGGACGCCCGCTTTGAAGTGATTTTGGAGTAGTTGTTGAAAGATTCACCTTGTTCGCAGCAAACGACTGTTCAAAGTGGCTTCGCTTGCCTTCAGTTAAGCTTCGATGACCTAGTATTGCGGATAAGTCGGCGTCGTTTTTGAGACAGCTTGCGATTTCGAACGCGCCTAGGCCTAACTACAAGATTGATGTAAACAAACCGGCAACGTAGATGTTTTCTCGTTTGGTGCGTGGTTCATATTTATTTTACTTTTATTATCACTAAAATAAACTTCTAACAATGCTTCGCGCGGTGGCATAGGCAAACGTTCTCCTTTTTTCTTCATTTTCGCTGTTTAACTTATTAACCATATAATAGGTGGCGCCACCATCCCAGTTGGGGCACGTAAACGCTATTCCGCTAAACTATAAGACGCTTCCCACAACGAACGTTTGCTGCACGGTAACGCCATTCCCTTAACCTACGCAATCACGCTAACGCTAAACTATAGCTGTCTCCTGTAGTTAAAGAGAACACGAACGTCACTTCGCTCACTGCCATGGCCGCGTCTACGAAAGGAGCGTGCTACTCACACACGAAGAAGTAGGATTGTGACAGTTGTTTGCCGCCATCCAGGTGTATACTTGTGCGTTAGTTTCGTACGTCTTTATGTTTGAGTAACGTGCTTTTAGTGTCGAACTGTAACAGATGTTTGTTCGCGCTCGTCTTGTGGATGCTCTTTTCGTGCGCGCTTTCTGCTTAAGGTGCGTGCTGCAAGTTTCGAGATGCTTGCCGTTCTTTACGTTACTGGAGCATTCATTCATTCGCTCTTGTGGTGAAAGAATCCACAACGAATACTCAACTAACTCTGCGAAGACACATTTTAATTTTCTGTTATACTAATTCGTAAAAAAAAGGGATCAAACACGTTTTTTTTTTCTTTTTCATAAAACTGTTGTCAGCCATCCGACCAAAAGAGGCGATTAGGTAGTAGCCATTAGGGTTCAGTACTCCTTCGTAGACGCCGTGCTCGACAGTTAATGAGTCCTGTAAGTCCTGCTAAAGTCACGCAGCTCCTGAACGACACGTGTTGTACTCCAATCACGCCCAGACCCCACTGATCCGTTTGATCTGTTCTAAACAATCAAACAGAACTGAGGAGCTGCTTATTGCGAACTGAGGAGTAAACATTCGCCATTTCATTTAGGATCAGGAAGCTCAGAGGAGAACAGCGAGTACGGACATGTGTAGGGCGCCTTCGCACGCGCTTTTTATCGCCTCTTTCCTTTTCCCTCACCCTGCCTATATCCTCCTCATGCCTCCTCCTTCCCACCGTCACCACAACGAACCCACGCGCGCCGGGTTTCTGCGGCTTCCGGAACGCTTTCTTCTCTCAGTGAAACAAGTGCCAGTAGAGAAAAGTATTAATGATGGAGAGAAGACAGACAACAGTTGAAGGAACGGGATGAGAACCACTGGAGTGTCTTCAGGCCCTTTCTGTCTTCCTCCTCCTCCTCCTCCTCCTCCTCCTCCCATAACAGTTACTGCAGACTTCGCCAAGCTTGCTTACTTCACTCCCAGGAATATAAGAAAGGGAGACTGCATGAAATGGGAATTACAAAGGATAGGTGATGAGAGGGGTGGACTGTGAAGAGATGATGATGTCACGCGGTCGGTATCATGTTCCGTTTCCCTCTTCTCTCTTTCCCCACTCCTCCAACTCATCCTCCGCTTTTTACCGTGTCCTTTGAATTTCCCGGCTTCGGCAATGCCCGGTGCTCTTCTCCAAGAAGGGAAAAAGAGACATTGAAGGAGAGAGAGAATGTGTTTGTGATGAGGAACGGTTACTAGGGAGAGGGCACAGTTTCGGCACGTGGCTTTCTTTACTCACTTCCTCTCTCAAGCCTGCATCTTTCCTCTCACCACCTTTCTCTCTCAAGCTTGGTAGTGGTTACAAGATGAGAAAAAGGCACCTGATTTCTGCAACCCGGTGCGGAGCACGGCGCAGTGCCTGAAAAGTTTAATGTGGTCTCGCGTGCGCGAAGGAGAGAGAGAGGAAGGGGAAGGTAATTGAAGGGCAGGAGGAGCGAGCGGGAGAAAGGAAGCGATGGGGGAGGAAGGAGCAAGATACACAGTGTCTCTCTTTGACCCCCTTTTCCCTCTGTCCGTCCGCGCAGACTTCCTTCCGCTTTTCTCCCTCGAACGAGGTGGAGTGGAGTGGAGGATAGTGGTCTACAAGTGCTTCTTTTCTCCAGTCCTTGCTCTGCCCGTCGGCGCGGACTTCCCACGAGACGAGCTGCGACTGGAAAGTTAAGATGGCTCCCGCGCAATGCTCGGAGGGGTGCGGCGCGCCTAACCCTTGGCTGACCTGAAAATAGACACCGCGGTCGCCAAGTGTCTCGTTTGTACTTGAGGTGGGTTTTGCTGCGCCTTGTTGGCGTCTTCGCCACGGGTTGCGACGTTGTAACAGACAAGTTGTGGCCGTGACGTAGAAACAAAAAAAAAAGGGGGGGGGGGTTGGTACCCTAAAGCTTTGCGTTTAAGAGCTGAAAGCGATAGCGATGTCCTGTTTTTAGTACGTGTTTTAAACAGTTAGTGCTGGAAACCTTTTCGAACTTGCTACGAACGTAGGACGCGGCCTTAAGGGAACAGGCACAGTAACGTATGGACCTTTTGCAGTGGGTGACCGGCATCACACCTTGAAGTCGGTATTGTCATCGCATGCTCCGACGGCCGCTGGCAAAGGGCGGTTGCAGTTCGCATTATTACTGCAACATTTCGTGTAGTATCCTGAAGCATGTACTAGACAGGAGGAGTGTATTTGTAAAACATGAAAGTTTGTTTCGCTGCATTTCCAAGCAGAGGAAGTTTTTCACCGTATTCACCAGCAGCAACGTGTCCTCGTGGTGTCCAACGACCCGAGTTCGATCGCCACCCAAAGTTAAACGACCCGGCTTCGATCCCTACAGTGACCTACTGTGATTTTTTATCATTAATTTCATTCGCGTCCTTCTCGATTTTTTCGTTCATGCATAAGATGATGATTTTTTTCGCTCACAACCAACGACGCCGAGACCGACGCCGTGATTTCTGCGAAACGAGCTTTTTTAAAGCTATCGCGTTAAAACAAAAAATAAGGAAGAGTGAATACCTCCTTTCTCCCCCTTTTTTTCCCGCCTCGGGCGATTTCACGTCATTCCGTTCCTCGAGAGCGTCTTTCTGCAGTTCGTTTCAGTCGCTCTTTGTCTTGTTGGTCGTTCTCCGATGATTCTGTTTGTCAGACCGTTCGCAGAGTTGCTTTGCTGAATTATTTTTTTTTTGAACATCTCGCTATTTTTCTTGTGGTCAATCCGTGCTGCGGTACTCTGTCGTGCTGTCAACAGACTTTCTTTAACTTTTACCACTTCGCAAGTCACTTTTGCGCGCGCAGTGAAGTAATTATCGGCTGCGCGGCTTCGCGGAAGGATTCTGTTAAGCGTCTCGCTTTGTGCCGCTTCATTGCGTGTTGCTACTGACAGGAACCGTTGTTTAAGAAGTTGCCACATCCGGGACCTCTTTCGCAAACGCACAAAGTCATTTCAGACTCTTGCCATTTTTTGCGTAATCTTTTTTTTTTCTGGGTCTGTGGTGTGCACGTTTTCAACAAGACCATCTTGGTCGTCGCCGTAACCTCCTCTGAGCTGGGCTCAGTACGCATGATTCTCCGAAAAATGCACTCCGGGGCAATGACGTCAGCTTTCGTACTTAGAAGTACTTGTTTCGGGGTTAGTTGGTATCATTATGAAGGAAAATTCTAGTCGCCTAAAACACTATACCTAAGAGAACGAAGGAACACAGGAAAAAAATACGCTCTTTTTCTGCGCTTCTTTCTTCTTTTGGTGTTCTTAACGTCTAGAATTTCGATTGATTGATATGTGGGGTTTAACGTCCCAAAACCACTGATGATTATGAGAGGCGCCGTAGTGGAGGGCTCCGGAAATTTCGACCACCTGGGGTTCTTTAACGTGCACCCAAATCTGAGTACACGGGCCTACAACATTTCCGCCTCCATCCGTCTAGAATTTTCCCTCGTAGCGTTTGTACTCCCGAGCAACGGCCCCGAAAAGAGGCGCTACGTGGCTCCTGCGTTGTAGGCGTGTTTTTTTTTTTTTTTGCGTCTTCGCGAGCTTGAACCCTGCTAAGTTCCCGTCGTCCTTTAGTTACTACAAAGAACAAAAAGAAGCCTCCCGCAAGCATTTTGTTGTCTCGTGTTGGCACTGTCCCCCGCCCCGCGACGGCGCCCGGACACATTGTTTTTGCCAGTTTCGCCGCGGTGCCCCTCTTCAGTCCTTGCAGTTAGACCGCGAAGAACAAAAGGCACAGAGAGTCGTAACTTCCAGGGAGGAAGCCGTGAAAGTGAAAAGGGCAGGGTAATCCGTCTTGTTCACATTCCCGAGGCCGGTCGCCTGCTTTTTCCGTGGTCTTGAAGTGCCAGGCCGCGAAAGATTGCGATTCTACAATTTGTCCTCAAGTCGTGTCTGTTTTACAGGGATAAGCAGAAGGGCTAAACCGTGGTATAAAGTATCATTCGTCGAATTGCGTTTCTGGAATAGTACTATTGTATTCTACTGATGGTATATGATCGGGCGCCGAGTCGAGCACGTTTCAAAAGTTGTTGAAGCTTTACATGCAGCGAGAAAAGATCATGCTGTCGGCCTAATTGTGCTCTTGTAGAGCAGTGTAGCCGAATAGTTGTCTACACCGATGGTATTAGCGATCCCGTCAGGTTAAGGACGTTTGAAAAGCAATCGCAAATCACGTGAACTGTGTGGAGGTTTCTGCTGTTGGCTGGGTCGGGGGCCCGCGTGAAGGCATTGTATACATTTACCTTCGCGAGGGTGAGTATGAAATGGTACGCTGTGTGGATTTGTGATCCAATACGTGTGTGGTATGTTCCAGAAAGCTTACTTTTCCTTTGCCATACTTACTAAGATGACAGCCTTAGATACCTAATCAAACGAGAAAATTCACTGTCGGCGGCGGCGTCCGACAGCATTAGCGGCGTGAACTTGGGCCATGGAAAAACAGAAAGATCACCTGTCGACGAGAAAAACCATCGTCAGGTGAAGCTTCCAATGCATCCGATCCTGGATACAATGCAAAATGCAGAAAGCTTTCGGAAGTCAGACCTAGAAGAAGATGGCTCTTGCCTTCGAGTTGGCCTAAAGGGGCCCTGAAACACCTTTTGAGTAACCATGAAATCAATTCACTGGAAAAGCGTATTGCCTAAAAAAATCACAGCATATATCCACGGAGTGAATCATAATTGGTGGGGTGAAGCTCTCGTCAGTTCGTTTGTTCATGCGTTAGTCCGTGTGTCCGTATATCCGTGGAACCGTCGGTGCGTCCGTCCGTCCATGTGTCCGTTCATACGACCGTTCTTCCGCCTTTCCGTTCGTCCGTCTGTCTAGAGTATAAAGGTAAGCGCTCCCTCCTGTCCCTTCCCTTGTCCTATGTTTCTAAACGCACTACGTCGATTAATTCCGTCTGTCTGTTCGTGCGGCCGTCCCTCTGTCTGTTCGTCCGTCTGTCCGTGCGTCCGTCCGTCTATTGAGTGAGCACTCTAAGTACAGCCATCTCACATGTTTTCATCATGTAGTCATCATATACAAGTGACGCCATCCAGCGGACATACTAAGGACCACTCTTTTGGGTATGTGCCACCGGTGGTTACGCACTGCAACGAGGAATGCACAAGCCATGCCATAAGGAGCTTCGCCCCTAAGATCAATGCCGCAAAAAATTTTAAGAATCTGTCCAGTACGAGCGGAGTTACAAAGATTTTGTCACACGCTGCAATCGCATTCTCTCTTCGTTCGTCTCGACGAAAGTGCTGGAAGCTAATCAGGGAGGGACGGGAGGGGCAAAGAAGAAACGTCACGCACGCCTCCTGACCTTAAGCGTTTTTTTTTTCTTTTTATTTTTTGCTTCGAATGCGCGTGTCTTTCAGTGTGATCGCGCGCGCGTGCGTGGACAAGTGGCGGCCTCCCGCGGCGATCTCAATAACGGCCGAGCGTGCCGTGCCATATTCAAATCAGTCAATGGCTGGTAGGTGGGCTTAGTACGAGTGAATTTTGTGCTTATTCCGTGATTTGTCGAGAGAAGAAAAAGGAATTTTTAGCTGAGTTGGAAAAAAACATTGCGAATTACTGACCGCGTGCTGCGCTGTGATGTTAGGCTCGCTTGTTGTCGGTGGCCTCTACTACCAATCGGCAGCGTTTTCTGACCATGCTCAAAAAGCTTTCTGGCCATGCATTGTTACATGTTGCAGGGCCCCTTTAAGCCAAAGGTCTCAAGCCATCCTCAACCTGCGGATCGCAGTCACGTCGATCTGGTCCCGCAAGTTTCGTGGCAGTGAAGGATGTAAAAGCGAGAAAGCGAGAGGGGGGGGGGGGGGGGTGTACAACTTGCTAGCAATTGCTGGCTTTTGAAAGCTTTCCCACGGGTCATTTGGGAAAGGATTTGGTTCCAGGGTTCCAACAACATGTCGACACCAATCTCGAAATAAAATTACTCAAATGTGGAATGCCTCACATGGAACGCCTCACGGAGACAGAATGCCTTATACCTGTCAGGCCTGCGTAGCTCGCGAACATACTTAATGAGGGTAATTTCTCGCTGGGCTAGCTAGTTCATTTGAACACCCGTAACAGCTCGTTAAGCTGGAAAGGATGACACAACTGAGGCAGCGCTCTTTCGCGCCCTGTCTCTGCCGTCTTTTACAGTTTTCTGTGCTGTTACAAGTGGTAATACTTAATAACTTTTTTGAAAAATGTGTGGTGAAGACAGTCTGGTGCGGACCGTGGGCCGCAACCGACAGCATCACGAGCCGCTCGTTTGAGACCCCTTCTTCAGGCGAACCCTTAAAAAAACCTTGTGATCTTGCTTTTCACGCTTCCAATGGCCGCTAAAGAGCTGTGTTAGTTACGACTCCATCTTGTTGGTAGCCATGTTAATGCATGGGATTATTTTTTATTGGTAGAATGTTTATTTCATAATCCATGTACAGATGACAAACACCTATCGAGCCTATAGCCAAAGGATAGTTTAAGGTCCGAGAAAAAAAGAATAGCTATAGGGATATCCTAGCACAGCAGGTTAATGAAAAAAAAAAGCTGTGGTAATATTTCCAATATACAAAAAAATTCAAGATTGTTTGATCAAATCAATAGTGATCAAGCAAATCAACCAACAAGCAACATACGTTATAGAGCACTTATGAAGAAAGTATGCGGGCTACATACAGATGCAATGAAAAGGTTCGGTGCCATTGATCCAGAGACTATGCACTGTATTCAGTAGAAAAATCTGCATAGTTTTGGTAAGCAAAAAAAAATGACTACATAGGTGACCTGCGAAACCCGCACCCTATGAGAAAAACGACAGAAAGATGACCATATGTTACCTAACGCAACACCATTGCGTGTCAGTAAGTGCGCAAAGAGAGCAGTAACCATATATGTATATAATTCACAACCTTGTACTATACTAACAAAGCTTCTATGATTTACTCTGTCCATAATAAAGAAAGAAAATATTGTTTCAGGGCTTTGGGGAACTTCTCAGAAATAATGACTGCTGTTGGGAGTTCGTTCCAGGTCTTCGTTCGTGTGAACTGCAGCAGACGTTTTCTGTATCCGTTGTTACATGGCGCGAGAACTTGGGATATTTGGTAAGCTTTATCGGGTCTCTTTTCGTACGGGACTTCGCCCCGCCACGGTGGTCTAGTGGCTTAGGTACTCGGCTGCTGACCCGCAGGTCGCGGGATCAAACCCCGGCTGTGGCGGCTGCATTTCCGAAGGAGGCGGAAATGTTGTAGGCCCGTGTACTCAGATTTGGGTGCACGTTAAAGAACCCCAGGTGGTCGAAATTTCCGGAGCCCTCCACTACGGCGTCTCTCATAATCATATAGTGGTTGTGGGACGTTAAACCCCACAAATCAATCAAATCAATCAAATTCGTACAGGACTTCCACTTTTTCTTGTCCAGGCTGTTTTCTCTTTTTGTCGCAATGTGCTGAGAAAAGCTCTTTAAAGGGAGGGTAAAGCGTACGATACGTTAAAACGTCTCCATCTTCCTGCGAAGCTCAATCGGAGGTTGTGGCATTCTGATCTAAGTGTTTTACCGTCAGTTTGAAGGCTTCTACGTCTGCTCTTAGGCTATGTCATCTGTTCGAATGTTCTACGTTGTCTCCCCCCAACGTTTTACCCTTTTTTCAGGGTTCTTAATCTGTATGCTGTTGAATTCCGCAATGTTCTCAACGAGGCCATATTCTGGGCTCCGATTGCTCTGGGGGGGGGGGGGGGGGGGTCTTCCGGCTTGACTTAAAAATGTCGCCATTATAAAACTTGGCAGTATACGATGGAACGTGACGCTGGCCAGAATCGCAACGCAGGTCAGGCTGCAGAGCTTACTTCCGGGGCGCTCTACAGAAACGAAAAAAATTACTAGAAAGTTATCGTCGTCTGCTCGAAAAAATTATTTGCCGTCTGCAACGCTGTTTTGCCGCCTTCTGCAGCGGGAGACATCGATTCTGTACAAATTCCGCAAAACACTGCTAGCAAAACTCAGAAAGAGGAGCGGATAAGATTGTGGAATGTCTGATCAGTATACAAACGTGTCGCCGTTGGAAATTCTTTTTCGGCGAGATAACGAGAGGAAAAAAAAGAAGTGAACTGGTGCTGCACTTAGATTCCAAACCGTATAACCCGTCTTCTTGCTTAAGGGCGGGCGTGCTTTGAAATCCCAATGAGATGTAGCTCTGCAAATCCCGGTGGGATATCAGCGCTGCAAATATCGTCCCATGTCCTCATCCGACACACCATAACTTGTACGTATGACTGTCGCGAACACTCAAAGCTTGATATATCGTGGCAGGATACACCTTGGCTGCAGCTTTTCTATCGCGCTTATTTCACTGCAAAGAAATGATCCGTTTATGGTCCCGACTCACCACTATATACTACTGTACACGCATAAAAAAAACTTTCACTATGCTATATTGAAACTATACTCTCAAAAGATAATTTTGTTAGTCATCTTGGGTCTTTTAAGCCTGCAGGACTTGGTCCCCACCAGCGCCTAGGGCTCTGAACTACGCGGCTAAAGTCTCAGAGCCGTGATATGAACTTCCAGCTCATACGTTCTATATATCCGCGTTTTTTTTTTTTCGTATTTGCGAACATTTAAGCTTCGTATTTAATGGTGCTCTTGAATATATGAAGGACATAACAAAAGCTATCAGACTGTGGCACATTAATATTTCGTCCAAGATCTCAGCTCTTCTAGAAGATGATTGAATGTGAATCACTCTTCCTATATTAAGAGCAACGAGTCTGATACAAATCGCTTAATTGATTACGAAGTAAAAGTAGTCCTATGTTGGCATATATATTATCTATATATATATATATATATATATATATATATATATAATAGAGAGAGAGGGAGAGAAAGAGGGACACCACGTCATTTGCAACACTTAAGTTTTCTGTATAGTGTTTACAGAAAATTGCGGATTGCGTTGATAATTGGGTGGCCTTCCAAAAAAATTTTGTGCGTAGCCTTTGCTTTCTGTATACATTTTTACGGAATTGTGTGAATTTCGTACATAATTTCGTTTCTTTAGTCCACCGCGGCGGATCAGATGTTATGGGGCGTGGCTGCTTGCGCGAAGGTAGCTCGTTCTATGCCGGCGGCAGCGGCGGTCACATTTTGGTGGATGCGAAATGGTATAGGCGGGTACTGTGCGATGTGTGTGCACGTAAGGGTACACACACTGCATAATCGAAATCGCCCGGAGTCCTGCACTATAGGGCGTGCCTCGTAATCATGTCGTGACTTTGGGATGTATGACCCCAGCTATTATTACATTCGATTTCGTTTTCTCGGAATTTTTCGACATTCCAACGATGCGAGCTGCAATACTTACAGGAAATACAAGGCGTGATCTTCTGTGTCTGTACAAAGATTTCTTGCTAACGCCGTAATTGAAGGTTTTCTATAGTCGGATTTTGCGGGAAACGTGTAGATTCTGCACAGTGTTCGTTATGTTTCTGCGAGAATCCTTATATTTCTGCTATGTCTGCTTATGTTTCTGCCGCAATTGGGGTGGCTCTTTGTTCGATTCGGGCCCCGCCGCGGTGGTCTAGTGGCTAAGGTACTCGGCTGCTGACCCGCAGGTCGCGGGGTCGAATCCCGGCTGCTGCGGCTGCATTTCCGATGGAGGCAGAAATGTTGTAGGCCCGTGTGCTCAGATTCGGGCCCACGTTAAAGAACCCCAAGTGGTCGAAATTTCCGGAGCCCTCCACTACGGCATCTCTCATGTATACGGCATATGGTGGTTTTGGGACGTTAAACCCTACATGGCAACAACATTGGTCGACTCGGGTGGATGACGTCATTTGATACGAGTTCCGTGAAGCAGAGAGTTTCCTAAAATTAACTAGAAGGGATTTCTCGAGCTGCGATCGCTCAGAGACCACGGGAATGATGCGCAGTACATGGATTCGCCTGTAGTCTTCTCGTTTGCGAGCTTCGACCTCGCTTGCGGCTTTGTAATTCGCTGCTGTGTTTCGGTTTTGTTTCGGATGAAATGGCGGACGGTTGTGAGGTTCGCGTGCCGATTTGAAATGATGAGCCTACAAGGTCGAGGCGGTGATGTGGTACCAGCTGAACATTTGCAGATTTTGGTTTTGTGACAAAGCGGCGGCTCCAAGCCACGCGAAGGTAAATGGAGCCGTTTAGACCAATCCAGGTACTATCCACCACTCCCATGTTCCCCGAATCGCCGTGCGTTGCAGCTCTCCTGGGTATACGAGTGACTGAGTTTCCTCTAGGGTACCTATAAGAAACTCTGCCGGAAAGGCAATGACGTGACAAATGCCAACGTCCCGTCTGGCAACGGCAGGGCGATCTCTAATAAGCGCGCAAGTAGAGTTAGGATCTTTCGTAACCTGACTGCCTCCCTGATATATACTTCTCCGAAGCTGCTGGTGCGTCTTTAACTCGGGTTTCTTTTTCGTACGGGTTACCGGCTTATTGGATGTCGTCCCCGTAATATATCTCGACGCGCTCACATTTTATCTTCCTCTCCTTCGGCTCACGAAACCGTATGGGCCTTTCGCTCTTTTGTTCCACCTTGTGTTTATGCCCCGCCGCTGTGGTCTATAGTGGGCAAGGTACTCGGCTGCTGACCCGCAGGTTGCGGGATCGAATCGCGGCTGTGGCGGCTGCACTTTCTATGGAGACGAAAATGATGTAGGCCCGTACGTGTGCTCAGATTTGGGTGGACGTTAAAGAACCCCAGGTGGTCGAAACTTCCGGAGCACTCCACTACCGCGTTTCTCATAATCATACGTGGCCGAAATTCGCGGAGCCCTCCAATACGTCGTCTTTCATAATCATATAGTGGTTTTGTGACGTCGAACCCCACCTATCAATCATCAACATTGCGTTTATTACTTTTTCTACGCAGTGATGATCGAAACACATTGATTTATGCGACAAAATACCAGAATTTACCACACAAACCCAATTTCTACATGAATCCCGGATGCGGCGGCTGCAGTTCCGATGGAGGCGCAAATGTTGCAGGCCCGTGTGCTCAGATTCGGGTGCACGTTAAAGAACCACAGGTGGTAGAAATTTTCAGAGCGCTCCACTACGGCGTCTCTTATAATCATATATATGGTGGTTTTGGGACGTTAAACCCCACATATCAATCAATCAACCAGAATCTACCTCAAGTGCCGTAATGCATCTCAAATAGAAAGCTATGCGAGGGTCCTTAAACCACTGCGATCTCAGAGAGAAGACAGTTGCGTGACTCTCCCTCGCTAACCTTCGTACGAGTGCTAGGTCCTTCTCGCCGCCGATTTCGTTGTAAAACAAGGGGACAATGTCAGCACTAAGCCTATCAGAATTTCGTGTTGTGCGGTTGCTCGACGTTATCGCCACTTGCGCTATCGAAAACGCATGCAACGAATAAGTGAAATCAGTCGACCGCGCACCACGTAGTCATGCCAGACAAGGAAGATCGGGAGTGTGACTGTGTGGCGAAACTGGGCGGGGAAGGATTCGTTACTGGCATTCCTCGTATGCGGAATACTTGAGTGTACTCAAGTTACGTCACGTGAATCACCTTTATGACGTCACGAAGTGTGCCAAAAGCGCTGCAAACGCTGAAAGTGAAGCTTTAATAATGATGATTGTGGGGGTTCAGCGTCCCAACACACCGCGTGATTATGATAGACGCTGAATGTGAAAGGCTCCGGAAATTTCGACCTCTTGGGTTTCCTTAACGTGCACCTAAATCTAAGCACACCGGTGACCGGTGTCAATCAATTTCGCCGCCATGGAAACTGCGGGCGTCGCGGCCGGGATCCGAATTCGTGGCCTACGGTCAGCAGCCAAGTTACTTAGCCTCTAAACCACTGCGGTGGGTGGAAATAAAGCGTTGTGTGCGTGCGTGCGCGCGCGCGCGCGTGTGTGTGTGTGTGTGTGTGTGTGTGTGTGTGCGTGTGTGCGTGCGTGCATGTGTGTGTGTACAACATATACCGTAATTTCAAATGGAGACTCTGGGCAATCATCTCGCATTGAACGAGAGTATTTGCTGGTTTATTTGGTGTTTACTTAAGAAAATTTTCTCTCCACGATGTAAACCTCACACAAAAAGGGGAAGAACGCGAAGACTGGACGAGCGGCCCTTCCAAATTGAGTTGGTCGCTAACCAAGAAACGAGCAGACAAAAAAACATGCGCAGTCACATCGCAATTTTAAGATATTCAGCGTTCAAACAATCTCTTTTCTGATACGCACACCGTAACAGGCGTATCACCGGTGTAATATGCTGTTTTCTCTTTTATGTAATTCGCTTCCACCAACTTACGCGCTGTATACGTTCTTATCAGAGAGTCGTGATGCCTAAGGAGGAGTCAAAAGGGTGTATCTTTAAAGAAAGTCAAATATGGTGAATGTCGGTGATCACCGAAGAAAGAGCAACACTCATATATGTTTTTTTTCTCTCTCTCTCTCTCTCTCTCGGAGTGTATCTTCAGAGAGTAGATGTGGGCCCGTCACTGTGGTCTATAGCAGTGATTTCGCTCGATTGCTGACCCGCAGATCAAATCCCGAGATCGAATCCCTGCAGCCCGAGATCGAATCCGAGATCGAATCCCAACCGTGTCGACCGCATTTTCGACTCAGTGAGAGAGATAGTGGGATATGGTATGAAGAAAGGCAGGGAAGTTAATCAGAAAGCAAGTGTCTGGTTTGCTACCCTGCACTGGGGAAGGGGAAATGGGAGACAGAAAAGTAGGAAAAGGGGAGTGAGAGAGAGTGGGGCGGAAGCGAGAACACACGACTCAGGCGAAGATGCTAGTGTTCCCTGTACTTATAGATTTGTTTACGCGCTCGTTAAAGAAGGCCAGATGCTCCGGATGCCTGGAACCCTCCACTGTACGGTGTCTCTCGTAATCATCTCGTAGATTAGAGACGTAGAACCGCAACCATTGCCATATGTTAAGCAGTGACTCGTTAGCAAGAGTAAACGAGCGCTTCTCGAAGTTAGTAGCTTAATGTGCGGACGTATTTCTTAAGTAAACCTGACGTAACGATGCCTTTCCTAACGGCAACCCCGACCGTCTGGTGCACGTCTGCTGGAAGACGTCTGCTTCGAGGTCGACAGCGAAAAGAGATGCATATACGTGGCAATGCAGTGCTTAGCGAAAATAGCAACACATATTCCCCTTTTCTTTCTTTTTTTTTAGTCCGTAGTTAACTGTAGAGATTGTTAACTGTAGAGATCGGTGTTCACCAGAAAAGGTAAACAGGCAACCCTTGCTTCTTTTTCATAGAATGTAGCTCAACGTGGAACAGTACACCTTAAAAAAAAAAAAAGAGCCAACGTAATTTTCGTAACCGCCTGACCGTCTGGTAGACGTCTGCTCGCATAGACGTCTGGTAGTCGTCTGCTTTCGAGAGGCGCAGCGAAACCCTATATACACTTCGGCGAGTGGTGTGAGCAGACTTGCGCGCGTATGTATGCCGTCTGCTTTCGCTCGTTTAGACGTAGTTGCGTCACGTTTCGACGGGCGCCTCCCAGTTAACAGCTGTGCGCAGCCTGTGCAGAGCTTCTCGGTTTTCACAGCTGGAATCGTTAGGATCGCCGCGCGCTGTCACGCAAGGGTGCGCGCCGCAGCACCGATTCTACGGCACGGATGAGCGCGCGTTGGCTGCAAGCGTCGTCGGCCGGGACGTCTATAACCAGCAGAGCGCCTTTGTAACGTACGCGGCCGCAGCCCCTGACTGTTGTTCCTAACCGGAAGCGTTTGTTCTCCCGTCAACGTCTGCTCCGTTGTACGTCTGCTCCGTTGTACGTCTGCTCCGTTGTGGAGCAGACGTAGAGACGTCTGCTCCACAACGATAATAGAGGGCGACGTAACGACCCTTACAAATGTTAGTTGTCAACGTTGCACTGCGTTTCTATATCGACAATGCCTTGCCTCGGGGCTCTAGGCAGCGGTTTGAACTGCAAACATGTAGGTTTAAGGGACCGCGACGTCCTGGCCAGATGCCTCGCTTTGGTGTCGCGTGGAGTCCCGCGTTTTGTTAGGATAAGACGCGCGTTTGGAGTTGTGCCAGGGCACTTACTAGTGAATGTCAGTGCAGCCGAAGGGCTCTTGCGTTTTTGCGAGCGAGCGAAGCGACAGCAAAACGCCATCGTCGGGGGTTTTAGACACGCGGCTATAGGGATAAGAGAAGCGAAGGTGAAACCAGAGCGCCTGAGGGTAGACGCATTGCGCTCGAAACAGCAAACGGTTTAGACCCAACCGAAAGGAGGCCATAGAACAGAAGAGAAAAAAAGATAATTCCAAAGCGAATCGGCCAATGTTGAAAAAAGAACAGAACAGGACTGAAAATATCGCATAGTGACGCGGAAGTATATAATATGTGAGGCTTTACGTCTCAAAGCCACGATATGACTGTGAGAGACGCCGCAGTGAAGGGCTCCGGAAACTTCAACCAGGGGGGGGTTCTTTAACGTTCACACGGTGCGCGGGCCTCTATTGTTTCGTCTCAATCGAAGCGCGACCTCCGCTGCCGGAATCGAACCGGCAACCTTCGTGTCAGCAGCCGAGCTATCGCCGTATAGCGACTGATCCAACCGAGGCGTACCACGTGGAAGTAACACAAGAGTCGAGTAAAGTGAAGTGAACTCTATTGCAACATAGATACAAAACAAGTTTAAACAGCAAGGACGGTGGGATAAAAGCGTGCATATAGGCAGCCTAAATGGTCTTACCTCCCCGAACAATAGCGGCAGCAGCGACATTAGCGAAAATTCTCACTTGTCACATAAATAAAACAGAAATGTGTGTATGCACAAAAGAAACCGACAAAAAACTCAGTTAGAGAGCAGATAAATACATCAAGAGAACACAAAAGAACAGAAAATAACTGAAGAGAGCTTATAAACGCAAGGGAAATGGGCGAATAAATGCTGCGCGGTGATTACAGCATTTATTTGCGGGGGAACTGGCTTAGATTGTTTTTCAAGCAACGCTCACCATGTGTTACAGATTTTGGTGATGGCGTTGTCTTACAAGAAAAACTCTTTTTTTTTCTTCATTAAAGTAGATAGAAGAGATAAAGAAGTTGTCACCATTGCTTGGTGACGGCTACCCTTTTCCACTTGGCTGTTGCAATACGAGAAATTAAGAAACAAAATATAAATACCTATCTACAGTGCTACATCGGTACGAAAAATGCGGCTGTAATAAATGCGCTGGTCATGCACGTATTCGTACGCGCCGCTTTCAAATGATTGATGCCCTCTCGATCTTATGCTTGGCGACAGGCCGTTTTTTTTATATGGTAACCTCGTCTTTTGTCACGAGAACTGGTCATTTCGCGTTGTTGCAATACATTGTTGCCAGGACACGAACGAACGAAATTCACCTTCGGGCGCCGGAACGTCAGTCATTAGCCATGATGCCCACTGCGTAGGCGCGCCCTCACACTATGTGAAGCGTGCCGCCTCCGCCGCGCAGGGGTGGGGCTCATGAAATAAATAAATAAATCTAGAAAAAGAAACGAGAGAAGAAGAGAGAAAATAAAGAAAGAAAAAAGAAGAAAGGAATGAAAAAGGAAGGAAGGAAAGAAGGCAGGAGGGAAGAAAGAAAGAAAGAAGGAAGGAAGGAAGGAAGGAAGAAGGAAGGAAGGAAGGAAGGAAGGAAGGAAGGAAGGAAGGAAGGAAGGAAGGAAGGAAGGAGGAAGGAAGGAAATAAAGAAAGAAAGAAAGAAAGAAAGAAAGAAAGAAAGAAGGAAAGAAAGGAAGGAAGAAAGAAAGAAAGAAAGAAAGAAAGGAAGGAAGGAAGGAAGGAAGGAAGGAAGGAAGGAAGGAAGGAAGGAAGGAAGGAAGGAAGGAAGGAAGGAAGGAAGGAAAGAAAGAAAGAGCTGACACTCACAGTCGATTATTGTTGCACCGATTTGCCCGATAGGGGAAGGGCTCCTGAAGTCTTGTTTTGGTGTAAGCGGTGAAGGATTTGTGGGATAAAGAACCCCCTTATACTATCCGCGTCAAATGAAACCCGAACAGCGGCAAGCCTTAGAGATGGTATAGTGCGCACCGCCCAGTTATCACCTTTGACAGGCGCCCGCATCCTGTCCGGCAGCTCTGCGCACATATGTGTGCCTGTCCGTGGTGATAAGTGGACCGCGCGCACTATACCACCGCGAAGGATTGCCGCTGTTCGGGTTTAATTTGACGCGGATAGTACGTTTGTGCTTGTGTTTGTACGCGTGCGCGTATCTGTGTTGGGCGTATGAACGTGCAAAATTGAAAAACAAGAACAGTGCATGGCGAGGGTTGCGAAGAGCCTTCCCACGCCTCAACCTTCTTTTCTGCGCCAATGCTTTGCCTTCAATAGATTCTTCATTGAGATGGAATGGAATGTTACGCTATAATATTATCATTAATAATGTTGCAATTAAGGCTTTGACAATATCATTTTGTCGCCATGTGTTAAAGTGAGTGTGTCGAAATGAATACCAACGAAAAGGTAGCGTGGGAAAAGCCGGCAAAAGGTGTGACGAAATGGAGTGACGAAATTAAACAAAATTGGAGGTATGAAGTTAAATTCAAGTAATGCAGTAGACGGCTGATTGGAGATCACTGATTGGGGTTCTCGTCCCGGGTGGGGGGGGGGGGGGCAGCGTTGTGTAATGACAATAATGAAGCTAATTGGAACGGTGTACTCTTAATTAGAATATACGTGGAAGACTTACTGAATTGGAGATTACTAAGAGAGGCCCTTAGTCGTGCAGGGGACCTGAAATTGACTTACACTGATTATGATAATAGTCATCGTGAACATAGTACGTATTTAATCTGTCCCGAAACAACGTTGAACTATTCGTGCGAGCGCAGACAAAAAAGAATAATGCTAAGCGATAAGATAAAGATGGCCTAAAGGAGGAAATATGAATAAAAGAAATAGAAATGCGAGAGTGCTAAAAACAATCGTCTGAAGAACAAAGCAAAATGTATTGACAGGGCACTCGGACAATAACCAAATTGACAAAAAAATTCTTTTGTTGCTTCCTCAATTACGAAGAAATTTCTCATAGGACAAAACAATAGGTATAAGCTGGAAAGACAATGGAAGATGAAAGCTCTTGCACACTTTGTGAAACAATGTCAAGAGCGCAAACGTCCAAATAAAAAAAAAAGAACAAGGACTGCGATTTACGAAAAACGTCGAAGACAACATGATCGAGTGTTATAAGTACGTTGTATTGTGTGGACTGTGGAGTGCTGGAGGAGGCAGGCTGCTGAATAGTGTGAATAAGAAAAAATAAATAAATAAATAATGCTAATTATGAAGTGATCGTGAGGCGTACAGTAGTGGGCAAATTTAGATTGATTCTGGCTTCCAGGAGTTCACGAGAGCTTCTTTTGGTGAAATACATGGGAGAATACATTACCATTCTTTCCGGACTTCACCCCACAGGAAGTACATGTGAATTTCCTTATATGCGCCTCATAACAAAAGTAGGCTGCCATTGTATGCAGATGCCGAATGCCATGGTTGAAAATGGTTTTGCCAATTTTGTCAAACGATAAGATCAAATGCCGCGGAACGCATGCCAAGGTGGTGTCCCGCGAGATGGTCGCCGCGTGGCAAGCAGCGCCAGCGCTGTCTATATTTTTCTTCGTACTGCTGGCCCGGAAGTCACGTGACAAAAGATCGGGTCTCGCGGCCCTCTCCGACTAAAGCCCAAACTACACGTACGCGTTACAATAGACAGTTGTAGTATGCCGGGCTTACCGGGATACCGGGCGTACCGTGATACCGGAACGGAAGTGCGCATGCGCAGATACGTACGTTACCCGTACCGCTTCCCGTACGCGCGGTATTTTTCAGATTTCACGTTACCGTGGTAGCGTAGGTGTACGTAGTGTACGCAAACATGGCGGCGCTCTCGGACGCCCGCTTCGAAGCGATTTTGGCGTAGTTGTTGAAAGATTCACTTTGTTCGCAGGAAACGACTGTTTACAGTGGCTTCACTTACCTTCAGTTAGCTTCGACGACCGAGTATTAAGGATAAGTAGGCGTAGTGTTTGAGATAGCTTCCCATTACGAACGCGTCTAGGCCTAACTACAAGATCGATGTAAACAAATCGGCAACAATTTTTTTTTCGTGTTTCGTGCGTGGTTCATAACTATTTGCTTTTGTTATTAGTAAAATAAACTCGTAACAATGCTTCGTGCGGTGCCAAAGGCAAACATTCTCGTTTTCTTTTCCTTTTCACTTCTTTAACTTAACTTTCCGTCTTTAACCTAATAACCATTCGATAGGCGGCGCTTGCCCCGCCGCGGTGGTCTAGTGGCTATGGTACTCGGTTGCTGACCTGCAGGTCGCGGGTTCGAATCCCGGCTGCGGCGGCTGCATTTCCGATGGAGGCGGAAATGTTGTAGGCCCGTGTGCCCAGATTTGGGTGCACGTTAAAGAACCGCAGGTGGTCAAAATTTCCGGAGCCCTCCACCACGGCGTCTCTCATAATTCGGTTCGGGGCCGTTAAACCATACATACCAACCGATAGGTGGCGCCATCGCCCTAGCAGGGGCATGTAAACCACGTTAACGCTATCCCGCTAAACTTTAAGACGCTGTCCACAACGAACGTTTGCTGCACGGTAACGCCATTCCCTTAAGCTCCGCTATCACGTTAACCGCAAACTATAACTGTTTAATGCGTGCCCGCCTGGCTTGTAGATTCGGTGTAGCGTCGGGCTCTTATAGAGGGAGAAGGCAGGCCACCACGAGCAGATGCGTTGAGATGGTGAGGGTTAGAAGAAGTAGAAGAAGGCGCCTAATTTTTGCAGCCCGGTAGAGAGAGCACGGCCCAGCGCCTGACGCGTTGTAACGCGGGTGTGTTGTTAGGGCTCTACGGAGAGTGGTGCGCGGGAGAGGACAACGAGCCGACATTGCGCATGTCCGTTGCTATGGTGACGCACGTGCGAGGATGAAGAGGAGTGAATCGGCGTTTGTCTAAGGGTCATCGTGTGCAACGTCAGATGCACGCACAAAGTCGTTTTTTGGGTTGGTACTGAGAAGAGTGAAGCCCTATATACCCTTGGATGTGGCACTTTGGTAGGGTAACGCTAAGGAGCGAAATCAATCTGCAGCTAATTCATGTAAATGCCGGAACTATCGCGCTGCTTGCACGAACGGTGGCGATGCATATGCAACCTGGATAGGCAGCCATTTTTTTTTTTGTCAGAGGCGGCTGGGGAGTGCAGCAGCACAGTCGTGTTTGCGAGCGTTGGCGTAGCTTGCAGGTGGGATCGAGTGCGAACGCGACGCAAATTTAACGCTAAGGAGTGGTCGCGCAGGACGCCAGCGTCACTGCAAGACTGCACCGCAGCGCTGTGCCAGAGAGACCTGTGTTTCCCGAATGGAAACACAATTTTGATGGAAACGTACGAAGCGTCTACAGACCTTTGTTATCAAGACGTCCTCTGCTACAAAAGCGGAGCATAGCCGCGGGAAAGCTTGGCCTTCCACCCGATTTTGTGTCGTTATATACACTAACTTCGAGCGCGTTGAATGAGACGATCTGAAGGTATACGTATTTGCACAATGTGTGTGCAGATGTATGTCTGTACGTTACATATGTGGAGACTATATATAGGGCTCTTCTAGACAAATATCAGGCTCGACCGAGGACGATGTCCGAGTAAACAATGGCCCGCTGCGCAGACGAGCCTGCCGTAGTACCTACATATATAAGAGCGAGCTCCTGCGACTTGGCTTGGCTGGTGGCTTCGTTGGTGGCTTCGTTGCGAAAACAGCGCGCACGGTGCGGCTCCCTTGTCCAAGTAGGGAGTGCACGATACGCGGCTTCTCTTTCATACTTTCCTGCTTACTTTCGTTCATCTCAAAAAATGTTGCTGTTCTTCTCAAAATGGCCATGGCCGAAGACCGTCAGTGCCTCTAGCGGTTATAAGGAAGACCCGAGTGGTGGACTCTCGTGGCACGGCTGCTGGTAGTGCATTTCCCTGGCATACCATCACACGCTAGCACAAACGAAAACACACACACACACACACACACGCACACACACACACGCACGCACGCACGCACAGACAGACAGACAGACAGACAGACAGATAGATAGATAGATAGATAGATAGATAGATAGATAGATAGATAGATAGATAGATAGATAGATAGATAGATAGATACATAGATAGATAGATAGATAGACAGATACATAGATAGATAGATAGATAGATAGATAGATAGATAGATAGATAGATAGATAGATAGATAGATAGATAGATAGATAGATAGATAGATAGATAGATAGATAGATAGATAGATAGATAGATAGATAGATAGATAGATAGATAGATAGATAGATAGATAGATAGACGGACGGACGGACGGACGGACGGACGGACGGACGGACGGACGGACGGATGGATGGATGGATGGATGGATGGAAGGATGGATGGATGGATGGATGGATGGATGGACGAACAGATGGATGGACTATGCATGCATTACTAAAGCGTGTGCATAAGTTCGGTGGTTTCCTTCGCATCGTGGCTAAGCCAAGGAGGATTATAATTGGCTACGCTTTACTGTGTGGAGGACTATGGCCTTGCTTTGATTGCTAGCCATTCTGTTTACGCGTGTCTTATCCATGGATTGATATGCATCACATTCGGCGTTGCTACATGTATGTAACACAGGCTGAGGATGATTACGCGTCTGTGTTATCGATGGATCGATATGGATGACATCGGCGTTGCTACATAGATGTAACACATGCTGAGGAGGATCGTTGGATGTCTTTGGTTATGGGAGAGCATTAAGCAGTCCCATGGGCCTCGCACTTGATGAGGGCCCTGTTGACAAAAAATTACGGCGTGAGCCATATCAACTTAAGAACAGCGTTCGGGTCACACGCTGTACAAAGCCGTTTAGAAAGAAAGGGGTATCTGTTTTGAGTACTTTTTTATGTATCTATTTGGGTACTTATTTTATGGAAGAGCGCAAAGCCGTTCTGTGGGCTTCACTCTTCATGAAGGCCCTGCTGACGAAAATTGAGGCGTGAGGCAAGAGGACAACAGCATTCGGCTAAGGCGGACAAGCGCGTCAGAACACTTCGGCGCCTTCGTCGTTCTCATGCTGTACCCAAAAAGGCTGCCCTACCAACTGGACCAACTTTCGATGCTGTTGCAAGGTACCAAGACAAACAGCGCCTCTGATGCATTCGCATACGATGACTGGAAGATGAACGCTGCCTTCGTTTACAACAGAGCTTTTATGCTCGGTGCTAGCCGTATGTCGTCGGTACAAAATTACCATCATCGTGAACCCGGCACGCGCTTACTTGAATGAACTGTTGATCGTCGTCCTCTCGTGCTTCGCTTGCAGATCGATTTGTCCTGTGAAAGATGCAATAACTATATTGGAAGAGAACGAACACTCAAAGAAAGACAGAAAGAGATAAAAAAGAGAGAAATTTCGTGGCGAGGCGAGGTTTGAACCCGTGTATCCACGATCCGAAGGCTTTGGCGTCACTCGGCTATGGGGACTATATAGAGCATAGCATAGCAACGTATAGAGCATAGCAGTATAGAAAATTTTGTATTGTACGATACAGGCATGACGTGTAGGCGCTGCGATCGTTCAGCCACCGCGAGGGTGACGGGTATAGGTAGTGCACAAATTTGCCCAGTCTCCGTGCCTTCAGGCTTCGAACGCATTTCTGCCTTCGTTTATTGCTGCGTTTTGTTCTTGTTTAAAAGAAGAAGAAGAAAAAAAACCGGACCGTTGTGAGCTTCGTGGGCCGATGTGAACTGGTGAGCCCAAAACGGTCAACGTTGCGAAGCGCAACTGCTCAACCTTCGCTAAACATCGCCTCGCTGCTAAGCGGATTCAGGCCCCATGGAGCCGAAAGTAAGAAGATTAGACGAATTTGTGCGCTACCCATCATTCCCACGCTGATTGATTGATTTGCGGGGTTTAACGTCCCAAAACCACCATATGATTACGAGAGACGCCGTATAGTGGAGGGCTCCGGAAATTTCGGCCACCTGGGGTTCTTTGCCGTGCACACAAATCGGAGCACAATCTTTCCGCCTCCGTCGGAAATGCAGCCGTCCCAGCCGGGATTCGATACCGCGACCTGCGGGTCAGCAGCCGAGTACCTTAGCCACTAGACCACCGCGGCGGGGTACATTCCCGTTCTGGCTGAAGCGCCGTGCGTTGCAGCTCCCATATAGACACTACCGCTGGAGTACTTCTAGTGTACTTGTATAGGAAACTTGATGATGGAGGCATCGCAAAACGACGTTAGTTGCAGAAAGCTTTCGGAGATGGTACGTGGGTGAGGACCTATGTACTGGACTGTAAGAAAAAAAAAAGAAGATGGCCTTTGCCACCGAGTTGGCTGAGGTGGTTCCATGAGGGTATCTGCGAGTTTTTCAACGACCTTCACTGCTGCAGGAAAGCTTACTCATGGCCTGTAGCTGCGGCACTCCCTGTCTGAAAATATGTGTTCCTATTATGTACGACCGGCGTCGAAAGATCAGAGACCTCCAGGGCGTAGAAAGCTCTTTTCTGTTTCTTGAGGACCAACGGACTTCACCAGCGATATCGCGAGATCGTGTTGTGTAGTCTCAAGCTGGCCATTTTCCATCTCTTTCTTATTGTGATTTTTCTCTATCTTTTTCCTTTCTATTCTTCCCCCCTTCCCCCTCTACAAGTGTAGGGTAGCCAAACGAGTCAATGCTTGATTAACCTCCCTGCCTTTCTTCTCCATTGTATCTCTCTCTCTCTATCCTTCTCTGCTATTCATTACTGTATTCGCGGTCGAACTGCGCCGTACAGCTACTGGCGGATTGAAACGGGACAGTTTGGCTCGATAGAGCCACCAAATCTTCGCTTTCGCCGTCTTCAGTTCGGGGCATTACCGGTGTAATTTTGTCTGGAACGCGTACATCAGGGCCAACATCATCTTCAGAGATAAGATCCGTTTCGACACGATGTGGGTATCTCGAGCATGTAGTGCATACCGGTCGTCTTACCGGAACATTTGACGCTGTGCTTTGAATCCGCGAATATTGCACAAGTTGTCAGTGCGATTTAGGACAAACTTGAAATCCAAACGCGAGATTTCCAGTGGAAGCAGTGGGAATATTACTATCAACCCTCTTTTGAGGGCTCTTACAGGTAGGGTACAACCAAACGCAAACCAACCAATATACAGCTATGTCAAGTGGCAGCGCAATGAATTAATACATGTGCAACAATTGATCAAATCGGCAAACACTGCCTGCATTTAGAGCAGTGGATACACATTCCAAGGCTCATCGGGTTCATAAACACTTAACGTTTCCCGTACAATATACTGGTTTCTTCTTATTTGTTTTTGTTCACGTGTTCGCCGATCTAATAGGTGTCTTCATTTGCAAGTACATAAGCACTGGATAAGCAATTCGTACATAAGCACTTCGTAGTTGGATAACCACTTTCCAGCTGCTCATGCACGTATATTAACTACGGGCCTGCATTACGTTTTTCCTGCGATGGCATCCCCGGTTGTGGTTGCCGCATTTTCAATTGAAGTGAAAATGTTTCGGCCCCGTGCGTCTCAATTTAGGTGCGCGTTAAAAAAAAAAAAAACAGGTGGTCGAAATTTTTGGAGCCTCTCGCTTTGGCATCCCTCGGCGACATCGTGGTTTTGGGACGTTTACCCGCAAGGATTCCAATTATTACGCTAGCCGTTGGCTAGTGTCCCAGTGGGTCGTTTGCGCAAAATCATTTTTTTTTTCAGCGTAAAATATATCGATTCGAAATTGAATCGATAATCACTTGTTACGTAACAGCTGCGTTGTCGTCGTGTTCGTGTTTCTTTCCAGCTGCGTGCGATTTGCGAGAGGCCTTTATGTAACGCTGTTCCGTCGCTAATTGAACGAAAACACCGTCCGAGCGACGCTAGTGTTCTTGAGTCACGTTTGAGGGAAAAAAAAAAAAAAAAAGGACGCCCGAGCAATATCGGGATCGTTGCGTCGCTTGGTCGCCTTTTTGTTTCGAAAAGGTAGCTGTGGGCCTTTGTCAAGCTGCCTCTTTTGGAGAGCAGCTTTTACCTGCAGCTGTCCTTCATCAAACTATTGATGAAAAATAAACATTATTATTATTATTATTATTATTATTATTATTATTATTATTATTATTATTATTATTATTATTATTATTATTATTATTATTATTATTATTATTAAATGGAGGAGAAGCTCTGTACGGGCGTGGCCACGTCTGTGTAAGAGTGCCTGGGCAGCCAGCTTTCTCCGCTGTGGGGCGACACGTTGGGACAGTATCGGGTTCTGACGGGGTCAGTCTGACTGCTATATAGGCCGCACATGCTCCTGACACACCTTGTCAGAGCCCAGAACTGCCTCAAAATGTTGCCCCACAGAGCAAAAGCTGCTCGCACGCTCTAAAAAGACGTGGCCAAGGCTGTACAAACGGAGAGTTGCCATCCTCAAAACCCAACCAGACAAATCGTGGTGATATATATATATATATATATATATATATATATATATATATATATATATATATATGGGGGGGGGGGGGAACGTTGAGCGTTTTCGAATTTCAGGAAACCAAAGGTTTCCCTGCGGCGACCGAAAGAAAAAAGTGTGACATCGATAGGCGAGTTTCTAAAGTTGCGGCGGTTTCTTTCTTTTGTTTTGTTTTGCTTTTTTTTTTCAATTCCTGCTTTTCAGAGCTTCGATGTGTCTGCCGAGACTGTGGTTTCGTAGCCACCAGTTTTGTAACACCTGTAGCGCCTTGGTGGCCCTACATTTCTTCTTGCTTTAAAAAAAACAAAACAAAAACGATTGTGCATCGTCTGCGGTCCTTGATCGAAAACAGATTAGATAGATGTTGGCTTTTATTTTTTTTATTTACGCCAGTACCATTCTGCGTGAGGCTAATGTCTTTGAGATAATGCATGGCCTGACTGCTGTGGTTGTGTTTAGATCACAACCTCAAGGTGCTCATTTGGCCTTTCATGTCCTCTACAACGTGTAAATAAATGTAAAAACAGTACAGCTAAGTGTTTTAAATAGGGGGGTGACAGTAGGGTTGAAACAAAGAATTCAATAGCCTGCTACGAAGCCGTCATTGCATAACTGCTCCTGGTAGGCACCTTGGCATATGCACACTACCAACCTCGTTCAGTCTTATTTCTTCTTTCAAATCTTTCTTGATTTGTTACGTTCATTCATTATTTCCTTCATTATTTCACCCATCCATAGTCTCCGTAGTTCATTCTGTCTTTCATTCATTAATTTGGTCTTTCGTTCGTTTTTCATACATGCGGTACACTGTCACACTAGTGAGAAAGAAATCGACTTTGTTTTTGACCAGCTTCCTGTTGCTTCAGCCCTATGGTGGGTGACATCCTCACTCCGGATAGCCACGGCTTGCAGCAACGGCTTGCAATAGCCACGGCTTGCAGCAACGCCGACTAAATTTCAAGGCCGAAAGGCTGCCGCAGTGACGTCAGAGGGTGGGGGCCCAGTTACGCCGCGAACGCGGCGGAAAGCCTGTGTTTCGTTCACGTTTTAGGAGAACCGACGCTCCCGCTCTCGCAGCTGCTGCGGCTTGATTGGGCCGAATAAAAGACGTGGAAAAAAAAGTCTTACTGAGCATGCTCAGTTGAGCAACTGGTCCCCCAACCTCTGACGTCACTGCGGCAGCCTTTCGGCCTTGAAATTTTGTCGGCGTTGCTTGCAGCCACCACCCGGGCCCTGTTCACAGGTTCGACCTAACGGCAGCGTTTACCCGACGAATACAAAGAATAAACGTCGGGCTCACAGCAGGAATCAAACCCCGGCATTCTGCGTGACAATCAAGTGTTCTGCCTTAGGTCTCCAAACTACATGAAAAAAAGACCCTAAATAGGCGTAACAATGGTCAAACGTCAGTGCTGGTTGCAGTGCTGGCTATCTAACTTTATAAACGTAACGTATGTGCTTTTATCCCTCAGTTGTCACGTCGGGTTAACGTCGGTCGCCATCCGCTGGAGTTGGTCTACGTCGCACTAGCCAGGGCTATTGTCCTCGCGTACACAAGCATATCTACTGTGCGCTTCTAAGGCTGTCAATATCCGTGTCGCTATTTACATATTCACGCAGTTGTAAGCAACTAGTTATACAAAACGTATGTGACTGTTCAGCGTATGTCTGTACGTACAGCATATATATATATATATATATATATATATATATATATATATATATATATATATATATATATATATATATATAATGTGTGTGTGTGTGTGTGTGCGTGTGTTTATGTACCAAACCGCAATGCGTGCTCGGGTGCATTGCTGTTTCCGATATTATCATCATCATCATCAGCTTGACTACGCCGACTGCAAGACAAAGGCATCTCGCATATTCCGCCAGTCAACTCGGTCCTGTGCTCACTGCTGACTTTATACCCGCAAGCTTCCTAATATCATCCGCCCGCCTAACTATATATCTGTCTCCACTTAACCCGCTTGCCTTCTCTTGTAATATAGTCTGTGATCCTTAATGACCAGCGGTTATCTTGCCTTCGGGCTACGTGCCCTGCCAATGACCATTTCTTCTGCTTGATTTCGGCTATGATGTCCCCGACACTCGTTTGTTTCCTGACCCACTCTGCTCTCTTATTGTCGCTTGGGGTCACGCCTATCATTTCCATTTCTATTTCTCGCTGCGTTGTCCTCTACTCAAGTCGAACCCTCTTTCTAGTCTGCTATTATCAGGCCGTCTTGTTTAAATTTTCGCAGCGCAACTCTGCGATAACCGTGGCAGAAAGTTCTAGGGCTAAGCGGCTGTTTATCTACGTTTGTTGACTGACATGCTGCGTCATAAGTTACTTCAACTAACATTCTTCAGCTGAAAAAGCGGGAGGGAGAGAAGATGGAAAGGGGAGAAGGGCGACGTGTGACTGCTGCTACACGAGACACCCATGTCGAGGTGTAGATGGTTTAGGGTCGCTTCCGGAATTTTTCGTCATATCTTTCAAACTTCTTTTGATTTTTGCAGTTATTTATTTGCTCGTTGTAACTAACAACGTAAACGAAAGGCTGTTTAAAGTCGCGCTTACCAATACCCGTACGCGATTGCCCCGCCGCGGTGGTCTAGTGGCTAAGGTACTCGGCTGCTGACCCGCAGGGCGCGGGTTCGAATCCCGGCTGCGGCGGCTGCATTTCCGATGGAGGCGGAAATGTTGTAGGCCCGTGTGCTCAGATTTGGGTGCACGTTAAAGAACCCCAGGTGGTCTAAATTTCCGGAGCCCTCCACTACGGCGTCTCTCATAATCATATAGTGGTTTTGGGACGTTAAACCCCACATATCAATCAATCAATACCCGTACGCGTTATGTAACAGTTATGTAACAGTTATCATTATTCCTAACAGTTATCTTCGCGGCAAACTTTTTTGAGGAAGCCCCGCCGTTGTGGTCTAGTGGCTAACGTACTCGGCTGCTGACCCGCAGGTCGCGGGATCGAATCCCGGCTGAGGCGGCTGCATTTCCGATGGAGGCGGAAACGTTGTAGGCCCGTGTGCTCAGATTTGGGTGCACGTTAAAGAACCCCAGGTGGTCGTAATTTCCCCAGGTGGTCGTAATTTCCTCCACTACGGCGTCTCTCATAATCATATGGTTGTTTTGGGACGTTAAACAACACATATCAATCAATCAATCAATCAATCAATCAATCAATCAAACTTTTTGAGGAAGGCAGCGCGATGCAATCGAAGGCCGAGTAACCGTTATTCGAATGCCAAGCCACAACGCGTGTATAGAAACAGCTTCAATCGTCATGTGGTCCTCCGCGTGCATCAGGAACTTCGATAAGGATCTCTTAATGTTCAAATCATAGAGTGCGCGCTCATGCCTCTACCGCGCGGCCATTAAGCTGCGGAATGCTTCTTCTGAAATTGCAGTCACGACTTGTTGTTGTTGTTGTTGTTGCCCCTTCGCACTGGCACATACCCACTATGGGGGATTGGCCATGAAATCTAGAAGTATCCTAAATTATATATAATAAAAGGTTTATCCTTAATCAAAAAACTAATGATGTAATAGAAAATAATCATTAACTAAAAAGGAATATTAAACTAAACAAATAATTAAAGATTGAATCAAGAAGAGAAAAGGTGAGGTAATACTACAGTGGAAGACAGAAATTTTGAGTAGACCAGACAATCGAGCTTATCTCACCCGGTCACAATCAAATGAATATGCAAATTTCATTCAAAATTAGACAAGTGTCGTCAGAAATATATTTAAGCAGGCATTATTATGACATGCGCTTTGATTCTCGAATGAAATTGCATACAGCATCGAATACGCTCCTGTGGCAATGTCCCAAGCTAAAGGCACCGAAACTTAGAACATTCTCTGCAGTTAAATTTAAACCTACTGCTTGAAAAGGAACAATTAAAAGTCTTTTCCTAATTAATGAATAGTTTTTACATGTTATAAAGTAATGCTCTATTGTTTCCGTTTCTTCACAGAATGGACACAGGGGGGATATCGCCAGACCAGCTCTGTGCAAGTAAAAGTTTAATGGAGGGACACGGCATCGAAATTTGGTTAAAATAACTGCTAACTTTTTAGATTGACTCCACTGAGGTTTCCAGGGGTATGTTAGGTGCTGATAGTCCGTATGTTTAGTAATATTTTCCATAATATCCGTATAAATAGCCCATTTTCTATATCTGATCGACACTATGTGTTCCGATTCTGGTAGTACCGGGATCACAGGGCCATCAAGTGTGGCTCGAGATAGTGAATCGGCTATTTCATTCAACCGTATGCCACAGTGTCCCGGGACCCAGACTAACTTCAGGAACTTCACATGAGGTGGAACTAATGTTTGTAATGTCGCTAGAGCTCTTGATTGTTCTGAAGCTGTGAGAGTAGTACACAGCGAAAGAGAATCAGTAATTATCATTGCACTCTCTTCGTTTGAAGGAAGTTTTCGTAGCGCTAAAATAATAGCCAGGAGCTCAGCTTCGAAAACCGGAGTGAAGTCTGGTAGTCTTACCGAGAATGACCAACCGAGGTAATCAGAGACGATTCCTACTGCTGCCTTTTCTTTATTCACAGAAGCGTCTGTGGCTATTATGTTCTTTATTTCCGCATGAGCTATGTAGTCTTCTAACCTGTCATTTAAGTAACTCGAAGATTGAAACTTAGATAGTGGGGGAAAAATTTCATCACATTCTATCGTAATATTGTGATTTAATGCTTTGGTTCCAATTACCGATCTGATATCCACCTTTATGCTTTCAAGTTTCTTTTGTACAAAAATAATCTGGGGAGTACGAAAGCGTGGCCAGTGAGCGAGGAAGAAGGCGTCGGGGTCACTAATAAAGGCATATGCAGACCGTCTCGCTGATAAGCCATAAAATTTCAAGTATGTTTGTACTGTTAAGATACGGAATCGGCAAAGAATAGTTGGTATGCGAGCTTCCTGATATAGTACATTAATAGCGACATACCTGGGGAGTCGCAAACACAACCGTAACGCTTCTCGCTCTAATAGAACTAACGGTTTAATTTTGTACGTAGGGCCACCCGAAAATAATATACACCCAAATTCGAGTATTGGGCGCATGTACATTTTATATATCATTAATAAGGTGTGTCTACGTAACCCATATTTTCTGTTGCTCAACCTTCGCAATAAACCTGAAGCTCGTTGTGCCTTTGCCACGATATAGTCTATGTGAGGGCTCCAGTTAAGTTTCTCGTTATAAATAATGCCCAAATATTTGATAGACTCTACTTGTGGAATCGGTTCCTGATTATAAAGTACTGAAATTTGAATAGAATCTGCTATAGGGAACACCAGGAGCGCACTTTTACTGATGTTTAGAGACAATGAAATTGAATGCAGCCAAATTTCAAGAGAATACATGTACTTTTGCAATTTTTGATGCAAAGAATAAATGTCACTGTCTGCAACGAAAAATGCAATGTCGTCTGCATAAATGTAGACAGTGATATCTCGTTCAATGGGAATTGAGCTCATCAACACATTGAATAACAGCGGAGATAGGACCGCCCCTTGAGGTACTCCACGTTGCTGTTTGAATTTAGATGAGTGACATCCATCCTTTGCACAATAAAATTCTCTCGATTTTAGAAACTCTGCTACCCAATCAACAATATATCGCGGAAAGTCACATTCGTGTAAAGAATTCAATAAAATTGAGTGCTCAACGCTATCATAAGCTTTAGCTATGTCTAGTGTTACTAGTACCGCGTATTGTCGTCTTTTTCGGGCAAGCTGTATTCGGCTCTCTAAGTCGGCATGAGCACACCAAATGAGCACACCAAACACAAGTCACGACTTGTGTTTTTGTTTTGTGTCTTCTTTTTCTTTGCTAGCTGACCTTGCGGAAATAAAGCGCACACAGAAAGAACTCGCTTCGTACAATGGCGTGAGGTCGCGGGGGCAAAACAAGAAGAAATTGAAAAAAAAAAACGCATTACGACTTAATATCTGTAGCCATTAATCCTATCCCCGAGGGTTTGCCGCATTCGCATAAACAACGGCGTGGTTGTATGACTACTATTCTATATTTAGACTCTTTTTTTTTCCCCATATAGCAGCGGCAGATGTTCGGCTAGAGCTGGAACTGCGCCAAGTTAAACGCCGCCCGTATACTAAAGAGCACGTTGCGCTCCCTTGGTGGCAAAATAGTATACCTGTTAGTAACTGTAATGCTTTTTTTTTTTTTATCGACATCGTCAGCATTTACGGTTCCTGCTGCGACCGCCGAGATGACCGGCGCGCGCGCCCAGTATCTCGGAGGCCATGGCCAGCTTATAGATGTCTACGATGCCGTCCGGAATCGGAACACCTCTCGAGTTTGCCACCTCCCCTTGGGAGGAAGGATGTGGCGCCACTGTGCACGGGCAAGCAGCGTGATGAAAATGAATGTTATAACGTGCGCCTGCGAGGCTTGTGTTGGCTAGGGCTTAGCAATGCTTGGTCATATGGCTTCGGCTGCGCTTAAGAAGCTTCTTTACAACAAAAACCTTTATAAACGGATCGCGTCAGCCCGTGTTTGTATATATCTTAACAATAAATTTCTACGTACTTGTAAGACATATTCTATAAACAAAAAAAAGAAGCAACCAGACAAAGCGACTCAATTTTAACGTTAGTCTTGTTCTCTGTCTTCCGACTTTAGCACTCTTAAGTCGATTTGGGATGTTTTGAATGTTCATTTCTGCATGAAGTCTTTCTGTGTGCGTGTGTGGCGGGGAGAAAAGGAGATGTTAACGTTAATCAACGTGCTTTTTTTTGCGAGGGTAATCTCCAGTTGTCCATTTTGACTTACTGCTCTAGTAACCTAGATAAATTCCTCAAGATTCGTTTTCGCAGCTTTGTCTCGCTTAGATTTCGCTCGCTATTTTGGTTGAAAGTCTTAGTATAGAGCCCGTGATAGAGCCAGTTTCGCACTAAGTGTTATGTGCAAAATCTCTTCGCTGCCAGCTATAAAGTGAAAGCTGTGTCACCTTCTCCAGATTCGGAAGACGTTGCGAAAACACAGCTCTCCGGCAGGAAATGCGGAAGTGCTAGCTCCTTTAAAATCTGCTAAGCTCAGTTGGCAAGAACACCTCGTTCCATCTGCGTCGTCTGCTCCGGCGTAAACTCGTGAGAAGTCAGCCATGCAGTGGTCGACTTGCGTCATTTTCTCGTTCTTCTTTTTCCTGTTCTCAGCCTTCTTTTCCTTTTTTCTTATCTCGCTCCTCCTGTCCTAGTGTGACTTTATTACTTTTGGCATCGGTTTGTCTTTCTCGTCGTCTGTTTCAATTCATCCCTCTTGGGCGCCTGCTCAGTCCGTTTGTTCTTCTAGCCCATCTGCTTGTTTGTATTCTTCTTCTTCCTCTTCTGTTCGTCTGTCTCTTCCATCTATTTACTCTTCGGCTCCATCGACTGCCATTGCTCCTTGTTCGTCTGCTTCTGGTGTTCTTCCTTCTGCGTATTCTGTTTGTTTGTCTGCTGACTCTGTCAGGTCTCTGTTACATTAATTTGCTATCTTGTTCCAGTTTCGTCAGCTTCTACTTCTGTTTTTTCCCGCCTTCGGCACGTGTGATCTAGTTCCTTTTCTATTTCAATTTGTTCAACTTCATAATCATCCTCTTTTTCTTCTACTACTATACGTCGTCTGCTCATTTTCTTTCGTTTTCATGTTCGTGTTCTTTTGCCTGTTTCGTCTCTTCACCAGCTTTCGTTCTCGCTTCTCGCGTCAGTTGCTTGTTGGTATATATCTTCGATTCTTCCCCGTCATTCTCCTTCGGCTGTGTTATTAGAGAACACCACGTCTAAATTAGGTTTTACCCTTATCACTCTGCCAACAGCACCCACCAGGCTTGGTAATAGCATTAGCAGGGACACGTACCCTGATTTGACCTTCACCTTCAACATTAAAAATGCCACGTGGTCAAACCTCGATGAAAACCTTGGTAGTGACCATTATATTCTTAGCACCTCTATAGCATCACCAAAAGTTCGTCGTGTCGCTGGGGACGTTGTGATGACAGACTGGGTGACCTTTCGAAAGCGCCCTCTGCCGGAGCAAACGCCCTGTGATGTCAGTGGGTGGGTTGCTTTCATTCGAGAAACGCATGATGCCACCTCTAAGAAAATAACGCGCACAGTTGAGGCGCCTGCGATAGACCGGCACCTATTGCACATGTGGGATAGTAGGCGACGCCTGATCAAGAGATGGAAAAAACAACGCCTCAACCGCTGCCTCTACAGGCGAATCGCTGCTCTGTCGGAGGAAGCGAATGAATACGCAACGAAACTTGCCACCGATGGTTGGGTGCAGTTTTGCGGTTCTCTCCGCGGTACACTAGGGACTAGCCAGACGTGGGCGATACTGAGGTCCATGCTGGAGCCGGACAAATCTAAGTCCTCCATGAACCGCATTCTTCAAAGAATAGTACACAGCTACCCCGGCACCGACGGAGAGTTGATCCAGGCGCTTAAAGACCGTTATATCGGTACTGATGTGGTTCCGCCATGTACATTAGAGTACATCGGCAGCGAGAATGCCACATTAGACGCCGCAATCACGAAAGAAGAGGTTTTCGCGGCAGCCCAGGCAGCCAATCGGAACTCTGCGCCGGGGTCGGATGGTATAACAAACGCTATGATAAGAAACCTCAGCACTGAGGTTCTTGAGCAGATAACGCAATTTCTTAACGACCACTGCTGGTCCCAAGGTCACGTTCCTCCGGAGTGGAAGGAAGCCAAAATAATAACTATACCAAAGCCCGGTAAAGCACCATCGCTCGGAGCCCTGCGGCCCATTTCGCTTACTTCGTGCATGGGCAAGCTCTACGAGCGAGTAGTACAGACACGGCTTCAAAATTACATTGAAAAAGAAAATCTGTTTCCCGCTACCATGATTGGTTTTCGCTCCGGACTCTCAACCCAGGATGCCTTCCTCCTTTTAAAAGAAGAGGTCATGAGTTGCGTACCCAGGGGAGGCGAACATTTGGTCTTGGCCCTCGACCTCAAAGGGGCCTTTGATAATGTTTCGCACGAGGCCATTCTCTCTGAACTCAACACAATCGGCTGCGGAAAGCGTACATTTAACTACATTAAATCCTTCCTCTCTGGGCGGACGGCAACTATTGGGATAGGCGACACGAGGTCGGTGCCGTTCTCGATGCCAAATAAAGGCACACCGCAAGGGGCAGTCATCTCCCCCTTGCTCTTTAACATAGCTATGCGCAGACTTGCTCACGAGCTCGAAGCAATCCCGCACCTTGGATATACATTGTATGCGGACGACATCACACTCTGGGCTACGAAGGGTTCACTGGCGCTGAAAGAGCAGACCCTCCAGGCTGCTGCGACAGCTGTGGCAGAGTTCGCAAGAAATAGTGGGCTGAGCTGTGCGCCTGAAAAATCTGAACTCATAAGAATACACAGTAAGTATTACAAAAGTAACGGTGACATAAACTTACAGGTAGACGGCCATGCCATAGCCGAGGTTACTCAGGCCCGTATACTTGGCTTCTGGGTCCAAAGCAATGGCAAAGCCAGTCACACGATAACCACCTTAAAGACTACGGTTAAACAGATAGCTAGAATGATCCGTCGCATCACTTATCATAAAAAGGCATGAAAGAAAAGGATACTCTCCGGCTTGTCCAGGCCTTAGTTTTGAGCAGAGTGACGTATGGCCTACCGTACCACTCACTCGACAGAAGTGAGGAGAGCCAGGTGGATGTGCTCATTAGAAGCGCTTTTAAGGCAGCACTTGGTCTACCCACCAGCACACCGACCGAGCGGCTCCTAGCTCTCGGTATACATAACACTTATGCTGAGCTCAGTGCCGCAGTCCTCATGTCTCAGAGGAATCGTCTAAGTGAAACTTCAGCAGGCAGGGCGATACTCACTAGAATAGGAATTTCGCCCCACCCACAGCACATTGATGAGGAGCTGGTCGACGTAGCCCAAGAGGTTCGCAGGCGAATCTCAATCGCACCGGTGCCCAAAAATATGCATCACGACTTTCACGCTGAGCGACGTACTGCGAGGGTAAACTGGCTTCGAAAGCAATTCGGCTCAGCTTCCAATGTCGCGTACGTCGATGCGGCCAGTTTCGATTGGCAGAGACACATAATTACTGTTGTCGATAACAACATGACGCTGCTAACGAGTGCCTCCGTACGCACGACCTCGGCTACAAAGGCGGAGACGATGGCCATAGCCTTAGCCTTAAGGTTTCAGGAGCGTAGAGGGGAGCCATCAGTTATTTTATCCGACTCCCAGGAAGCCTGCCGGCTCTTTTTAAGGGGCCGCCTTCCAGCAATGGGGCTGAGGCTGCTAGGATCCAAACTCGCTCACCACCATCGCTTGATCTGGTGCCCGGGACACGCAGGTCTCGAAGGCAATGAAAGGGCGGACGCTCTAGCTCGTGCGTTTTGTAACCGAGCGGAGAATCCATCTCTTTCATTGACCATGCCAATTTTACCTAGGGAGATTCTAGCTCACCAGCGCTTCACGCGTCAAAAATGTGGAACACCTCACAGATCCCTTAATGGGGAAGAGGCCACTGACCTTAGAAAAATTCAAACGGATGTATTTCCGCACCTACTGAAGTTACACGCGATACATCCAACTCTTTACCCGGCTGTATGTCCGTGGTGCGGCGGAAGACCGACTCTCTACCACATATCGTGGGGGTGCGATCGTAAACCAAGCGACATAACCAATTTTCTCGGCGAACCTTTAACACCTAGTATGGAGCAGTGGGAGGCACACCTCGCTAGCTCGGACCCAGGAGTGCAGCTCGCACTACTGGATCAAGTCCGGCGGGCGGCTAAGGCCAGTGGAGCCCTGGACGTAGGGCCCCAACCATAAAGGCTCTAAAACGCCCCTCTCCCTTTCCCCTTCAATAAAGTTTTACTCTCTCTCTCTCCTTCGGCTCCTACTTCTGATGGTTTGTTTGGCCTGCTTTGTGCAACTTCTCTTGACAAATTCGCTTCTATCGGCCTCTGAAAAGCGCTAAGCCTCAAGCGCCCTGCTTCTAAGTCAACACTGAAGCAACTTGACTGTGTCGAAATGAACAGCTAACTTCAACGCATTCCTTATTTGCTTTGTCTCCCTGTCTCTCCAGATCTTTTTTTTATTGAAGTATTGACGCTGACTTCCTTTAAAACTTTTCACTTCCTGAAGCGTGTGAGTAAGCGAATTTCTTTAGAGGACTCGACTGCTTACGTTCCACGTATACAGTTCCTCGTTTACATATCCCTAAAGGGTCGTATGCTGCTACTTGTGAGCATAGATCATACATTCCTTGCTGTTTCTTTCTTCTTTTCGCGCGTTCCTAGCGCGGGGTTGTAAAGCTATACGATTCTTGTTTGCGTAGGAATGGCTGCTTCGGGCACTGCGCCAGTAAATGCAGTGTCTGATTGTATCGAGTTTGGGCGGCTGTGGCAACAGCCTTTGTAAATGACGCTGACTGAGCCAGTGATGGCACGATTGAAGGAATCAGCAAGTGAGTGGGCAACATTGAGTGAGTTAGTGAGTGAGTGAGGTTGTCCGATATTGTGGTATGCAGAGCTTGTGCTAAACGAAGCTACGGAGCTTAAAACGTGATAAAATTTTCGGCAGTGCCCTTGCGAAAATTCTTGAACTGAGAGCTTTCTTTTCGTCAAGCACAATCAGTAGTCTTGTATTCCGCAAACGCCTTCGCGCGTATACACGCCGGAATTCTGCGAGAGTGTCAGCTCTTCTAGTATTCCGCTACACGCTTTGAAATAAGCGCTATACTGGGTATGGATGGATGGATGGATGGATGGATGGATATGGCTGTACCCTTTAGATCGGGCGGTGGCTAGCGCCACGAAGCCGTAATACCTAATGAACCAAAAACTATATATTTTTTTTCCCTTAAACCAGACGCCGGCAGCGACATCTAGCGACTGTTTGTTGAAAGGCGACGTTTCTAAAAAATAACTTTTACCGGTCAAATACTGCTCTATTATGTCAAATATTATGTTCTCTATTTGTAATTTTGTTTTGTTCTGATGCTATTGTTATTATTATTTTTGTTTTGGTCTTTTAAACTTGTCTTATTTCGTTGTGGTGTCTGCGAATGTATGTATTTATGTGCTGCCCTCCTGCATGGACCCAATTAAGGTCTGCAGTATCGTGTAAATAAATGAATAAAAAATGAAAAGAAAAGTTAACAACACGCGACGCATTAGCCTTTGTGCCGTTATCAAATCCTTGCAACTCTGTGAAGTAACATACGCTTCTTTAATGCAGTGAAACTTGTTTTGTTGTTTTTCCTGGCCGTGCTTTGTGCCGCCAACTTGTCGACATATATGTTTACGTGTACCGGGTATTCCGCAAATAGTCAGGAATTGGCGGGAAAACTAAGCATTTTTTTTTTCTCTTTCAATTACTCAAGGGATATGTCTAGATCACGAAGAGGCAATATTGTCCCTCTAGTCTTTTTTTTTCTTTTTTAGTTTTAAGTGAGGAGCACCTGAAGAGCCCGGGCTGTCGTAAGCGGTTATCGCTTGGCGCATAACGCGAGCAAAACCACGTAAAAAAGTTTTTTAAGAAAAGAAAACAAGCGAGAAATAGAGAGAAAGAAGAAGGAAAATAGGAAATTAAATAGAAATGAACAGAAATAAGGAATGAAGAAAAGAGAAAAAAACTGAAAACGAGAAAAAGAAAGAAAGATAGGGGGAAATAAAGAGAAAATCGTAAAGCAATAGCTGCATGCCCAGCTCCCCACTTAATTCCGACGCGAGACAACTATACCTCTTTCCGAGCGGTTGTGTTTCACGACGCGCCCAGGCCCACCGAGCTCTCCTTACATTTACGAACCGAACGGACCTGGCCACCCGTTTATAGACGTTTTTTTTATTATTTTTATTTGTGTTTTTTTTACTCATACTCGTCGAAGACTTCGTCATTTTTTCCCCCTTCCTCATCTTCTTTCCTTTTTCTCCCCTCTAAATCTTTGTTTTCTCTGTTTCTTCCCTCCTCCCGAAAGAGTGAGCAGGCGTTGTGCCCCTTCTGGTGGCAGTTGCCAGCTTGCTCTCTCCCTCTTTCTTCTGTGTCCTTGTGTATCTGTGTATGCAAATCAAATGAATAAATAAATAAATCCGGCTTGGCGCCACTGTAATGCTAAGCTGTCTTGGTTATTATTTGGGTTCGTTTTATGAAAGCGTCCGAACAGTGCCATAGCTGGCGGAGGCCACTGTGTGCTATAGCGAGACGGAAGCGCTGTAGGCCTCGTTTGTTTTGTGGCGCCTGGTGTTTATGTTGCGCTCGAACAACAACACGTTTTAGAGCGCTCGAGCTACGAGCAGTTGATGCCACCCAGGTATTCGGCAGCACCCGCTAGTCCTGCCAACACTTCGAACATGGCTGCAGCAGACGGATGAAACATGTTTGCTCTTCTCTCTCATTCTTTTTGTTTACGGGCTCCCATCGCCCCCTTCGCGTTTCCTCTTACACAACGCCAAAGTTATATACTGCACACTGCCAAACAGCATACGGATGGAAGAAATCGCGTCGTCTGTGCGTACTCTCGTTGGTGTGTGTCTGTTGCGTGCTTTTGTTTTTGTTTGTGCGAGGTTTTCATTTATTGGGAGACAGTGAGTTTGTGTATAGATGTGCATCTGTGTTACCGTGTGCTTGCACCTGTCTATCTTTGCGTGGGCTCTTTCTCTGTGCGTGCGCACGTTGCGATTATCTTCTGTATCGACATAGGTGTGTATGTGAAAGAGATAAGTTGTCGACCACGCAGACAGTTTGTAACAAGAACCCACGAGGAAATCCATTCGTGAAATAGGGTTTTACGGATTTTATTCGGAAAAATCAGACTCTGGTTTTAGCGGATATTTTGCGGAATTTATCGGGAAAGTCTGGGTTTCGTCCGGATCTTCTTAAGAAACAATAGCTTCCAGATAAAAAAAAATTCGTCCAGGTCTGGCGATTGAATCCGAGACCAACGCCTGTCCGGGCTGGTTGTTCCGCTGATTGAGCTAACCAAGAAACTAGCGAATTCGCCTCGCGATGGCCAATTAGTCGACTATTCCAAACACATGGGCACATAATATTGCAAGTATGTTCCATATGGTTTCGTGCTACAAACGGATTGATTGATAGATTCATTGATTGATTGATTTGTGGGGTTTAACGTCCCAAAACCACCATATGATTATGAGAGACGCCGTAGTGGAGGGCTCCGGAAATTTCGACCAACTGGGGTTCTTTAACGTGCACCCAAATCTGGGCACACGGGCCTACAACATTTCCGCCTCTATCGGAAATGCAGCCGCCGCAGCCGGGATTCGATCCCGCGACCTGCGGGTCAGCAGCCGAGTACCTTAGCCACTAGACCATCGCGGCGGAGCGGGCTACAAACGGATGGTTGTTAATCATCCCTTTCATAACATACGCCACCTCGAGTAGTTGGAGGAGATAATTTTTCAACGTTTTGCGTGTATTTGTTTTTTTCTGCGTGTCAATATAGCACATTTTTTCCCTAGATGTTTGTGTTCGTGTGTTTTCGTTGTCCGCCTTCTAGCGTGCCTCCGTTTACGTGAGCGTTTCCGTTTAACTCTGCGTCTTCTTCGTGTCTCCTTTGTGCGTCTGCGTGCGTGTATTCGTGTGTATGTGTTTATGTTTACGTGGTGTGCGCGTATATGCGTCAGTTTACCGCCTAGCACCAGAAAATAGGCCGCCTCTTGGTTTGCAAAAAAAAAAAAAAGGGGGTTCCAACTCCCGTCTCTCCTTCGTCTTTCCCTTTATTTTTATACTCTAGCTGTTCTCCACTCCTATCTTGCGGTTGCCCTCAGTCGCCTATACTATACCTGTAGCACCCTCCAAAATGCGTGACCGGGGTGGGGTTTTATTTTCGGTCCGGCGTTGTCGGGGGATTTCGTGGCTCACACGGCGTGACGCTGGCATCTATAGGGACAGCGTAACCCTCCAACGGAACCACTTTGTCTCGAGTTGTTTTATCTGTTTGTTTACGCATTGTTGCGCTCGTGCCGGATTGAAGAAGTCGCAGCCAGCGACGGTGGCGTGCCGTTTAGAATGGCCGCAAGTTGGCACTCGTTAAAGTTTTGTGGGACCCCTTCCTCGTCGGAGGCATCGTCGTCCGACGCCCCGGCGCCCTCCGCTAACTCTCTCTCTCTCTCTCTCTCTCTCTCTCTCTCTCTCTCTCTCTCTCTCTCTCTCTCTCTCTCTCTCTCTTCCGCTTATTTTTATCACTTTCAATGCCTGTTCTCTTTCTCACACTCTAATAACAGGTAGGCGCCCAGCTACATCCCAGGTCTTGCAACATTTGACGATTAATGACCGCTGAGAAAGACGTGTGCGGTGATAGCTTCAAAAGGGTTGACAAAACTGTTAATCGCCACCCCGTCGTTACCGCGATCGTCATCAACGCGTGTACATTTTGTGCGGCGTGATTGATCGGTTCTGTTCACTGGTTGCTCGTTTGATTAATGCGTTTTTAGCCCTCTAGGAAAGCGTCGCGTCGAAAGATCACAGAGAGCGACACAAGAGTGTTTGGTCTGAATGCCGGAGCGATGAAATACGTCGTTCGAGCAACACCAATCGGCTTTCCGATTTATTCACCAATTTACGGATTCATGTCCTTTAACCATTTTCGAAGCATCGGTCAAGGGGTCCAGAAGGCATTACACATGTCCGTGCGAGTGCTGGCCCTCAACACAATTATGATTTTGTGGTTCAATGAACACAGTGTTACCAGCAACCGAGACCAACGTTGGCACACGCTAGCCAATGTTAGAGACAATGCGAACAAAGTACGACGACACCCGCCAATGCGCAATTGCCTACAGTAAGCCCACATCGCCAGCCATTTAGCCAAATCTAGTGAGCATTAATTAGCTGCAGCACTAGTCGATATTAGCAAACACTCGGGACGCTGTGGCCGACATCCTGCTGATAACAATGAAGCCACCACTACGCAGCGTCAGATATCATTTAAACCAACAGCCAACTCTTGCCTGCATTAGCCCTCATCATAAAACACAAGCCATTAGTAGACAATGAACACATGTGTTAGCGCATAATACCGGTGTTGGCCATTTAACCAGTATTGGCAATGTACATCAAAGTTAGCAGAATACAACAGTGTTGTCCATGTAACAGAAGTGTGGGTCATGCAACCAGTGTTAGCATATAATACCAGTCTTGGTTATGTAATTAATACTAGTGTTGGCCATAAACCCAGTGTTACCTTTGTACACCAAAGCTAGCGCTATATACACCTTCGCCACATTACCGGTAATGGTATTGTACACTATTGTTAGCTTCGGGCACCAGTAGCGATAACGGTTGCACAAGTGAACATTATTCAACTCAACCCAACACCAGTGCTGGTTATTTAGCATCAGTAATGGGTTGTATAACACCGGCCTTACCGGTACACGCTATATAGTGTTAGCATACAGGTATAACGGCTGTGTTAGGCGTATAACCAGTGTTGGCGGTAAAACATCAGAATCGGTCATATAACTCAAGAGTTACCCACAGAACAGCTATTAGGAGTACACCAGTGTTGTTATATACCCACAGAACAGCTATTAGGAGTACACCAGTGTTGTTATATAAGACCATGGTGTCGGGCCTCGAGAGCTCCGAATGTCGACATGAACTTCGGGCTATCCGTAGAACCTGCGATGTGGCGGTTAGCATAGGTCTAACTGTCCCCACGTGGGAGTTGATTGAAATGGAGGGTTTAACCTCCCAAAACCACCATATGATTGTGAGAGACGCCGTAGTGCTCCGCAAATTTCTACTACCTGGGGTTTCTTTAAAGTGCACCCAAATCTAAGTACACGGGCCTACATCATTTCCGCCTCCATCGGAAATTCAGGCGTCACAGCCGGGATTCGAACCCGCGACCTGCGGGTCAACAGCCAAGTACCTTAGCCCCTAGACCACCGCGGCGGGGCCCACGTGGGAGTGCCCCGCGGTGTCGCTCTATGGTGTGGCGCTACTAGGGATCCCTAAATAATTTCAATTCAATTCAATTTTCAAAACTTGTTTTATTGTTTTCTTGTACAAGACACAAGAAACAAAAGGATGTTGGGGCTAAAGGCATATAGCCTGACAGAGGACCCAACACCAGTTCGTACATCAAAAAAATAAAAATAAAAAACAGCTTTCGTGGCATCCAGACTTTTATGACCAAAAGAAGCAACAGAGCAAAGAATAGCTGACAAAAAATATCATGTTACATTGAATCTGACTGATTATACAAATCTTGTAACATACTACACAACACACTTAAATAACAATCACTAAATAACATCGTTAAATAACGTTGTTCGTGCCGTACCGCACACCTGTCTTAGTCATATACAATCTCAATTAGTGGTAGAAACCTGCCATATAACACTCGCCTTTAGCCGCATAACCATTGTTAGTAGCATGCAAGGAGACCAGAACGTCCCAACCGTTCACATGTCAGGGGAAGGTAATAAAAGACGCTGCGCTTCCGCTCATATACACTGTAAGAACTGTCCGTTATAGAGGCACGCCAAAGATTGACGTAAAGCTCACGGGTGCCTCTCAGTTCGTGGGAAGGAGCAGAAAATGGCCGCGGACGCCAACAGACGTATAGTGCTGTTATTGTAGCTGCGGAGACGGTGTCCTTCAGTGGACCTTATGGAAAACTCTAGAAGTCGGCTGCTCTGATTAGTTAATTTCTAGCCGGCATGCCACTACCAGGCCACTTTTTTGGGTGGGAACGATGTGTTGATAGAGAACCTGGGGGCGTGTAACCATAGGAAAGAAACTCGGCATGCACAACTATATGAAGCGACTTCCAGAAGCGTGTCTTCGCTTCAGCCGCTCCGCATTGTCGCATTGTGATCGCCAACCGTCAAACTCTGGACTTCTGCGGACACTATATCGCATCGCGGTCGCGTGTTCTTTTTTTATTTTCTTTTATTTTTGTATGCCGGATGCTTCGCAGAGAGTTTTGGCCCTGCGTCTGCTTTACATACGTCGCGCACGCGAGTTGGAAGTCGAAAGAGTTCGCCGGCGATCGTGTTACGCGCGTGTATATATATATATATATATATATATATATATATATATATATATATATATATATATATATATATATATATATATATATATATATATATATATATATATATATATATATATATATATATAGTGTGTTCTCGGGTGACCTTATCACTTGACGCGTCCCGGAATGTTGAAACCGGCTTTCTTTTAGACAGTCCGCTGCGTACTTTGGTCCTTCCGAAAAAAAAAGGGTTTGGTGTGTGTCGTTTGCCCCGAAGCTGATAAAAAAAAAAGAAACTTAGCTCTTGCGAGCAGAAAAAAGAAAAATCTCGCATCGTATTCTGTTTCATCTGAGCGGGAATGTCGATTGAAGTCAACCACACACACACACACACACGCACACACACACACACACACACACACACACACACACACACGCACGCACGCACGCACACACACACACACACACACACACACACACACACACACACACAAAAGCAGTTGAAAGGACAATGCAATACTTCTGCACGAATGCCTCATCCAGCATACTTTGTTCTGGATATCAAAAACTCGTCTGTCATATAAAATAGAAAAAAAGGAGAGCACGTGCGCATTGTTCGATTGCGTCCCGGCGGAATGTCCGTTGGAAGCCACTATTTTTATGACCGTATTCACTTGCCCACAATGAGGTGGGTGGTCCTCCGCATGATCAGAAAAAAGTTGGAAGCCACTATTTTTATAATCGTATACACTTGCCCACAATGAGGTGGGTGGTCCTCCGCATGATCAGAAAAAAGTTGGAAGCCACTATTTTTATAATCGTATACACTTGCCCACAATGAGGTGGGTGGTCCTCCGCATGATCAGAAAAAAAGAGCAAGTCTGCCTTATGCCATTACGTAGTCGGAGATGTCTGGACATGTCCGGCTATGTGATTGCTTGCGATGCAGAGTTTTAGCCATGCGGGTTTTTGGCGGTAATAGCGGTCCAGGAAGCCTCTTTGTTGCGTTTCGTGAGCTGTCTGCTTCAATCATTTAGCCCCCGTAAACAGGGAACTTAAGGCGGGTGGTTGTTGGAAGCAGGGTTACGCAATGACACCAGTTGCGGAACTGCGTTCCAGAAGCCGGACCCGCCCGCTTTTGATCGATCATGCGGTGGTTAGCAGATGGTCGCGTCACCCGAAAGCGGCAACGCAAACCACTAAATAATGCGTCTATTAGTCAGCTTTTTAGTCACAAGGTGACGCGACGATCTGCACCATTCCGGCCAATGGCATGCCCGGATTTTGACACATGAAGCCTATGGGCAGTTTCGCAACTCGAGTGATTGAATAATTCTGGTGCGAAGCACGTCGTCACTCTATTTGCATCTCCCCATACATTGTGAAGCTAGTTTTTCATAAGACTGAATAGGGAAGGGGGGGGGGGGAAGAACCGCACTGCTTTAAGACCCATCTACTAACATAAGAAGTTTTACACGCCCATATTGAAAATATTGCGTTATGTGCACTTGTTTACGACTCCTGTTCGGTAATTACCGCCTCTGCATTCTTCCGCACCAGTGTCCTAGTGTCCTAGAAGTCATTTGCTTGAGTCAACCGCTGACCGTCAATACATTGACACTCCGAGCCTCTCATGCAGGGTTCTAGAGTACGCAATACCGGTAGGCATTTCGCTAAGTCACATGATTCTGCTAATTATTGCTATTTTCTCGCCACTTGCAATTAATGACGCTTTGTCAGAGTTAGCACAGGAGACAGGAATGGTCTCATGCATTCTTTGTTTTTCGTGAGGCACCCCTCGCGGTCACTTAGTCGAAGTATATCCATCATGGAAAAAAACAATTTTACAATCTGCCTCTGTGTTTCAGTGATTGGGTACATCAGTATCAATTGTGTCTGTCGAAACCTCACATGAAAGCCCCCTTTAGAGATGAAACGGGCTCCGGGAATGGCACCTTTTCAAAAGGCGAGGTGAGATGACATCTTGTTCAACTCATCTCTGCAGAGACTCTTTCGTCGCCCTCCGTCATCCCCTCCTCCCTAATGGGGAAATCTGGGCACGCCTATTAATTATAGCATAACTCTGAACAGGAGCTCGAAAATCACACAGACGATGACAGAGCGAGACGGGACGCGTCGCTAACTCAGCCTGTCCTACCATGTCCCGTTGTTTCCCGTCTCGCAATGTGTAGTCGTCGGTGTGATATTTTTCGCTACTGTTCCGAGTTCTGCACTACCAAGTAGTGCACCAGTCTGTCCTTTCGAATTATGTCAGTTGCTCAAGAGCTTCCCTCTTTCGAGGTATTGGCGGGAAGTCGCCAAATGCATCGATGCTCCTACCTCTTTTTTTTACTTTTTTTTTCGTTGCCTGGCGGCAGACTGTACGAACACAGTTTCGCTTTGAGTAACGAAACCTATGTGGAAGGAAATCCCCAGCTTTTTGTAGATTGTGCATTTTCATTTCAGCATCGTAAAAAAAAAACGGTTTGAAATATACTCGTACATCTCAACGGGTCGCTGCACTGCAATCGGAGCCAAACCTATATATAGTTCGCACTCAATGACGCTCTTCCCCTTTCGTGCTCTCATCAATCCAGTGTGAAACTAAGTTGTTCTTTCTTAAAGCTTCCCAGAAAAGAGGCTCCTGTTATCCCTTTTTTGTTGACTCTACTTTTCCCGCTATACTACGCTTCACGACGCAGCTTAGGATAACAACAGTCTTGTTGTGATTGGTCGTCGCTCTGTTCGCGTGACTTCGGTCGCCGAGTTGTGCTGCGCTTACCGTTTCCTCGGAAAAGCAATCGTACCGGGATAAATCCCTTGCCGAATTTTGTGCCACGTGCCTCTGATCTCTATCTATCTATCTATCTATCTATCTATCTATCTATCTATCTATCTATCTATCTATCTATCTATCTATCTATCTATCTATCTATCTATCTATCTATCTATCTATCTATCTATCTATCTATCTATCTATATATATATCTATCTATCTATATATCTATCTATCTATCTATCTATTCATATATTTGTCTGTGACATACATATTACATACGTACGTATGTACATACGTACATACGTGCATACATACATACATACATACATACATACATACATACGTACACACATACATACATACATACATACATACATACATACATACATACATACATACATACATACATACATACATACATACATACATACATACATACATACATACATACTTTCGCTTTGTGATGGTCCTTTATTCTCAAACGTAGTTATTTTTTCCTGTGTTTAGACAGTTTGTTCAGCTTTGCCTTTCATACACTTTTGTGTCCGTTTTCGGGTCGACAGCGGTTGGCTCTGCGAGTCATCGAGATCGATTGTCACGTGACTCGATCGTCCTTAAAGCCTTCTTGTCTGGCCGCAGTCCTTGCTCTTGTTCTCCTCTCGAAATCTGGGCTGTTCTTTTTCCCTGTTTCTTCTGATTATTTTTGAGACTATATCAATATTCCGAACAATACGAAAGTTACGTCTTTGACTGTACCCGTCTCAAAAAGCTAAGCTTGCTTCGACTCGAACAGTTTTACGTCGACTCTCGCGGGTGTTGTACTCCCCGCGGGAGGGATAAGGGGAATCGGGGAACGAGAACGCCGGGCTATGGTGGCTGGGCACCATAGCCAGGCGTTTTCCTTTCAGCCGACCTGAGTCTTCTTTCTAACTTTCGGGACCACCTATGGATCGTCTTTTAGCGGTTGTTGTTGTTGTTTTTGAAGTTTTTCTTGTCGTATTTGTTCTGCCTCGGTTCACGATCCGTAAGCGGAGTGATACTGAGATTGTCGAAGTTTCAATGGGTGCCTTGTTAAACGACAGCTTGGCTCCTGACGTCTGGCTCCGTTGTAGCGCACCCCCCCACCTCCTCCCTTTTCCACATCCCCCAGCCTTCACTTGCGATGGCTCGATCCTGGCAACATGAAAAAGTTTCCTTTCCCAAAAAAAGTAAATGTGGGTAAGTGCAATAATCGGCTGTTTCGCGATGTCGAGATCATCCCGAGAAATTGCTAAAAAAAGATACCTTTTTTTGCTCTTCCTGAAGCTTAGGTCTCCGGGCCTTTGCGTGTAGGAAAATAACTAAATAAAACTCGACGATTGTAACAGCATTGTATATTTTAACACACCTTCATTGACGAACCATAAAAGATATTTTGCAAGATAATAAGTTCTAATAAGTTTGAGTTTAGAACAAAAAGAAGCAGAAAACGGTGCGAAAATTGGAGGTAGGGATGGGGGCAGCTGTCGCACTGGGCGAAGAATTGAAGACAGTCAAGCCGAATTCCAGTGTGCAGTATTAGCATAGTATGCACTAATTAAATCAATTTTATGTGAATGAGTGTACGTGGTTCATTTGCTAACCATAACACGCATTATACATTTCAGCCGAAAGTAGCCAGTACATATCGTCAACTTCACATAGTTTAGACGTTTTTTTTCTTCAAGGCTACTGATGTCGGAATGCCTGCTTGAGCTAGATTATTGTTTTTTAGTTCTTTATGCACTGGTATTTACTTCAGTACATAGTTTTTTTCACATTCCAGCTTGGAGAATGTCCGTTGTATGCTCACCCTTAAGTTGTTTGAAAGGCGACTGCGAAGCGCAGGATTAACTCACTGTGATACGCTATGCCGTTGAATGGCGCGAAAAGCCATTCTTGGTTAATTCCTTTGTAAGAAATCCTTTAACATTGATAGGGAAGCTTCCGTGCTGCAGTAAATCTGCCTCTGCCAACGTACCTTACACCGTATGCGGGAACTGTGAGGTATTTCTTTACGTGAGTTAAGACTTAGACCAGAACGCTGTGCAGCGTCTCAATAGTAGCGTCTGAAAACGCTAGCTGATCGACGAAAAAACTATAGCGACGATGCTCTTTTGAGGACCGTTATCATCACTGGTGCTTGTGCACCACTAGAAACACCACATCCTCCCCACGTCGCAAACGTTCAAAAGTACAGCGTTTCGACCGCAGTGGTGCTGGTTGTGGTTCATACCATCCAACAACCACTGCTGCTTCTGAACGAACCCTCTTGAACTTCATGACCCAATTTGGAATGGTTAGCCAGTTGGGAAAAAAGTAGTCAAGCACGACTGATTAACACTTGCTGATTTTTTTTTCGCGACAAAACAGCTTGAAGCTACGCGAACCCAAACGGAGCCAGAAGTACGAAGATTAGACAAATCCGTGCGAAGTTTCTGGACCGCTATTTCAACAACCAACGTCTACTTAATAGTTGCCTGTAGTGTCCCTTTATTATACGGTTCATTGTGTAGCAGAGTTTCTATGAGCGCTGGCTAGCCACAGCGTTACATCGGTTTCACAATGAAGAGGTGTGACGAGAGCTTGGACGTGCTTGAGCAGCAGTCGTACCACATTGTGCCAGACGCACTCTACAAGGGAATTTAGGCTTAACTTTACAATAGGCACACCACGACAGGATGTTGCGTAGCACAAGAAAGAGGCATGAACTTTGTTTTTTTTTAAATATCAACCTTGCACTGTCTAATGCTCATTTGCATGGTGACACCTATTACAGCACGCAGTGACGGTAACTGTTGTCACTTGGCTTCAGTGGCTACATAACACTGTATTTAGAGAAAAATATTTTATGATTTCGAGTACTTCGTATTCAACTATGGGAGAGCATGAGCCGTCCCGCTAAGAAGTTTGTGGATTGACACATGCCTGAGAAAGATAACTTTTTTTTTACATGTCATCGCAAGCAGCCCAACAATTATGAAAGCACGGCATACGAAACTGTCACCAGAGATGCGCGGTGGCATAGATACTTTGGTTAGGCTTAATATAATGGCGAGCAGCGCATCGCTAAAATGGAGCGAGGGCATCAGCGCCATCACGGAAATGCTCTAGCTGTGTTTGTTGAGACCAAGAATATTTTTTGGGCCATTAAGCAGTCAATGCCACGAAAACTGGTGGACTAGTGAGCTAGGGCGCAGTTGGCGCACGCTGACCTTCAATGTGCGTAGCAAAGCGCAGGAATATGAAATTGTCTCAATGTCACACACTTCGGGTGAGGCCCCGCCGATCCAACACCGACGTGCGGCAGACTCGCAGGCTTCCACTTTACGCTTCGGCCTGCGACGCCTGAAAGGCCTCGAAGTGGCACATTTTGAATTTATTTGCGGGTCGGTCGACCCGTGCGGGGTTGCACGTGTGGTGATGTGTGGGCCTGACCGACGCACTCATAGAGCAGACACGGAGTTTGATTACACATAAACAAGCATTTAATTAAAGCAGGGGCAAAGGCAGGAGATTACAAAAATAACAAAGGAGGAAAACTGATACGCGCGATGGAAACAACAGCTATATAACAAAATGTGCTAAAAACACTACAAAAGATACAGGCTAAAGACAAATACGCGGAATGTTAAACTAATGACATGAATCAAAGGAGATACAAGGAAATAATTACAGAATGCTCAAGGTGGCGCTTTTGAATTTCAACGTGCGACGCAGCGCACACTACAATTATTAGAAAAAGGCTGGTTAAAATAACTTAACAGTTTAAAGAAAAAGTCACGATAAAAAGTTCCATACGGGCCAGGCCAGCTCTTGGTGCACGTAGGGGAGTTGACGGGTGCCGCTGAAGGTCTCGCCGGCTTGGTAGACGACGAGGGTGCCCGGAATTGCAGCCGTCTCAATACGTTGCGCGGGTCACTCCGTGCTCGCCGCCTACGCGAGACTCGCGACACCGACGACCGCACTTGTTGCTGGCTGTACGTCAACTGCCTATTCCGATGCAGTCCAAACCTCTTCAGGGGCGTACACGTGACCCCGTCCCATCGGGAGGTAATTTCCTTTTTTTTTTTTAGACCGCCCGTGCCCCTTTCGGTACAGGTTCCGCCACGGCCGGACTCGACTTCTTCTCCGGGAGCGTGCGGAAGGAGCGTCGAGTCCGGCCGTGGTTCAGGGAAGACGAGCCGGTGCCACGCTGGGTCGTTAGTCGCCGTATGTCGTCCCCCCAACACAAAAGCGCCTTTCTTTGGAAGATGGGGCCCGCGGATGATCCGAAAATTGGAGTCCTTTGTGACACTCAAATTAGACACACACGCACGAACCTGCATAAAGTACGATTCAAACTCTCTGGAAAAAAAATTTTTGACTACGCCCCTTATCCGCCCTCCCTTCTCCCCGAATGTTTCCTGCCCCCCGTTTAAACTGCCTTCGGGGTCAGTGGCCATGGCGGATCGAGTCAGTGGCTTCGGAAGTTTTCTCCAAGTCACGTGGTTTCAGGATCCGCCCGCCTTTTACCAATACCGGCGTCACACGCTCACTTTCGATCGCGATCGAACTGTATCTAGATGAAATTTCTCGATTTTTATTGGCTCCTTTAGCAAGCTGCACAACCGAGCCAGTCACTGCTGATAAATTCGATCCTGATATGTCTATATCTTGATTAGTAGTTCACTGAGTGACACCTATGTAAGACGTTGTGTCATGTTATGACAGTATCACGTGACGTCACAATTACACCCGTATTATGGCGACCTATGACTTTATGATGACGCCCCATGATGACGTCATCCTGTGACGGGATTTTCCTGTATCAATCGGGGTCACGCTCACGGTCACCTTTTTTTCAGTGGTGAAGCTCCTTAGGGTGTCGGTTGTTCCCTTTTCTGTAGTAGTATGTTGTAGTAGCCATTTCTGGTTAGATTTGAGAATTGCTCACTACAGTCGTTGTGTGTATATGTCTGAAAATATTATCACTAGATGGCCTTAGTGGTTCTCGTACAGTTACCGATTAAACAGGATAGATGGCGCTGTTATAACAAAATCGCAGCATATCCACGGAGTCAATGATGATGATTGGGGCGAAGCTTCTGGCCGTCCGTCCGATGCGTGCTCTAGTGTGATACGAGCGGACGGACGGATGGATGGACCGTCCGTCTGTCTGCTCAAGCTTGGAAGTCAAGCTTGGTGGTCTACTTCACATCGTTACCGTTTTTCTGCCCTCATAGCGCAATTAGAGTGTACGTAAACTTACAGGAAGCGTAAGGTAAAAATTACGTTTATCTACGATGATACGCACTTTGTCCTGCGCGCTTACGGCTCACTCGGTCTGAAACTCACCGCACTCACCCGGACTCAATCGCACTCACCCGGACTCTGATTCACTAAGATGTCCTTCAACTGGGCTCACTCAAACTCACCCAAAATATTGCTCACCCGGAATCGCGCATACTGGCCGCTCAATCTGAGTCTGTACGAGTCGACTCGTGGGCGATCTTGCCGACCACTGTTCTTTAAAGAAACGATCGCACTGGTGGCGCCATCTTTTACTCTCGGAAACTTCGATTCTCCGAAAAGCAATATTTAGTACGCATTTGTTTATTCTTATTTTTCTCTATCTCTTTTTTTGTTATTGTTGTGATGAGGCAGCTGAATGCGTCTCCACGTTCAAGTCTCATCTGGGTAAGAGCAAATAACTTTGGCAAATCCTGCATCTTCGTCTTTGAATAGCCTCGCTCGAGCAACATCTTACTTCGCAATATCCCAGACACGGCCCCATGCTGGTACCCGGATTACTCCGAGCCCGCCGAATTTTGAGAAAACTTTCTTGCGCGAAGGAAAGCATACTTCGCTACGTAGAACACCAGGGGACAAAGCTATTAGTATACAGTGTCTTCCAAAGAACTTATATATTTTCTCGTGGACATTTTTTCTCATTTTCCCGGTATACGCTTTGCGTGCGGTGTTGGTGAAGCTTCATTAATCTTCTGTCGTAGGGGCAGAGTGCTACTTCTGTATGAACTAACCTATAGCTTGCGAATATGTCTGCAGAACGTCCATTTTAGAAGCTTTAATTAGTTGCACATGCTTTTTTTTTACTCGTATTTACGCATTAACAAAATCTATACAAATTTTCTTCAGGTAAAAGTAGTTGCCGAATATATTCTACCGTCGTAAATTACAGCAGGACAATAACACAAAATACCTCGTATATAAAGCCTTTTATTACACAAATGACGTCTCACCGGCGACTTTATTGGATGTCTCGCTGCAGGTACTTTTGTCATGAAACGTGTCATATATCATTTGTGATGTGTGTGTGATTTTTATAACGATGTCAATGCGATGTCTATAACTTGTCTGCAGGCAGACGCAGCAAGTGAATCTACATGTTTTTAGTGCACCGTCATTTTTAAATCCTTATTGGTATTAACTGAGATAAATGGACAAGTCGTTTCGAAATGTCTTTGAATGCGTATATCATATCTCCAAACTGTTACCATTTGTAAAACATTCTTTTTCTTTATACAGCGTCCAGTTTTTCTCAGCAGAGTGATTATCAAAGTTGATTAAATAACCCTCTGTAAGTACTTCTAATTCAGCTGGTATATTCCGCTTCTGTCAGCTCTATTGAAGTCTCGTGTTATTTTATTTTTTGTATTTTTGTGGTGGCCTGTTGTTAGGGTAAACTAAATCAGTGAAGGATCACTTAATCTTGTGAGATCAGTTCACTCAGAAACTAATTCTGGAAATGTAGTACATATTTAGTCAAGAATACTGAAAGACGTTGCAGTTGTACGAGTCGGTTGATGAACAAATTGAGTAAGATTAAAGTCAGCACATATTCTAAAGAATTCCGTAAACCAGAAGAAACACTTTTCGTGCTGTTAATATCATTACTCCATAATATTGTGCGAAAGTTGAAATCACCTAAAATGAATACAGGTGTATTGGAAAACGTATCTACAAGACCATTAAGGACATCGTAGAAGTCATTACAAAAGGAAAATGAGGCACCTGGGTGACGGTATAAATATGCACAGAAAATTCACAATTCGCAATAGATACGTTTAGACAAAGGAGTTCTAAAGGCGATACAGTAGGAATAATTGAGGACGCGAGCATATCAGAAACAGCAATGAGTACACCACCCCATGAACCCACATCACGGTCCCAGCGATATATATCGTATAATTGCTTTCAATGTCCTTTACTTTATCGGAGAGCCAGGTCTCAGTTACCACAGCTATATTAGCAGAGCAAGAATCGATGGCCGATGATTACGCGACGCGTTTGTTAAGAACGCTTCGTGCATTTGTAGAGAGTAGCGATACGCCGTTTTCTTTATTCTTAATACGATGAAGTTCCTCCGCCGTTTTCCCTCCCGTGCGTTTTTTTAGCGGCTGGTTCTATTTCGTACACTGAGTCGGCTACTGTGCAGTAAGCGTACGATTTATTATTCATGATCAGTCTGTTATATCGCAGTGAACCGTGACTGGCCCTTTGACTTACTAAATTCGATGAATTTCTTACGTGACTGGTGTGTTGATCTACAAAAATCTTCCCTGACAGTTATGCCGGAAATTTTGATTTTACTTCTCTGTGAAAATATCGCGCCTTTCTACTTCGTAGAAGAAAAGTTGACAGTATTAGGTCGTGTTTTGTTGGCATTAAAACTACCTAGTCTGTGTGCTCTGGAAATATCGCCATCCGATAATCGGAGCTTAAACTGTTTTGTGAGCACTTCGCACGCACAGCTTTTCGACTTGGCCCACGTTTCAGCTGACTAGTCTGGAATTCCGTAAAACAAAACATTGTCGCGCCTCCAACGGTCTTCTCAATCATCCAAACGGGACTGCACTGATGCCGCTTGTGCTTGTGGTTGAGTGTTTCTTCACTTTCTGTGTGTGTGTTATTTGCGGTCAAAGGATGTCAGTATGCACTGATGCGTTCTGTATTTGAACTGCTTGTGACACTATGCTCCCAGCTGGTTCCCGTCTCAGACCTATTACATATTTTCAACTATTGCTTCAAAAGCAGTCAGCAGATTCGTCACGTCGCTAACTTTGTGTTCTATAGTGCTTTTTGATTGTCGTTCAGTTCATGGAAAGCATTCACTAGTTTCTTGTGGCGTATGTCAACATTTTCAGAGAGGGCGGCAATCGCAGCTAGTATTTCACATATCACGGGGACCGGGATTCATTTCAGCGTCACGGGAAGTTGCTTTGTAACAAGTATACACATTCACATATTGTTAAGAGCAACACACTTGACCATGGGTGAAGCAGCAAGCAAGTATTACTCCTACGCTTGGAATAAAGCGTCGACCTATGACTAACCTGCACATAGTAGAAAAGGGGATTTGTGAACGACGACTGCATGGCTGCCGCTCTCCCGTGCCCACCGAAGACTGGCCGTTCAAGTGCGGTCTTTATACTGTCGCGGAACATCACTTTCGATGATGACGCCCTTTCACGGTCTGTAGCAAGAAGCGTGGGCCCCGCCGCGGTGGCCTTTATAAGGTATACTCGGCTGCTGACCCGCAAGTCGCGGGATCGAATCCCGGTTGCGGCGGCTTCATTTCCGAAAGAGATGAAATCGCTGTAGGCCTGTGTGCTCATGAAAGAACCCAAGGCGCTCAAAATTTCGTTTCTCCAATATACGGCGTCTGTCATAATCATATGGTGGTTTTGGGACGTTAAACCCCACATATCAATCAATCAATCAAGCAAGCTGTCACCCCAGCAGTTGATCGTCGGCCCCGATAGCAGTAGCTATGGCAGTGCCTGGGGGCGAAGTGTCCGCCGCCACTCCAGGAGACGGATGAAGCCACGGTATAAGTAGCATGGAAAGCTGCACATAGACGAAAAAAAAAGGGGGGATTCGTAAGGACGACTGCGTGGGTGTCGATCTCCCGTGCCCACTGCACGAGTATCGTCATACACACGCAGAGTCATGCTCGCGTTCTCGGCGGAGATGTTGCGGATGCTCGGCTGCTGATTCGGAGGTCGCGGGTTCGATCCGGGCTGGAGCGGTCGCGTTTCGATGCAGACAAGATGCTAGAGCCCCGTGTGCGACGCGATGTCGGTTCACTTAAAAAAAAAAATCACCGGGTGGTCAAAATTTCCGGAGCTTCTCCACTACGGCGCGTCTCGCAATCATATCGTGGTGGTGGGACGTAAAACTACAGATATTATTATTATACGCTTTCACTCGCTTTTGTGTTGCTTTCTCATTTCGAAATGTCATGCGACATATTTCACTTCGCTTCCCCCGTGTCGCCTTTTAGTGCAAGGCTACCTTTCTGCGAGACATGTAATGATTTTTTTTTAGGAGCGAAGCTCCTTAAGGCGTGGGCTGTGCGTCCCCTGTATGTAGCCACCTCTCGTTCAGTTCTAAGTATTACGCTAGCCACCGCCCGATCTAAAGGGTACAGCCATATTCATCCGTCCATCCGTCCATCCATCCATCCATCCATCCATCCGTCCATCCATCCGTCCATCCATCCATCCGTCCGTCCGTCCGTCCGTCCATCCATCCGTCCGTCCGTCCATCCGTCCGTCCAAAAGATGCAAGATGTTATAAACTAGACGGCGGTACGTGTAGTTGATTACGAAAGATGCGAGGTGTTATAAAATAGGAATGATGCCACATATGGCGCGTGTCATCGTTCGATATAGTGCGGCGACGTACGCTAGGGGGAGCGTTGCAATAAAATCGAGTGGGCAAAATGTACGGAGGATTCATGGTTTACCAGGTTTACCTCCGGAGCTTCGCCCACTCATCATCATTCACTTCGTGGATGTGGCGGCATTTTTTTTTCTTTTTGCCTTAAAGAAGAGCGAGCTAGAGCCGATCTTGGGCGCAATGCAATTCCGGGTCGATCCACGTGCGGCGGTCAATCAGGCTTGCCTTCTCTTGACGTCCAGTCTTACATATTGCCTTTCCGGTGCGCGCGCTGCTCATTTCTTTTTCCTTTTTTTTTTCAGCGTTCCCAAACTGTAACTGACTGGCAGAGCTTATAGGGTTTTCAATTTCTTTCGTCGTGGTGTATCCCTCAGTTACGAGTATCCCTCAAGAGATACGTTGTATCGACTTTCGGAGAAATCTATTTTCCTCAAAATAAGCCAAGCCTTCAACTGAAGTGTTCGCCGGTATATATATATTACCGGGATTTCCTGTCTTATATTCCTCGCCATTGGACGTCCTTCGCGCAGGCCCAGTCGATGGTTCGGTAATACCTCGCTTTGGATTACGGCTCGCCGTGTGCAACGAGAAAGAACCCTTGAGACGACGCGTACCGACCGGCAGTTCCGTTTCATCCTCCTCCTCCGACGTCATCTCTTCGAACGAAGATGGTTTCGCAATTTCCGCCGTTGTCCCGGAAGTTGGTCTGCGCACACGCGCTTGTGCAGACCGAAAGGCGCTCTCGGAAGGCGCGCTTCCGGTTCCTCTATAGATCACGACTTGGCCTGTATACATTGAAGTCACCCTGTCATTGCTGACGTAGGGTGGACGGTGCTTAGTCAAGCTGCAATAACTGCAGCTTTTTTTGCCGTCTCCCCAATTTTCGCCATTGTATCTGTTTTGGTGAAAATAAAATAAATAAATGAATAAATAAATAAAAAAAATAAAAAAACATGCGATGCCTCGATTCAGGCAGTGCAAACAATGTGGACGAAGTTAGAATAAGGCGAAGTTTGAATGAGACGAAGTTATAGAGTACGTGCTGGTTGTATTCGAAACTAACTTCGTCTCTACTGTTTGCGTGGCTTCAATGCAAAATGGGAAACTGTAGATAGCTTGACCTGACGTCACACAAACGGCAAACTTGGAGTACCCCGAGATGGTGCAGTGGTGAATCCAGAACAGGGGCTGGGCGATCATGTATGTGAGCTGTTCATGTAATATATATAAAAAATTTGTAGGGATAGTATCAATCACGCGCACCCTTGATTAGGTAGAAAAAAATACGACTTTCGTTGGCTTGGTGCCGTATATTTTCACTAAAGTTCCATCTGCTATATATATATATATATATATATATATATATATATATATATATTAGGGGGAATAAGTATACGCCTCTAAAAAACAGTTGGTGACATTTCGATCGGAGACTAGTCTTCATCAGGGTCTGATGAAGATCGGTCTCCGATCGAAACGTCACCAATAAACAGTTTTTTTAAAAGCGTATACTTATTTTCCCCTAATTTTACGGCAACCGAAGCCAGTCTCTTCATATTCTATATATATATATATATATATATATATATATATATATATATATATATATATATATATATATATATATATATATATATATATATATATATATATATATATAATTTGACGGCATTGTTCAACAAACTAATCAGTGCACTTCTTTTGTCTGTCTCTTTCGTACAGAAATGCTCGGACGCCAACGTAGCGAACATCGAGAACACAACCTTTGCCCGCACTGTGCCTTCGGCTAGGCTGGTGAGTTTAGAGATAACGTATTCGCATGTACACGCTAACGTGCAATCACTTTGTTTCTTGCACCTGACCTTTGCAAATATCGCTAACGGCGTTCCTAAAGACATATTTATTGTAGATAATAAGGCGAAGAATAACAAGTGCCGCACGTGCGAATCACTCCATCACAATATCGAAAGCAACCGACAAGACATTTGATGAAAAAGAAGAGAGAGAGAAATAAAGATGCAAGGAAAGGCAGGGAGGTTAACCAGACGCACGTCCGGTTTGCTACCCTGCACTTGGGAAGGGATAAAGGGGAGAAAAGAGGTTGCAGAGAGATGAGAAGGTACACACAATCACGAGCACACTCGGGGAGCACAGACAAAAAGAAAATTCGCGAAATGAAGATGCAGGTGGCGATGCTTGTTTCCTGCAGGTTGCCACGCTATCTTCTCCTGACGTCATAGATGTAGGCGGCGCTCGCTTGCGTCTGCACACGTAGTCTTTTTTTTTAAATGTTGATAGCGTTAAAGAGCTCGTTTGACGAAAATTCTGGTGTCGGCTTCGTTAGTTGTGAGCGAAAAAGATCACCATCTTGTCTGTGACCGAAAAATTGAGAAAGATACAATTAAAAATTCACAGCTTTGACGCAAAGGCGAACCAATGAACGCTATAATAAGGAATATAGTAACACTTTTTATTACAAAGATGTAATCGTGCTAACGTACATATTAGCAACACTCGATCGTGCAATTAGCAACAGCTCGAAGAGGCCTATGGCGGCACTTAGGGAGCTTTCGTTGACAAGGTGTACATACAATAACGTTCTCGGGCACTGCACCGTGTGCGACTGTACTATCGTGAGCGCGCGTCGACTAGCCTCGCACCCTGCATACATCGGCTCGTTCCTAGCGGCCGCTGTCGGAAACAAAGTGGAAAGGGCGGCGCGCTTCCGCTAGCTGTTCGCACTCCCTCCTCGATATCGTTGCTGCGAAACGCAGTGGGTGCTGCCTACCGGTGATGTGAACTCACATGAATGCGCACAGCCAAAACCAGTTGACCCCAGCAGACTATGCCACTACAAACATATCGGCTGTGACGTAGCCGGCCGTGATGCGCAGGCCATGCCTTTATTACATTTATATGGTGTTCGCGGAGCATTTTTATACGCATCCTTGTTTTCGGTTAATTTTATCTTTTTTTGTTTTATCATTGCTAGAAGGCGATGGCACGTGGTAAACTGCCGTTTCACAGCGACGATCATGCGGGTATACGGTGGTGGTGGTTGTAAGGAAGAGGAAAAGGGCACCTAATTTCTGTCTGCCTTCAGGCGACACGGCGCAGTGCCTTATAGGGGTGGGGAAGGAGGGATAAAAAGAATAGGAGGAAAATAGACGAAGAAATAGACAGGCAAGCGACGGAAAAAAAAGAAGGAGATAGGAAAGTGGGGATCCGGTCGAAGCAGTCCAAGGGCGGGGCGCCACAATGCGAGAGCTGCACGGCATCGGGAGACCGCGGAGGACGAACCAGTCGGCGGTCTCCGCGGCGTTATCTGTATTTATCTGTAACCAGTCGACGTTATCTGTATTTCCGTGGCCACGCACCACTCACGCTTTCGAACTCGTATTGCACACGATAGTGCACCTCTGTTCACTGATATGAAGGCGCTGGGTTGCAGCGGAGACACCGTGACACGCGAGTTTTTTTTAGCCTCTCTATACGCGAAAAAAAAAAAAGGCACAGATTGTGTTAATCAAACAGTATGTTTGCAAGAGAGAGCTTCAGTTGGTCGACCGAAATTTGAGATAGGTTTTTTTTTTTTCATTCTGTCATTTTTTTACTCTTTTTTATTTTTCTTGCTGGATGTTTGCACAGGTGCGCCTGTGGTGTATATGGGCCTGTATATTCACGCGCTTTTAAGTGTGAATACACTTTATAAGCGACCCCAAACCATCCACCGCCGTCGGCGGCGTCCGCAGTCTTCTCTCTATCTTTAAAAAAAAGAGGACTTGGCGGGCCGCAGCGCGACGCTCTACCGAATAAGCCTCGGACGCGACGCTGATATCGGTGTCAGTAACGCGCCTTGTACCCCCTCCCCCTTCGCTCGTTCCTCCGCTCTCCTCGCTCGCTGCAGCTGCGCTTGCACCCCTCTCTCTCGCGCGCCCGCCTTCTCTCTCAGTCTCCCGTCGAGAGCGGGTCGTGAGGGGCAGTAAAGTTAAAATCCGTTGGCATTCGCCAGTGAGTTAACGTAAACTCCCCCGTGTGATCAAATTGCGATTCCCAGGAACCATTACACCATAAAGGCACCATAGTGTGATTAATAAATATAATAGTGCGAATTAATAAATACCCCTCATAGCATCACCCCGTGTATTCGCACTTAACCATGTTCACCCTCGGGGGAAATGCTTGGGAGTCTTTTTCTGAACAAAGCCAGTCGGTAGCGATCGCTCGTCCTCTCTTCTTGAGTGTTGCCCATTCGTGCTCAGATCTGTTACGAGCTGTTCCGATGTGTATTTCGCGCATGCGCAGGTCGTTCGCAGCGTCACCGCCCTGCTGGGCTACTACAACTGGCGCAAGTTCAGCATCGTCCAGGAGGACTCCCAGGGCTACGAGACGGTGGCGCAGTCCCTCCAGAAGCGCATCAAGGACGAGAAAGGTTTCACCATCAACTCGAAGAACGTGTTCAACTCTGACCTGAGCTGCTGCGAGCAGAAGCTGCCCTGCTGCCAGACCGCCATGACCAAGATGCTGGACGAGACGTTCCGCAAAACGCGCAGTGAGTACACTTCAAGGTCGAGAAAGCATGGTAGTTTTTTAGGGTTATGAAGGGAGCATGTGGGGTTACGTTATAGGTAGAAAGTGAGTGTGTTAAAGTGAGAAAGAATTTTAGGGCTAAGAAGTGAGAATTTGGGGGCGGGGCGGTAAGAAATTATGATATAGTGAAGCAGATGTTTCGTGAAGGAATAAGGCTCAATCAAGAAGCACACAAGAAGTAGCATAGAAGAATGCATCATCCATGTCTCTCGTCCATGTTACTGACATGTCACGTTTGTCCATATCGCTTCTAGGGTTTGTCTCTGTGTGCCTTATTTTTTGCGTAAAACATGCACCAACTAGCTCAACGAAAAATTCGCCTAGAATTTAGCTTCTATTAGCGCGGCACATATGAAAAGGAAAGAGGAAAGAATACAGAGACGTCAAGACAGGTAGACAGGTAGACAGGTAACTATTAGCGCCTACCTGTCTTGACGTCTCTGTATTCTTTCCTCTTTCCTTTTCATATGTGCCGCGCTAATAGAAGCTAAGTTCATGGATAACCAACTCGCCCGAGCCACAACACTTTCGCCTAGAATGTGCACCCCAGAATCAAGATAGACCTAAAGTTAAAGGCTTGAATAACATCGTGTCGTTCTTTAAAAACCACAAATTAACATTAATGCTAGCCAACAAAGAAGGTTGCTTTGTGGTCATGCCTGAGGCAGCTTACAAAGAAAAGGCTCTAACGGCTATAAAAAAGAACTTCCGTCCAGTTAAGTTGGGAGCGACTCGCGTTAGGTCTAAGTTCGCTGATTTTTGCAAGAATGCTGGGCTTACAATGTTAGCTAAGGACATAAAAAACAGCAAAGGGAGCAACCTCAACGTTTTTTTCTCGGCCAAGACACACAAACCGGGTGTACCTTTTCGCACTATTGTTAGTGAAGGAGGGTCTTGGCATATTAACGTTAGCAGATTTCTTCAGAGCAAGCTAGAGAATCTCATTTAACCATATGGTGTAGTAGCGCAAATTCACGGGGACGAAGAGGACAAGAAAACACGACACTCGCTACACTCGCAACTAATTTTTTGATTTGATGTTACCCAGGGCTGTTTTAGTTATGTCAAGTGTCTAAGCTTAACTGCCGTGTACTATCGCTTCAGTCTGCGCAAGAGCTTCTGTTGGAAATGATTCAGTGTTCGTAGTTCTTTTCTGTGTCGCTAGGGTTATGGGTTATATATGAAGTGCTGCTTCTGAAATAAAAATTAGTTGCAAGTGTAGCGAGTGTCGTGTTTTCTTGTCCTCTTCGTCCCCGTGAATTTGCGCTACTACACCATATGGTTGAATCATATCTCACCAACTAGCCCAGCTCTCAACCCTACTGAACTAGAGAATCTTGTGGGGAATGACCCTTTCCGTACGAAGGGCTCAAGTGATGTGTGCGACTTTTTGCGGTCTCGCGTTACCACAGGCAACGCCTTTTCAGTGGATGTTGTAGATCTTTACTATTCCGTGCCGCATGGCAAGCTTCTAGCCTCTGTAAAATCCTGCATAGAAGAGAATGGTGACGTCGATTTTATCAATGACGCGGGCGTTTATGTAGACAATTTTTTATCGCTTTTAGAATTTTATCTCAATGCAACCTTTATTATGTTTGACGAAAAGCCCTTTCTTCAGCGGCAAGGAATCTGCATTGGTTCCTGTGTCGCACCGGTCCTTTGCGATATTTTTTTAGCGGATGTAGATAGGGACTTGGACAATGCTTTTAAAGCGGGGGAGGTTTTAAAGGTTTTTAGGTACGTTGACGATTTTTTAATTCTTTTAGATAAACAGGGTGACCTTACATCCCCTGATTTTATTTTAAACGTTTTTATGAGACTAGGACGAGGGCTTTTCTTTACTGTTGAATTGCCTCAAGAAGCTTGTCTGCAGTTTTTAGACTTAAGCCTCACGTGGAACGAGGAGCATCTTTGCTGGTCTTATCATCCTCGTGTTGAGAAGCAACTGTTGCCGTACGATTCTGCCCACTCAAAGATTGTGAAGAGGGGCGTTGCGTCTCTTTGCTTAGAATCAGCGCTAAAAAGGTCGTGCCCACACAGTATGAAACTTAGTTTCCTTAATCAGGTGAGCCGACTAGAGGCTACTGGGTTCCCTCGATCGGTCATTACGGCCGTTGCTGAAACACTTCTGCAGAAGTTTAAACGTGAACACAGGAAGTGATGACTTCTACCAAGCCCTTAAGGATTAGGCTACAAGTTGTGCCCTATATCCATAAGGTCTCACACAACCTTAAGAAAGTCGCGGCCAGGCACGGCGTACCAATGGTCTTTTCCGCAGCAGAAAAAATTGGAAGGCTGTGCCAACGTGTGTGCGATAGAAAGAAGCCAGCTGTCAGAAGAAACATGAGAGGGCCTTTGTTAAGTGGTCCATGGAAGTTGTGTACTCCATACCCTTATCCTGCTGAAAAGTAAACATTGGCCAAACCGAACGGTGTATTAATGACCCATTAAGGGAACACGCCCAAATATTAACGAAAATAGATGACAAGTATGCGCACCTGGTTGCGCATGTCATCTCATGTGGTTGTGACGCACGATTTTCTGAGACGAAAATTCTGGGCAGAAGCGCAAGTAAAACTGCACGTGAAGTGTTACAGGCCTTTTTCATTGAAAAAAATAAAGATCACTGTGTAAGTGCCCCTTCAATTTCGTTGTTACCAAGCGAACTTCAGTTTATCGCTCTAAAGCTATGACATTGATTAACTGTACGTTTGGATAATGTATGCTGTTGGCCTTCTTTGGTGTGTGTGCGCCAAGGTGTCCTGTATATAATAAAGCCTTCGAGCTATGAATAAATCAGTTGGAAGTGAGCGTTGTCTGTTTGATGCATGCGTGTGTGCGTGCGTGAGTGATCGTGTCAAGTTTTCATGCTCGAATTACTTTTAGAAATTATCTGTTCTGATTTCGCGTCTTTGAACGCGTGAGAAATTGATGCTTTTTTACGTCCACCTCAAACGCTAGGTGGCGTCTCCGTCTAGATGAAGCGCTGATGGTGCTCGCCTGTCACTTTTCACAGCGTTACGAGACGTTCGCCAAAACGGACTGCTTCGCGCAGTGCTACATAAGCACAAGCTACGCCTCCGTAGCTTTCCTTTCAGTGCCAAGAAAAGTTGTCGCCAAGTATAGTTGCCGGGCCCACAAAAGTCACTTCGCTCGCTGCACAGGCCCCGTTTTCAAAAAGAGCGCGCTTTTCATACACAGCGAAATATTACTAGGACACTTGTTAGTTCGCACTCGTCTGTGCTAGTGATTACGTTTCGTGCGTCGTTTTTGTTTAAACAGTGCTAGTTGTTAGTTCACTCTTGTCCTGTTTGTGTTGTTTTCATGCGTCGATTGAGCGTGCGTGAGATGAGAATTCACGATGCTCTGATGTACCTCACATGCTGGTACATCAGAGCATCGTGAAAGCGGGCACTTGGTTTGAGGGGAAAGAGGGGGGGGGGGGCGAATGCACCAGTGTCAAACGGTCACTCTCGATTGAGATCGGGCCTGACTGATCCGGATTGAATTTTTGATCATGATTGGCTGCCTTGCACAATGTGCAGCAGGAATAATCCTATCACTTTTGAATAAATTGATTGTTCTTGGGCTTAATATTCATTGGGGGGGGGGGGCACTGGTTTTACACAAGTAGGCGTTTTATCAGATTGATTGATTGATATGTGGGGTTTGATGTCCCAAAACCATCATATGATTATGAGAAACGCTGTAGTGGAGGGCTCCGGAAATTTCGACCACCTGGGGTACTTTAACGTGCACCCAAATCTGAGTGCTCGGGCCTACAACATTTCCGCCTTCATCGGAAATGTAGCCGCCGCAGCTGGGATTCGAACCCGCGGCCAGAGGGTCAGCAGCCGAGTACCTTATAGCCACTAGACCACCGCGGTGAGGCGGCATTTTATCAGGACCATGAGAACATATTTATGCAATGATAAAAAAAAAAGAAAACAGGAAAGTAGTGCAAAAGAGGAGGAACAAGAAGGAAAGGGAAGGCAGGGATGTTAACCAGTCTGGAGCGACCGGTATGCTACCCTAAACTTGGGATAGGGATGAGAGAATTTGAAAAATGGAAAAAGAGAGAGAGGAAGAGCACTCACACGCGTTGGGCGCACAAATGCTGATGACCACTAGCCTAGTTGGTTGTAATGCAGTTGGTTGACGTACCAGTCAGTAGTTCTTTGTTGTTTCGTTTTTTGTACATAGAACGAAGCTGTTCCTAGTCGAAGCTTACCCTGCCCATGATGGCGTAAGTCACGTGGCCTTGTGGGGTGGCCAGAGCGTGAGACACGATAGGAAAGGGAAACATTGCGCTGTGCCAAGATGTGTGAAGCCGATGCTCGGTGGATAGTTTGAACGAATGAGAGATGCGTAAGTATGGGTGAGGGTGAGCCATACTCAAAGGGACGTCGCTGTCGTCTTTGTTTCAACGGTGTCAGCTCAACGAAGCTGGCTACATTTTTTTTTCCCCTACGGTACGTTTCCACACTTCGTACGCGTGCGTAGTCGTTAACAGCAGTGCATCCGCGTGCAGAGTGAGGATTAAAGAAGCCCTGCAACACTTTGTCAAGAAGCCATGGAATGGATTCACTAAAGCAGCTTATTTCCTCGGAAATTCGCTGCCGCAAAGGTTTTTATACGTCCAGTACGAGTGGAGTTAGAAAAATTTGCCGCACGCTGCACTCTCGTCCCGACGGGAAGGCTGAAAGCTGATCAGCGAGGGATGGCACTAAGCAACAAGGTACGTTACGAGCACATAGTGACCTTGAGCGCATTTTCCTTTTTTTTTCTCTTCGGATGCGCGCCAATTTAGTTTTATCGCGCACGCACGTGTGCACAAGTGGCGGCCTCCCGCGGTGGCCCCAGTAACGACCGAGCGCGCCATCCTCAAATCGGGCAATAGCTGATACTTGGACTGTTACACAATGATTTCTGAGTATGTAGCATGATTTGTCGAGGGAATAAGAGTGATTTAAGCTGAACTTGAGAATTTTTTTGCGAATTCTGAGCCGCGTACAGCGCTATAATATTTGGCTTGCATGTTCTCGGGAGCCTCGACCATCGATCGGCAGCATTTTCTGCCCATGCTGAAAAACTGTTGTAGGGCCCCTTAAAGGGTTTAGCAATGCGAACATTGACTAGACCCTGTACCGATTGCGGATGCTATAGATATACGGAATAAAACGCGTTGCAAGGCGCATTTACATACCTATCTTCTGACAAAACTCAAGACATGGGCAAGTAGTTGTAGAAGGAGATGTGTAATGAGAAGGAGGGGAGGTCAGCCTTGAAAACGGGTTTCTGGCGCCCTACTCCTCAAGGGGGTAAGGGGAAAAGATAAAGAAAGAGGAGGAAATGATGACTGGTGTTTGTGATGGGTACGAGCCATTTGCAGAGGAAAACAACCACAACAACAAGTGACTGCACACAATGTCTCGTTTGGTGTAGTACTCGTACAAAAGTCTCTAAATTATCAGATACTCTAAAGACGGCAATTTAAACCTGTCTTGCTTAGAAATGCGAGCAAGCCCTTAAAACTGCATTGGGCGTGATCCACACGTTCCCAAGCACCCAAAAGTTTCTCCTCCAAAAAGGGTGGGCAGTATAGGTCATCTGTGAGGCGCTTTAGAGATTGTCTTTCAACTGCGTCTAAAGGGCACACACACAGGATGTGATCAATAGTCTCTGGCTTGTTACAGAAGTTGCAGTTGGGATTGTGCTCTTGTTTATTCTTGCATAAATATCGTCATGTGTATGCAACACCCAGCCGCTGTCGATGTAGTAGCATATATACTTTGCAATAGGGTCTCAGGAGGAGCTATGTGCAGGTCATGCAAAGAATGCGCAATGGATCGAGATAAGAAGAGCCTTTCGCCACCTTGTTGTAACCTCGCAACCGACAGCCCCCGCGCTTCGATTGCACTGCTGTTCATGTCCTATACAAGGCCCCAGAAAAAAAAAAGTCGCAATATCTCGCCTTCACCTGTTTTTATGTCATTTTTTGTCGGGCTTTTCAAAGACGATAGTCTTTCTTGGGGATCTTCGACGCAGAAATTTTGGTCTTTCTGCCTGTCTGTCTATCTGTACCTTTGTCTATTTGTCCACTCTTAACGGCATCGGGTACTTGAAACGGCTGACCCCATCTGCAGCGCCCACCAATGTTGCTCAAGGTTGAGCGTTCATGCTTGTGTAATAGTCAATTAAAAACAATAATTGCGCATGTCTGGGGCACCATACCAACACGTAAACATTCTGCATGTGCGACTTTTACTAGAAAAAGCATTCATAAGTAATTTTACGGACCGTAGCGCTTATCACGCTGCCCTGACCATGCAACGCTTGCATGAAAAGGTGAGTGTTTCCAACGCTTTGCTAAGACGACACAGTGGTGGCACCTACCCGTAGCCTTGCGTTCTACACCTTATCACCTCTGAGTTGGGCGCGCACACCCGTCTCAGAGCCACGCGCTTCGTTTTACAAGAAAACTGCCAGATGGCACTCATGTCTCACGTGTGACGTGACTTGATGCATTCGTTCGCTTCAGCTGCACGCTCGAGACACTTTAACGCAGCGCCTCCAGAATACCATTCACCGATTTTCTTGTGCAGAACAGCAAATAAATTGTTCACTCTCTCCACACGCTAGACTATCGTCTCTCGACGATATTTGCAGATTAACGTGCATATACGGAACCAATTTTTTTTGCCTATTGTCAAGAGAGTATTGATGACGGTGATGTCGAAATCGTAAAAACGCGCACTGTCCTCTGTTCTGAAGTGATGATGACGATGATGAAGCTTTAGCTTTGCTGGCACTCGGCCACAAAGGGGATCGGCCAAGAACCGGGCGGCAGGATCATCAAGTGTGCTAAGTCAGGCATTAAGGTAGTCTCGTAGCCATAAATAATAACAATAGGCTAACAGGGTAATCTCTTTGTTGCCCTTATGTACTCGCACACAGCAAAGAAAACCTCCTTGTGGCTATAACCTAATGTAATCTCTCTGAAGGATAAAATTAGTTCCACGTTTATTTTTAAACCTAGCTTCTAAATTGGTTCGACCAGGTATCTTTTCCTTCGATAAGCATATCGTTGACAGGATAAAAAGAAATGATCTATTGATTCTGATTCCTTGCAAAAGAGTCACAATGGAGACGCTGTTAGTCCAGCTTTATGTAGGTAGTAGTTCAGATGCAGAATTCTGAATTGTAAACTGGTAATTGTAATTTCTAACTGCCGAGATACAGACCACTGTTTGTTCCAGCGATATCTTAGATGTACGAAGTCTCTGACTTTATGCAATGTTAATTTTTCCATGCTTGTGCAAACAAGCATTTCTATATCTTAGTGCTGTTACGTAGGCGAAATCAGGTAAAATAGGGAAGAGTGGGTTCTTAAAGATGCTTTGTCTAATGAGTCTGCCATCTCATTTGGATAAATCCCGCAGTGGCCAGGTATCCATAGCAAGTGAAATTTTTTCAGGTTTGCTGGTAATAAACTGCTAATCATACTCAATAATGTCAAATTTTTTGCTGTAGATAGTGCAGTGCATACTAAGAGAGAATTGGTAAGTATGACTGCTTCTGATTCGCTTGCAGGAAGTTTTCGAAGCGCTAGAATTATAGCAAATAATTCAGCGATGAATATAGGCGTGTAATCTGGTAATCGAACTGAGAAAGACCAGTCGAGAGAAGTACAGAAGATGCCTTTTCCAGCTTTTTCGTTCAGTACGGATGCATCCATCATAATAATGTTGTTTATGGACAGATGAGTCAAATAATCTTTTAAACGAATATTTAAATATTGAAGGGGCAGTTGTTTCACATATGAGGGGAAAATATCATCAAATTTAATTTCAAGTTTTGAATTGGGCATCTTCGTTATGCCAATCTTATAAATATTTACATTGAGAGGCTCTAGCAGCGCTTGGACGAACCTAATCTGAGGGGAGTGTAGTCTAGACCATTGGGTTCCAAAGAATGCGGTTGGTTATTGAATAAAAACGTAAGAAGCTTGTCGCTGAGGCGAATTGTATATTTTTAAGAAAGTGTGAACTGTAAGTATTCTAAACAGAGTTAACAAAGGTGGAAGGCGCGCTTCCACATACAAAACATTATTTGCCACAAATTTGGGGAGTCCAAGACACAAGCGCAAAGCTTCTCTTTCTAATAATATTAATTGTCTTATTTTGTAAGCCGTGCCGCCTCAAAATAATACACACCCGAATTCCATATTAGGCCGCACATACATTTTGTAAATCATCATCAGTGAACTCCTACGCAATCCTATTTTTCTGTTTCCCAATTTGCGTAACCACCCCAAGGCACGTGACGCTTTACAGCCAACCTCCTCTATATGGCTTTTTTAATTTAGCGTCCTATTATATACGATGCTCAGGTATTTCAGGAAATCGACCTGGGGAATGAGCTCGGTACGATACACCAGGGAAATGTTGACACGATCCTTAAAAGAGAATGGCAGAAGTGCACTTTTTTTGACGTTCCATGACATATGGATATTGTCAAGCCATCCTTCTAGCATGTTCATGTAATTCTGTAATGCCTGATACAATGAGTGCAGATCACTGTTTGTTGCGAAGAAAGCAATATCATCTGCATATACGTAAATTTGGATATCCTGATGAGTTGGAATGGAACTTAGTAATATTGTGGGCATTTAGTATACCAATACTCTTCATCTGTACATTATCATCATTATCATGTGTTGCTCATGCATCCTCATCGTTGTCACGTAGCATCATTATCTTGGTTCGTTCATCTCGGCTGTCGGCTGCCGGTTCCTCGGGCCTAATAAAGGTCTTCCAAACCAAGACTTCGTACGTGGCGGAGGTGCTGGGTACGGTTGCAGCACCGACCTCTTCTCGGTGCGACATATTTCCGAACACCTGGCCCAAGCGGCGACCTGAACGCAGCTCCAGGGGGTAGAGTGGTCGAGAGAATGACAGGGATCTAACATCACGGTCCTCTTCTCGTCTTCAGCCTACTTCCTTCGCTTCTGATCGGTGTCCGGAAAACTAAGCGATGCAGTTTTTGTAGGACAAACTGCATTCCAACACAGTACTCCAATTCCTCCAGCGCGCCCTTACATTATGATTGCAGTCTCAGTTGAGGGAGTGGACGTTGATGCTTTGGTGGACACTGGGGCTGGGTTTTCTATAATTCGTGCTGACTTGTGTACCCGTCTTCGAAAAGTCACGACGCCTTATGATGGACCAACACTGGTTACAGCCCAGGGAACAATGATTCGCCCTTTTGCTCTCATTACTGCCCGTGTGCTAATCGACGACATTCTTCATCATATACAATTCGCTGTGCTTTCCCCGAGCTCCCACGAACTCATTTTAGGCTGGGACTTTCTTTCATCTGCTTCTGCGGCTATTTGTTGTGCACAACGTGTTGTCCATATTACTGACACAGACCACTTGCTTAGTGACGAAACCTACAGGCCACTTCGACTCATCGCTGCTGTATACATCAAGTTAGCCCCAAATGAACATCAATTAGTCACAGTTTTGTCCAACGACGTTGACTCTGGTGACATTTTGGTCACTCCATCACCCCGTTGCCTTAATAAAGGCATAGCTCTCGCATCAAGTGTGGCTCGCTTTAACAATGGCTCAGCTGTCCTCTCCACAGCCGAGAGGAACTGCACGATCACCGAGAAGGAGTGCCTCGCCATCGTTTGGTCAGTGCAGAAATTTCATCCCTATCTTCACGGCCGCCATTTCACCATTGTGACCGACCATTACGCTTTATGTTGGCTTTCGACACTCAAGAACTTGTCGGGACGCCTCGGCCGCTGGATTCTACGCCTACAAGAGTATGATTTTGCCATCGTATACAAGTGTGGCAGAAAGCATAGCGACGCCAATGCTCTTTCTCGCTGCCCACTACCAGCGGCTCCCCTCAGCGTTTCCGCAATCACTTTGCACAACACACCCTCGGAGTCCACATCTACAGCGGTTTCCTCTCTTGCCTCTATGGACCAGCTGCCTTCGGACGACCCGCACGATTTTTCTTCTCGACAGCTGGCTGACCCATACTGTCGACGTATTATAGGCTACCTCACTGGCTGTTTCCGTCCACCTAATGCGAGGCTTCGTCGCCAACTCTCGCAGTTTAAGCTGGACAACTCGGTGCTGTACCGCAAAATTTACCATCCTGACGGTCAGCGCTGGGTTCCCGTTCTACCCCGATCGCTTCGGTCCGAAGTCCTCAAAGCACTTCATGACCATCCGACGGCTGGTCACCTTGGTCACCACAAAACCTACGATCGCCTTCGAAGTCGGTTTTATTGGCCAGGTATTACCACTAGTGTAGCTCGGTACGTTGGGTCCTGCACTACCTGCCAATGTAGAAAACTACCCACATCTGCTCCTGCCGGTACACTACAACCTCTTCCGTGCCCAGCCACACCATTCGAAGTTGTAGGCATCGATCTTTATGGCCCCCTTCCAGTCAGTGCTGCTGGAAACCGATAGAAAGTAACAGCCGTTGACCATTTGACGCGCTACGCTGAGATGGCATCCGTCACTACCGGTTCAGCTTCTCAAATTGCCGACTTCGTCCTCCGAGCCATTATACTGCGTCATGGTGCGTGTATTGCTCAGCGACCGTGGAAGGGCCTTACTTTCACAACTAGCGAACGAACTTCTTCGCGCCTCTGGCACAACTCACAAGACTGCCTCTAGTTATCATCCCCAAACTAACGGTTTCACTGAGCGATTTTACCACACTCTTGCTGACATGATCGCCGCCTGCATTCAACTAGGCCACAAGAACTGGGATGTAGTTTTACCATTCGTCACTTTCGCCTACAATACGGCTATTCAGCGGAGAACTGGCTACTCACCATTTTACCTATAGTTTATGGACGCTCCCCTACTTCTTTCCTGGACGTATCTTTCTTTACCTGCCATGCGGATTCATCTCCATCCTCTTCAGAGGAATACATTTTACGGCTCGCAGAGAGCCGCCAACGTGCTCGTATAAACACTAAAGCCCGACAGCAAGACAGAAAGCTGGTTTATGATGAATCGCATCGTGCTGTATCCTTTCAAGCTGGAGACGGAGTGCTCCTTTTGACACCTATTCGCACACCTGGTTTGTGCGACAAATTCTGGCCACGATTTATCGGGCCGTACACAGTTCTTGAAGAAACTTCACCAGTGAATTATCGCGTGGCGCCACTTGTAGCCCCAGCAGATCGCCGTTATCGAACTACTGAGGTCGTCCATGTTTCCCGTATGAAGCCCTTCATGCGACGTTCTTTGTCCCCTTGACTTGCCGCGGCCAGGCTGGCCGCTTTCACGTGGGGGAATTCAGTGTGGGCATTTAGTATACCAATCCTCTTCATCTGTACATTATCATCATTATCATGTGTTGCTCATGCATCCTCATCATTGTCACGTAGCATCATCATCTTGGTTCGTTCATCTCAGCTGTCGGCTGCCGGTTCCTCGGGCCTAATAAAGGTCTTCCAAACCAAGACTTCATAATATGTTGAATAACACTGGGGATAATACTGAGCCCTGAGGTACACTTCGTGTTTGCTTATATATTTTAAGAGAGCATCCATCAAAGAAGCAAAAAAATTCTCTGTCTTTCAAAAGCTCTGTAATCCATACTGTTATATGTTTTGGAAAGCGATAGTCTTGCATCTGCTGGATTAGGATAGGATACTCCACTTTGTCGTACGCTTTAGATAAGTCTAGAGTGACTAGTGCACAGTATTCGTGGTGACGCCGAGCCAGCTGTATGCGACTTACCAAATCCACATGTGCACACCAAATGGAGTATCCCAATCTAAAGCCAATTTGTCTGGGGTTTAGTATTGTATGTTCATTGATGTAGTTTATTATACGGGCATTTAAGACTCTCTCTACAAGCTTGACCAGGTTAGATGTCAATGAAATAGGCCTTATGTTATCCAGAGTAAACTCCATTTTCTGTTTCTTAAGTATCGAAATTATTTTGGGAAGCTTCCAATCTGCCGGAATCCAAGAATTTTTCAGTGAATAATTAACTACATTACGGATTTCTTGTAGGGATATTTCGCATAGCACTTTAATCATTGTAGAGGTCACCCCATCAGGTCCAGGAGCAGCGGGCGGTTACAGGATGAATGCCGGCTGCAGTGGCTGCATTTCCGATGGAAGCGGGAATGTAGGCCCGTGCTAAATTGGGGTGCACGTTAAACAGCCCCAGGTAGTCGAAATTTCCGGAGCCCTCCATGACGGCGTCTCTCGTAAGCATATGGTAGTATTGGAACGTTAAACCTCACATATCAATCAATCAATTAATCAATCCTCAAGCTGCGTCCGCACATCTGTAACACAGCAGAATACAGAGAGAGTAGCCAATCAATACGTTTTAATAGGCGATAGCGTTAAATCAAGCACAAATCTATAACTTGTCCTATACGCGACAATCAACGCCCCTTCAAAAAGATGAGCTCCCTGACGCCCGGTCTCCACGTTCGTGCGGAATTTCGCAGAATGGCTTTCGGCTGGACAAGCTTCTCTGCTTAATCCTCCTGACAATGGTCCACTCGTGTGCCGATTCCGTTGATAGTGTATTCAGGCTTCTGCATTTTCATCCTCGCTGTGTTCCTAATGTGTTCGGTCCTTCTCATCGAGTAGGCAAGCCCAGGTGACTGCATCGCGTGTAGACCGCGCCCGAACAAGGAACAGCACCGGCGTCCCTCTTACGGCTGTGCAGTTTATCTGAAATTTGCTGCCTGCGTCAGTCTCTTTGCCGAACTTCTTTATCTGCCGGGTATGAATGGATGTCGATGACGGCTTCTCTTCGGTCTTGGGAAGGGTTAGCCGAAACATCCGCTCCGTCACCTCTTTCTTTCGCACTATCATCGGCGTCTGCTCTTTGTGCGCCGGTGGGCGTCCCCTTTTCGCGATGGTGGTAGCAGTGTTCTTCGACTTCGTGGCACACCTTCGCTGCAGTGTACGTTGCAGTGACGTGACCTCCCACCGAAACAGCTTACAGCTAGCGGCCGCCGATCTCTCGAAAGGGCTTCCTGTCTCTCGTTGAGATTTGCGATTTGTGCGTCGCGCATCCGCAGCCCAGATTATGGCCTCGGCGCAAAAATAGTCCCCCTCTTGCAGTCCAAAGGTGCGTGCATTGCATGTTTGCTCCATGGTCTGCTGGGCATGCCGACGAGTAAGCGAGGGTTCTTTCTTTCACGCAACCGCACCTAGACGACCACGAAGCAGTGCGCAGAGTTGCGTCATCACCAGCCTCCGGGTATGTGCGGTTGGTGTCGTTCGAGCACGGTCGCGACCGGTCGAGGCAGTCATATTCTTCGCCGTCGGGATGTTGGTAGGAGCCGCGGAAGAACTTGACCTCGAGAAATATTCCCGATTGCGGCCTCAAGTTCACAGCTGCCAGCGCGCCTTCTGGAATCTTCTGAGCTTGCCGGGAAAACTTGTAGTCGATCACTAAGTCGTATATTTCAGGACCAATCATCCCGGTACCTGTAGGTACTAGTAGGTCCCGACGCGAACCGTTCTCCGGCAGGACTCTTCTCGCGTTCCTCACGACCGTGTCCGCTTCTGTGGGAACCTTCCACTCTGGTTTTTCAACCACGATGACTCGGTCCTCTCCAATGGCGACACCGTATGAGCTTGCGTTGCATTTCTCCCTTTCTGAGCACTTGTAGTTTCTCGATAATAATGGCGGAGCGTCGACCTTTCCAACGCCAATTCTCGCTTGGCTGACTGCTGAAAAGCCCATCGTATGAAAGGCGCCAAGATACGGTGTTAGTGTTGCGTATTCGGCAACGTCGCAGCGACGTTTGTACCCTTGATCAGCGTTCGGCGGCTGCGTTGTGGAAAGGGCGAAGAGTTCTGGAAGGTTTGCTTGCCTGTTGGAGAGACGGCTGCTCGAAGCGTCGCTTGTCGGATCGCGAAGGATGGAGTCATCTCGAAGCTTCCACCTGCGGCGCTTCATGGCAGCGATGGTTGACATGTCTCGATGTTGGCCAGGCTTGCGGTCGTTTAAGCGGATGTTTCGGAAGCGTTCCTACTGTTATCGCGGTTCCGATGGAAGAACTGGAACGCTCTGTCCGTGAGCTGCGTGGAGCTGGTAATCCGACGGTGAATCTAGAGATCCAGCCGGCGAATGCTGGCCAGCCTCGTGGAAGCAACGCGCGAGAGCTGGTGGTTGTCGTTCTCTTCTGGTCATGGCTCATATTCATACAATACCGTGGATCGGTTGGCGGATGGATTTTATTCGTTATTTTCGGTAGAACCATTGCTACATGCTACATTTATTTATTATATTGGTTCCAATCGCCCATTTATAGTCGATGACTAATTCGAAGCTGCAGAATTCTACATAACAATCTTTCAGTCTCAACGATAAACTCCTCGATGGGAAGGAAACGTCGCTGTAGCTGTATTCCATAGTAATTGCCCCAAAAAGAAATTACTGGTTCTGTTAACTCCAGGCCAAACTTTCGAGGAGTTGGTAGCAGTATTGTTTTTCCCAGTGTAGTGAACCGATTACTGCGGTGGTCGTTATGTTGGTAATGATCATGATCATGATCTTCTGGAGTATGTCCTTCAGAAATCGCTTGCACCCGCTCCGAGGGATTGGCCAAGAATTGCCACTGGCGCTTTCCCCTCCTATATTGACCCGTACGCTCTTCATAACACCGTACCGATCATTGAGTTAATGAAGCGGCCGACAAAGACGCAAGAACAAGCGCTGTATCACTTATTTTTTATTGCTTGGGGAAAATTCCACAAAAAGAAATTCAGAATCTCTTTTGTTAAACACGAGATATTTGAGTATAACGCATGGACTGGTCCTGGAGTTGTTATGCTGAAACTATGACGACCGATTTGCCCTTTGATCCCCCCTGGACCTCTCAACTTTTTCTCATTACCTGATGGCATCTTACCTGTTACTTGTCCTGTACACTTTATTTTATTTTGCGATTGAATCGTTCCGTACATAATTCCAAAATGGAACTTGAATGTTTACTGATCATCGTCGCCAATTCCACGAGCACACGCGTCCGCCTCGTGCTCACGCATTCGATGCGCCTTGGTGGCATGCGCTGGCTGGATATCTCGATGCGTGTTCTGGGCCCGAGCTCTCTCCAGCTCGTGGCCATATCGTTCCACGTATTCCTTCGCAACCTTGGTTGTCGGTACCAACGCTCCCGAGACGATTCGCTCGAACTCCGTCACTAGTTCTGGCCAGCTTCGAGCCATGGGAACCGTCGCTCCTGTTCCGAATCGCTCCAGGAAGGGAGAAAAGTTCAAGTTGCCGCGGTCGTTGTTCGATTCGACGCGCGGTGGGTCCAGCGACTCGCCGTTGCCGTTCGACGCGCGAGCAAACCTTGCAGAACTCTTCTCCCGTCTCACGACGACGCGCAGGAAGCTGATCAAGATTAGCGTTGGTGCGACTTTCCCCGAAACGCGACGGAATCGCCCCGTTTGCCTCCGCTCCTTTCGAGGTGACCAGCTTCCGGTGACTCCTGTGACGTCGTCGAGTCGGAACATCAATGCTCGGTCATCGTCAGACACCGCCGGGGCTTTGGATAACGAGGATTGGTGGGCCTCGAGCGCTTCCGAATTCGTGACTGTGAGGGCGGAGCAAGAGCCGAAAGCTCTCATTGAATCGGGTGAGGTCGGGCGCATAGACAGAGGCGTCCTGCTTCTGTATCGGCTGCGTTCTTCACCACTGGTCCTGGTGACCCTGGAAGGCGCCCCTTTAGGAACCGGTGGCCAGGACTTCGAGCGTCGCATCAAGACCCGTACGCCTTCGTCTGCTACGACCAACACGACGATCTTGACGAAGACGAATGCGGCCGCCCATATTACGTCCTGCACGAAGTCACTGCCGGGTGACATTGGATTTCCACCCAGCGACACCAGGTGGCGCTACGTGGTGACCCTATCGGAAAAATTGCCATGGTGGATACTGGAAAACATGGTGGGCGTAGTGGAAATAATAGTGGGCATGGTGGAAATTATGATGGCTATAGTGGAACGTAGTGGAAAATATGGTGGTTATGCCGGGACATACTGGGTGGTATGGTGTACAGATAATGGGTAAAGTGGAAATGATGGTGGAAAGCAGAGGCTAGATAGTGGGCAATAATGGGACACTCTGCCCATCATTGTGATAATGCTGGGAAGCCCTAAGCATATGGTGGGTGGTGGTTATTATGGTGGGCTACATGGTGTACCAAGCTGAGAAACTCTTCCCACCATTGCGATAATGATGGGAAGCACTAAGCAGATGATGGGTGCTGCTTGTTATGGTGGGCCACATGGTGTACCAAGCTTAGAAGCTCTGCCCACCATCGCGATAATGCTGGGAACCAGTAAGCAGATGATAAGTGGGCTTATAATGGATTTTATTTAGTGTGCCAAGCTGGGATCTGTACACTACACGTTCTACCACCATGATTTCCACCAAAGGCTAGGCCTACCGACCGAGCCCGTACAATTGTGTTATCCGTGCTTCCGGGTTTCAGAATGCATGATTTCGACGATTAAGTATGACAATACAGCGCAGCCATGGCATCAATTAACCTAAATGAAGCATTTTTCATTGTGTATGGTGTCCGCTCAAGAAGCAACAAACATCGATGCGACGCGATTAAAGCACTCCCAGAGAACGTAAGTGTCTTCTCACCGACAGCCGCCAGTCGCACTCGCCTTCACTTCTTTAGCTTTTGTACGAGAACTCCACCTTGGTGAACCAATATGATAACGCAATGTTTCCGACACACTGCATTCGTTTTGGCCAAGCCGTTATGTAGTTGTTGCTTTAGCGAAAGAGCTACAGCATTACGCTGGCGCGACCACTCTACATTGCGCGAAAAGCATCCCAATACTCTATCAAATAAATTAGGCGGGCGTATCTAGGGAATGAGCCTAGAAGCGTCATAAAGCGTGAGCAGATGTCGCCCTTTAGAACGAGCGGAAACGGATATTAAACTTGGCAGACCCCGCCGGTAAACTGTTGCTGCTCCCCAGTCCACTTGGTTTTTTTCTTGAAGTTGTGAATTGTAAAAAAAAATAGCACTAGTGCCATTAACATAGTGGCAATCGTTAAAGGCCGCAGTTGCCTGTGTTTAATAAATGTGCAATTTTTAGTAGCAGGTGTAGATCTTGTCTATGTTGTGTACACGACAAACATAACTTAAGTTGAACCGTAAGTTTGTATGCGAACTAAGTATTTAACACACAAATATCGTCATGTTGGTGTGGCGCAGTGGTTAGCGTCTTCGAGTGGGAGTCCGCAGGGTGCACGTTCGATCCTCCGTGGCACCTTGTTTTTTTTTTTACGGGACGGGTGTTTTTTATATCGTTTTTATAGAATTGTTTTTTTTTTGTGGCAGCTCGTCACGGTGATTCTGACGTCATTTCGCGCTCAAGCGTTGCCGGCTTTGCAGCACCCACCATACCCACCATGCACCATGGTGGGCGTTTCCCACCATTCACCCACTACAATAATCCACTATAATGGTGGCTGGTGGTTTACACCATGCCCACCATTCGTTTTTTTCCGATAGGGGATGGCAGGCCATGTCTGGTTTCTACGTGGTCGACGAGCAGTTGTCCTTGCCCATTCTCTCGTGGTTAGAGAGGAGGTAGGCAACGTCAACACCTACGAAACAAAGAAGCCAGAAGCCAGGTACCACTGAACCCTCCTTGCCATTAGCTGTTCCTGCAGGCATCAAGCGTGCTGTGTCCTGCTGGACTGCGGCGTACAGCTTTTGCCAGAGTTGCAGTGGGCGTCTAAATAGCGCAGCTCCTGCAAGGCCTCAAATGTTTCTAAAGGGTCATGCCTTCAGTGTGCGGCAGCTTCCTCTCAGCACTTAAGAAGCTGAAGCGTAAAATTCGTGGCACGGTGTTGTTCTTCACCATCGAAGATGCGGAAACGCACAAGCACGAACGTGGTGGTCAGGCAAGACACTGAGCGGCCACGACAGGGGAAGCTACTGCTTCTGCTATAAACGATGTTATTTCGTATGTTAACCTCCATTAATTTCACTTGTGTCTTACTGAATAAACGTAGTATTACCGAGTTGTTGTTTCTGTATTGGACTAAAGATGGGACAAAATCGGAAACTGAACTACCTCCGTATATAGGCGCCCACAGGTCCTCCATTTGGGGGAGCAAAGCTTTACGACGGTGCGAATGCTCAGCACGAATGATCTCCCCTCGGCAGCTTTATTTCTCTTATAGGGGGCAAGCCCCATCTGTTGGCCTAGTAGTTTGCCTAGAACTTGTTAGGTTCTGGTGGGAAACGTTTATTGATATGTTTACTGTGAGAGGCATGGATAAGGAGCATCTGCAGGGCTTCACAAACAATAGGACTGAGGGATCCCTAGTCCACTATCCCTGTAGTTCATGGTCTAACATGTTCTAGGCACTGTTACCAGTTTATGTTCTGGCGTGATCCGCTCCATTGTGCTGGCGTAATTTGTTTCGCCTTAAATTAACCTTTAAATATTACGGAAGCATGACTCGTATATTAAGGATCCCAAACAAAATGTAGACAGCGACTTCCATCTTGAGAACAGTCGCCGTGACGTCATAGATCACGATGGTACCTGCTGGTGGCAAGTACACAGACACTTTCGTGAGCTACTATGGTTCTTTTGTTATGCAAATCATTCCTTAGTGAATTTCAGGCATTTTAAACGCAAACGTATATTTGCATGTCTGTCTGCATGTCCTTACCTGGGATAGACCCAAATAAGTACGCGAGGGTAAGAGAATTTGACGCATATACATGTTCGGCTGATCATGGCATGAACATTGTGATAAAACGGCGACGTAAGCTGTCAATCAAGCCTTTTCCTCCACACACGTATGACGCGTACCCGTATACCTCAATTAATCCAGCAGCCCGTATACCATGGGCAGCTGTTGGCAGGTATGGCCCCCCAGGTATGTGGGTATGGGCCACACGGGTCTGACGGTTGGCCCAGGATAGGCGTGAACAGACGTTGGTAACTTATATGCGAGAACTTTAAGAAAAGTTGCATCGGCAGCGTCGACCCGACGGATGCAAACAGAAAAAAATCGGAGTCAGAGATCAAACTCGAGCATTCTGCGCACCAATAAAGTATTCTACCACAAAGCCACGAAGGGTCTCGAAATCGCTTTGCAATAAGACGGTATTCATTCGGAATATTGGTGAAGCGTCAATTGTGGTTTCAGCGATTTGCTAATTTTGTAATAATCACATATGTATTCCCATGACACAGGTGCCACGAATGGTGAAGGCCAATTTTGGTTATGTGCTACCACTGAAGTTTACTTGGCGTTGTCCAAAGCTATACATCTTCGCGAGCACAAGCTATCAGCTTACCTTTCTGGAGTTGCTAATGTTTACCTTTCTTGCTCTTGGCATCGACTAGGAAGCATATGCGGCCGTTTGACATACGACTGTGCGTACAAAATTTGTGCATATCTTTATCGTCATCACTACGCAGCGTTTCGCTCGATAAAACTAAGAGTTCCTTGTACGAATGCGACCGATCAGCGAAGGTACTTAGAAATGGGATGCAGAAGACTGTGCGCCTGATCTCGCTGCTGGCTTCGATGTATGCGGAAGGGTGCCCGGGTAGAGAGGGCGTCAGCTGCGCTTGGCGGCGGGTGTGCGTGTGTTATTCCTCCCCCCCCCCCCCCCCGCCTGTGGTCCCGCTGCACCGGCAGTGCGCACCTGCTCTCTTGCTCGGCTCGCTTGCCCGGCGCAGGAAGCTTCGACGACGGCGGCGGAGTGCGCGCTCAAGGAGCTTCGCTCCTTCAAAAAATATATACCGCGGTCACGTTTCCTCCGCATAACATCGATTCCCGTGGTTAATGGCGTTAGTCATGCAGGGCGTGTCACACAGGGAGTGCACCCCCCTCTCTCTTTTATTTTGCCATAATCCCAAACTGTGACTTTTTTAAATTAAAGACGATAGTCTTTCTCGGGAACCTTCGACGCAGAGATTTTGGTCTGTCTGTCTGTCTGTCTGTCTGTTACTTTGTCTGTTTGTTCATTCTTAACGGTACCGGGTACTCTAAACGGCACCAGTGGATACCCCAACTGGCCGACCCCAACCGCAGCACCCACCAATGCCGCCCAAGCTTAAGCGTTCATACTTGTGAGATTGTTAACAAAAGCAATTTTAGCGCTTGTCGGAGGCACCATAACAACACGAATATATTTTGCATGTACGTCTTTTACTAGAAAAGGCACAACTAAGTAATCAGTGAGTTTTTGCTTGTACGTATAGTTCTTTACGTTATCGGACACCGGATAGAATCTGCGCATGTGCGGGTCTTTACGGAACGTAGACCTTTACGTTTCCCGCTGGATCGGATTTAAAAGTTTACGTTTCTTTACGTTTCTGGCCTTATTTCGCAAATCCAACTTCGTTCGTAGAAACACGTGATATCCGCATTGCGGGGACTCGAACCATGAACTTGCTATAAGCAAAAGTAGCCGAAATGCGAGTGCCAATGTCCAATACATTGTTTCAGCCGGATTACCAAAACTGGAATGGTCTAGGACATAAACGCCGTAAACGTGCGAATTCACAGCAAGCTGGATAAGTGGTGCCATCTAGCGGGGCAATTGTGAGCAAGGAAATCACAATATTGTTATTGCAGAAACATCGTGCATTGCAAAAAACGCGCAGCGCCGTTATTACAAATGAGTTACCTTTTTAATCATTTTTACCTCAAAAACATTACGCGTAAGCCGACGTGTTCATGACTCTAATTGCATGAATTGTCACAAGATGTCGGTACCATTGTTGCAGTAGCCTTGTATTTTTTACTCTTTTGCGCATACGAGGATACTGTACGCATTAAAAAAAACGTTTCGTGATTTCGCCACAATGGTGACTCAATCATATGTAAGTACAATGCAGTTTATATGCAGTTAGCATCACCATTGATGGTTTGCGAAAACGTAAATGCATACGCGTTTACGTACGTACGTGACCGTTTGCGTATGAGGAGCTAAAACGTTGAACGATAACCTTTCCGGTAAGACGGTCAACACGAACCAGTATCCGGTAACATGATAACGTAAGAAAGTATACGTACAAGCTAAAACTCCTTTTTCTAAGGACCGTAGCGTTTATCACGCTGTGCTGACCATGCGACGCTTGCACGAAAAGGTGAGCGTTTCCAACGCTTCCCTAAGACGACACGGTGGTGGCACCTACCCGTCGCCTTGCATTCTACACCTTATCACCTCTGAGATTGGCGCGCACACTCGTCTCAGAGCCATGCGCTTTGTTTTCTAAGAAAACTGCCAGATAGCGCTCATGTCTCACGTGTGACGGGACTTGATGCGCTCATTCGCCTCCGCTGCACATTCGAGGCACTCTAACGCAGCGCCTCCAGAATTCCATTCACCGATTTTCTTGCGCAGAACATCAAATAAATGTCTTGCTCAGTCTCTCGACACGCAAGACTATCGTCTTTCGACGACATTTGCAGATCGACATGCAGATACGGGCCCAATTTTTTTTTTTTGCCTAGTGATAAGAATTGATGACGGTGATGTCGAAATCGTAAAAGTGCGCACTGTGCTCTGTTCTGAAGTGTTTGGAGCTGAGGATGTGCACACTCTGTTTCCTTTTTCTGTATGCACAAGCAGCGGCGTGCTTATCACGATTGACACGTGTTTCGCTTATTAAGACTCGGCCTTGAACCACCACAGAGCGTAGTACTCGTACGTGTGGGCTGATGCTTTCGTAAGTGAACGCAGGTATATGCTAAACGTAGCGCCTATAAAATGCCTTGGAACATAGCTAAGTTGCGAAAAAAAAAACACACACATGAGGAGGCATGCGCGTCCTTCTTGATTTCCGGCAGCTTGCCTTCCCTTCCCCCCCCCCCCCCCCCAATTTTTTTTTGCTCTATTTAGGTAGGTCTCTGTGCGCTCGATCGAACGCCTACGTTTCAAGTTTCCTCCTTCTTTTTCATGATCTGTCGTATGGACGGCTCGCATCGCGCAATGCAATTGACTGAAAGCCCGGTGAGTGCTTATAAGTTTCATAATTGCTGTTTGGACCCCCTTCCTCCACTGGCGGTGATTCGGAACTTTGAAACTGAGTTTATTCGTTGGTAGAGGTCGATATGTGCATCTATGAATGAAGCAGTTTGCCGCTCTTCCAGATCGTCGCGATGGTTAGCTGCGTCTGCAACTCCGTGACACGGCAAAATACAGCGAGAGTAACCAAACAATGTGTTTTAATGGGCAATAGCGTAACATCAAGCACAAATCCATAACGTAGTCATATGCGCGCCAAGCAACGCCCCTTCAACAAGGCGAGTTCCTTGACACCCGGTCGCCACGTGCGTGCGGAGTTTCGCAGATGGCTTTCAGCTGGACAAGCTTCTCTGCTTAATCCACCTGGGAGTGGTCCACTCGTATGCCGATTCCGTCGATAGTGCATTCGGGCTTCTGAATCTTCATCCGTGCTATATTCGTAATCTGTTTGGTCCTTATCATCGAGTCGGTAATCCCAGACGACTGTATCGCGTGTAGACTGCGGCCGAACAAGAAACAGCACGGGCATCCATCTTACAGCTGTGCAGTTTGTCAGAAATCTGGCGTCTGCGTCAGCCACTGTGCCAAACTTTTTTATCTGCCGGGTAGGAATGGATGTCGATGACGGCTTCTGCTCGGTATGGGGAAGGGTTAGCCGAAACATCCGCTGCATCACCTCTCACTTTCGCGCTATCATTGCCGTCTGTTTTTTTGTGTGCCGGTGGGCGTCTTCTTTTCGTGGTGGTGGTAGCAGTCTTCTTCGACTTCGTGGCGCACCTTCGCCGTACCGTTTGTTGCAGGGCCGTCACCTGTCCAGCGAAGCAGCTTACAGCTAGCGGCCGCCGATCTCACGAAAGATCTTGCTGTCTCTCGTTGAGATTTGCGATATGTACGTCGCGCATCCGCTGCCCGGATTCAGGACTCGGCGAAGAAACAGTGTCTTTCCTGCAGTCCGAAGGTGCGGGCATTGCATGTTTGCTCCATGGTGTTCTGGGCATGCCGATGAGTAAGCGAGGGTTCTTTCTTTCACGCCACCGCACCTCGACGACCAGGAAGCAGTGCGCAGAGTTTCGTCATCATCAGCCTCCAGGTACGTGCGGTCGGTATCTTTGAAGCATGGTCGCGACCGGTCGAGGCAGTCATATTCTTCACCGTCAGGATGTTGGTAGGAGCCGCGTAAAATCCTGACCTCGAGGAGTATTTCCGATCGCGACCTCAAGGTCACAGCTGCCAGCACACCTTGTGGCATCTTCCGAGTCTGCCGGGAAAACCCGCAGTCGATCACTAGTTCGTATATTACAGGACCAATCATCCCGGTACCTGTAGGTACTAGTAGGTCTCGAGACCAACCGTTCTCCGGCAGGACTTCACTCGCGTTCCTCACGACCGTGTCCGACTCTGTGGGAACCTTCCACTCTGGTTTTTCAACCACGATGTCTCAGTCCTCTCCAGTGAAGATATCGTATAAGCTTGCGTTGCATTTTTTTTCTTTCTGAGCTCCCGTAGCTTGTTGATAATAATGGCAGGGCTCCGATCTTGCCAACGCCAATTCGTCTATGGCTGACTTCTAAAAAACCAATCGTTTGAAAGGCGCCAAGATCCGGTGTTTGTGTCGCGTATGCGGCAACGTCGCAGCGACGCGTGTAATCTTCATCAGCGTTCGGCGGCTGCGTTGTGGAAAGGGCGAAGAGTTCTGGAAGGTTTTCTTGCCTGTTGGAGAGACGGCTGCTGGAAGCGTCGCTCCTCGGATCACGAAGGGTGGAGGCGTCTTGGGGCTTCCACTTGTGGCGCTTCATGGCAGCGATGGTTGACATGTCTCGATGTTCCCAGGGTTGCGGTGGTATAAGCGGATGTTTCGGAAAGGTTCGTACTGTTATCTCGGTTCCGATGGAAGAACTGGAACGCTCTATCCGTGAGCTGCGTGGAGCTGATAATCCAGCTTTGCCTAGAGAAGCAGCTTTGCATTGTCTTGTCGCCTAGATCTAGATCCAGCTGGCGAATGCTGGCCAGTCTCGTGGAAGCAAAGCGCGAGAGCTGGCGGTCGTCGTTGTCCTCTGATCGTGGCTAATACCCATACAATACCGTGGATCGGTTGGCGGGTGGATGTTTTTTCGTTATTTTCGGTAGAACCATTCCTACGTGCTTCATTTATCATATTGATTCCAATCACCCATTATTAGTCGATGACTAATTTGAAGCTGCAGAATTCTACATGACATTCTGTCAGTCTCAATGATAAACTCCTCGATGGGGTTGGAAACGTCGCTGTAGCTGTATCCCATAGTAGTGGCCCCAAAAAAGAAATTAACCGGGTGTGTTAACTCCAGGCCAAACTTTCGAGGAGGTGGCAGCAGTATTGTTTTCCACATTGTAGTGAACCGATGGCTGCGGTGGCGGTGATGTTGGTAATGATAATGATCATTATCATCTTGATGATGTCCTTCAGATATCGCTTGCACCTGCTCGAAAGGATTGGCCAAGAATTGCCACTTGCGCTTTCCCTTCCTATAATGGCCCGTACGCTCTTCATAACACCGTACCGATCATTGATTTGATGAAGCGGCCTACAAAGGACGCAAACACAAGCGCTGTATCACTAATTTTTGTTGCGCGGTGAAAATTCCACTAAATGAAATCCAGAAGCTTTTTTCTTAAGCTCGAGATATTGGAGTATAACGCATGAACTGTTTTTTGAGTTGTTATGCTGAAACCAAGATGACCGATTTATCCTTCGATCCCCCCTGAACTTCTCAGCTTTTTTCTAATTGCCTGATGGCTTCATACCTGTAGCTTGTCCTGTACATTTTTTTTATTTTGTAGTTGAATCCTTCCGTACATAATTTGAAAATGGTAATTTAATGTTCATTGATTGCCATGAAAATCATCATCGCCAATGCCACGAGCACACGCATCCGCCTCGTGCTCACGCATTCGATTAGCCTCGGTGGCATGTGCTGGCTGGATTTCTTGTTGCGTGTTCCGGGTCCAAGCTCTGTCCAGTTCGTGGCCATATCGTTCCACGTATTCCTTCGCAAGCTTGGTTGTCAGTACCAACGCCCCCGAGACAATTCCTTCGTACTCCATCACTAGTCCTGGCCAGCTTCGAGCCATGGCAACCGTCGCTGCTGCTCCGAATCGCTCCAGCAAGAGAGAGAAGTTCAAGTTGCCGCGGTCGTGGTTCGATTCGACGCGCGGTGGGTCCAGCGACTCGCCGTTGCCGTTCGACGCGCGAGCAAACCTTGCAGAACTCTTCACCCTTCTCACGACGACGCGCAGGAAGCTGATCAAGATTAGCGTTGGTGAGACTTTCCCCGAAACGCGACAGAATCGCCCCGTTTGCCGCCGCTCCTTTCGAGGTGACCAGCTTCCGGCGAATTCTGTGACGTCGTCGAGTCGGAACATCAATGCTCGGTCATCGTCAGACACCGCCGGGGCTTCGGATAACGAGGATTGGCGGGCCTCGGGCGCTTCCGAAGTCGTGACTGTGAGGGTGGAGCAAGAGTCGAAAGCTCTCATTGAATCGGGTGAGGTCGGGCACATAGAGCGAGGGGTCCTGCTTCTGTATCGGCTGCGTTCTTCACCACGGGTCCTGGTGACCCTGGAATGAGCCTCTTTTGGAACCGGTGGCCAAAACTTCGAGCGTCGCATCAAGACCCGTACGCCTTCGTCTGCTACGACCACCACGACGATCATGACGAAGTCGAATGTGGCCGCCCATCTTACGTCATGCACGAAGTCACAGGCGGGTGACATTGGAATTGCACCCAGGGACACCGGGTGGCGCTACGTGATGATGGCAGGTCATGTCTGGTTTCTACGTGGTCGACGAGCAGTTGTCCTTGCCCATTTTCTCGTGGTTAGAGAGGAGGTAGGCAACGTCAACACCTACGAAACAAAGAAGCCAGAAGCCAGGTACCACTGAACCCTCCTTGCCATTAGCTGTTCCAGCAGGCATCAAGCGTGCTGTGTCCTGCTGGTATGTGGCGTGCTGCCGGCTTTGGCCAGAGTTTCAGTGTGCGTCTAAATAGCGCAGCTCCAGCAGGGCCTCAAATGCTTCTTGGGGGTCATTCCTGCAGTGTGCGGCAGCTTCCTCTCAGCAATTTAGCAGCTGAAGCGTAAAATTAGTGGCACGGTGATTGCTCTTCACCCTCGAAGATGTGGAAACCCACTGGCACGAGCGTGGCTGTCAGGCAAGGCACTGAGCGGCCACGACAGGGAAGCTACTGGTTCTGTTATAAACGATGTTATTTCGTATATTATTCTCAATTAATTTCATTTTTTTTCTGACTGAATAAACGTAGTTTTACCGAGTTGTTGTTTCTGTATTGGATAAAAGTTGGGACTAAGTCGGAAACTCAACTACCTCCGTAGGCGCTCGCTGGGTCTCCATTTGGGGGAGCAAAGCTTTGCGACAGTGCGAATGCTCAGCACGTATGCTGTTCTCTCGGCAGCTATATTTCTCTTCTGGCGGCCAGCCCCATCTGTGTGCCTAGAAGTTCTAACAGTGCCTAGAACTTGTTAGGTTCTGGTGGGAAACGTTTATTGATATGTTTACTGTGAGAAGCATGGATAAGGAGCATCTGAAGGGCTTCACAAACAATAGGACGGAGGGATCCCTAGTCCACGGTATCCGAGTCCCTGTAGCTTCTGGTCTAGTATGTTCTAGGCACTGTTACCAGTTTTATGTTCTGTCGTGATTGGCGCTATTGTGCTGGTGTATTTTTTTCGCATTAAAATGCACTTGAAAAATTACGGAAGCATGTCTCTCATAATAGGCGTCCCAAACAAAATGCATACAACGACGTCCATCTTGAGAACAGTCGCCGTGAGGTCATAGATCTTGATGGCGCCTCCTAGTGGCAAGTGCCTAGACACTTTCGTGAACTACTATGGTTTTTTATATGCAAATCGTTCATTAGCGAATTTCAGGCATTTTAAACGTGCATGTATATTACCCGGGCTGTCTTCATGTCTTTACTTGGGATAGACTCAAATTAGTACGCGAGGGTGAGGGAATTTGACGCATATGCATGTTGGGTTGATCATGGCATGAACAACATGATAAGCCGGAGACGTACGCTGTCAAACCTTTTCTTCCACACACGTATGACCCATACCCCTATAGCTCAATTATTCCAGCAGCCCATATACCACGGTCTGCTGTATGCAGGTATGTCCACCAGGTATGTGGGTATGTGCCACACGGGTCTGACAGTTGACGCTAGAACGGCGTGAACAGACATTGGTTATATAAATGCAAGAGTTTAAGGGAAATTGCATCGGCAGCGTCGACCCGACGGATTTAAACAGCAGAAATTGGAGTCCGGGGATCAAACTCGAGCATTCTGCGCACCAATAAGGTATTCTACCACAGAGCCACGAAAGGTCTCGAAATCGCTTTGCAATAAGACGGTATGCATTCGGAATATTGGTGAAGCGTCAATTGTGGTTGCAGCGTTTGCTAATTTTGTAATAATTACATATGAATTCATCAGGACACAGGTGCTACGAATGGTGAACGCCAATTTTGGTCGAGTGCTACCACTGAGGTTTACTTAGCCTTGCCCAAGGCTACCATTCTCGCGAGCACAAGCTATCAGCTTACCATTTCTGGTGTTCCTAATGTTTACCCATGTTCCTTTTCCGATCGACTAGGAAGCATATGCGGCTGTTTGACATATGACTATGCGTACAAAGTTTGCGCATATATTTAACGTCATCACTACGCGGCGTTTCGCTCGATAAAACTAAGAGTTCCTTGTATGAATGCGACCGATCGGCGAAGCTACTCAGAAATGAGATGCAGAAGACTGTGCGTCTGATGTCGTTCTGGCTTCGGTGTAGGCGGAAGGGTGGGCGGGTACAGAGAGCATCTGCTGCGCTCGGCGGTGGTTGTGCGCCTGTTATCAGCCGCCCCCCGCCTGCGGTCCCGCTGCACCGGCAGTGCGCCCCTGTTCTCTTGCTTGGCTCGCTTTCTCGCCGCAGGAGCCTTTGATGACGACGGTGGAGTGCGCGCTCAAGGAGCTTCGCTCCTCAATAAAATATACCACGGTCATGTTTCCTCCGCATAACATCGATTCCCGTGGTTAGTTGTGTTAGACATGCAGGGCGTACCACATGGGGCGCGCACCCCGTCTCTCTGTTATTTTACCATAATCCCAAACTCTGAAATCTTTAATTAAAGACGATAGTCTTTCTTCGGGACCTTCGACGCAAAGATTTCGGTCTGTCTGTCTGTCTGTCTGTACATTTGTCTGTACATTTGTCTGTTTGTCGATTCCTAACGGTACGGGTACTCTAAACGGCACCAGCAGATACCTCAACTGGCCGACCTCATCCGTAGCGCCCACCAATTTTGCCCAAGCTTCAGCGTTCGTACTTGTGCGATTGCGAAAAAAATGCAATTATTGCGCATGGTTGAGGCAATATAACAACACGAATATATTCTGCATGTGCGTATTTTACTAGAACATGCACACCCAAGTAATTCTAAGGACCGTGGCGTTTATCACGCTGCGCTCAACATGCAACGCTTGCGCAAAAAGGCGAGTGTTTCCAACGCTTTGCCACGGTGGTGGCAAAGCGTTGACACGGTGGTGGCGCCTACGCGTAGCCTTGCGTTCTACTACTTATCACCTCTGAGATGGGCGCGCACACCTGTCTCAGAGTCACGCGCTTTTTTTCTAAGAAAACAGCCAGATGGCGCTCATGTCTCACGTGGGACGGGAGTTGATGCGCTCGTTCGCCTCCGTTGCACGCTCGAGGCACTCTACCGCAGTGCCACCAGAGTACCATTCACCGATTTTGTTGTGCAGAACATCAAATAAATGTCTTGTGCAGTCTCTCCACACGCAAGACTATTGTCTTACGTCTACATATGCAGATTAACATGCAGAAAAATGGCCCATTTCTTTTTGCCTATTGATAAGAGAGTATTGATGACGGTAATGTCGAAATCGTAAAAGCACGCAGTGTCCTCTGTTCTGAAGTGTTTGGAGCTGAAGATGTGCACACCCCTGTTTCTTTTTGTGTATGCACAAGCACCGGCGTGCTTATCGCGATTGGCACGGATTTCGCATATTAACACTCGGCCTTGAACTAGCACAGAGCCTAGTACTCGTACGTGTGGGCTGATGCTTTCGTAATTGCGAAGGGATCATGTATATGCTAAACGTAGCGCCTATAGAATGCTTTGGAACATATCTAATTCGCGCAAAAAAAACATAAATGAGGTGTCGTCCACGTTCTTCTTGGTTTCCGGCAGCTTGCCCCCACCCCCCCCTTTTTTTTTGCTCTAATTAGGTATGTCTCAAGGCGCTCGATTGAACGCCTATGTTTCATGTTTTTTTTTTTGCTTTTTCACGATCTGTCGTATGGACGGCTGACAGCGCGCAATACAACTTATGTGCATCCGTGAATGAAGCAGTTTACCGATCTTCAGATCGTCGTGACCGTTTGCTGCGTCCGCAACTCCGTAACACGGCAAAATACAGCGAGAGTAGCCAAACAATGCGTTTTAATGGGCAATAGCGTAAAATCAAGCACAAATCTATAACATAGTCCTATACGCGCCAAGAAACCCCTTTCAACAACGTGAGTTTCCTGACGCCCGGTCGCCACGTGCGTCCAAAATTTCGCAGAATCGCTTTCAGCTGGACAAGCTTCTCCGCTTAATCCACCTGAGAGTGGTCCACTCGTGTGCCGATTCCGTCAATACTGTATTCGGGCTTCGGCATCTTCATCCGCGCTGTCTTCGTAATCTGTTCGGTCCTTCTCATCGAGTAGGTGATCCCAGGTGACTGTATCGTGTATAGACTGCGGCGGAACAAGAAACAGCACCGGCATCCATCTTACGGCTGTGCAGTTTATCGGAAATCTGGCGTCTGCGTCAGCCAGTTTGCCGAAATCCTTTATCTGCAAAGTATGAATGGATGTCGATGATGGCTTCTGCTCGGTCTTTGGAAGGGTTAGCCGAAACATCCGCTGCATCACCTCTCACTTTCTCGCTATCATCGGCGTCTGTTTTTTTTTTTTTGTGTTCCGGTGGGCGTCTTCTTTTCGTGGTGGTGGTTGCAGTCTTCTTCGACTTCGTGGCACAGCTTCGCCGTACCGTTTGTTGCAGGGCCGTCACCTGCCCAGCGTAGCAACTTACAGATAGCCGCCGCCGATCTCTCGAAAGGGCTTCCTGTCTCTCTTTGAGATTTGCGATATGTGCGTCGCGCATCCGCTGCCCTGATTCAGGACTCGGCGAAGAAACAGTCCCTTTTTTGCCGTCCGAAGGTGCGTGCATTGCATGTTTGCTCCATGGTCTGCTGGGCATGCCGACGAGTAAGCGATGGTTCTTTCTTTCACGCAACCGCACCTCGACGACCAGGAAACAGTGCGCAGAGTTCCGTCGTCATCAGCCTCCAGGTACGTGCGGTCGGTGTCTTTGTAGCATGGTCGCGACCGGTCGAGGCAGTCATATTCTTCGCTGTCAGAATGTTGGTAGGAGCCGCGGAAGATCCTGACCTCGAGGAATATTTCCGATCGCGACCTCAAGGTCACAGCTGCCAGCACACCTTGCGGACTCTTCAGAGCCTGCCGGGAAAACCCGTACTCGATCGCTAGGTCGTATACTTCAGGACCAATCATCCCGGTACCTGTAGGTACTAGAAGGTCCCGAGGCCAACCGTTCTCCGGCAGGACTCCACTCGCGTTCCTCATGACCGTGTCCGATTCTGTGGGAACCTTCCACTCTGGTTTTTCAACCACGATGACTCGGTCCTCTCCAGTGAAGACATCGTTTAAGCTTGCGTTGTATTTTTCCTTTTCTGAGCACTCGTAGTTTGTTGATAATAATGGCGGAGCTCCGATCTTGCCAATGCCAATTCGTCTATGGCTGACTGCTGAATAACCAATCGTTTGAAAGGCGCCAAGATCGGGTGTTTGTGTCGCGTATTCGGCAACGTCGCAGCGACGCATGTAATCTCTACCAGCGTTCGGCGGCTGCGTTGTGGAAAGGGCGAAGAGTTCTGGAAGGTTTGCTTGCCTGTTGGAGAGACGGCTGCTGGAAGCGTCGCTCGTCGGATCGCGAAGGGTGGAGGCGTCTTGGGGCTTCCACCTGCGGCGCTTTCTGGCAACAGCGGTTGACATGTCTCGATGTTCCCAGGCTTGCGGTGGTAAGCGGATGTTTCGGAAAGGGTCGTACTGTTATCTCGGTTCCGATGGAAGAACTGGAACGCTCTATCCGTGAGCTGCGTGGAGCTGATAATCCGACGGTGAATCTAGAGATCCAGCTTTGCCTTGTCTTGTCGCCTAGATCTAGATCCAGCTGGCGAATGCTGGCCAGTCTCGTGGAAGCAAAGCGCGAGAGCTGGCGGTCGTCGTTGTCCTCTGATCGTGGCTCATACCCATACAATACCGTGGATCGGTAGGCGGGTGGATTTTTTTCCGTTATTTTCGGTAGAACCATTCCTACGTGCTTCATTTATTTATCATATTGATTCCAATCACCCCTTATTAGTCGATGAATAATTTGAAGCTACAGTATTCTACATGACATTCTCTTAGTCTCAACGATAAATTCTTCGATGGCGAAGAAAAAGGCGCTATAGCTGTATGCCATAGTAGTGGCCCCAGAAAGAAATTAACCGGCTCATTTAACTCCAGGCCAAACTTTCCAGGAGGTGGCAGCAGTATTCTTTTTCTAGTAATGTGTTCGGGGGTCTGCCCTGAGGATCGGAGCCAGCCAGAGTCTCGGGGAGATGTCGAGGAGAGAAGCCGGGAGCTGCTAACAGTAACTTTTATTTACATAATTTACAGGTAGCGTGTTGCTACATGATGGTGTTAGTATCACGGAAGCCCTCGAGCTTCTGTGAGCTTCTCGGGAGCGCCTCGGCGCTCGCATTTTATGTCTTGGCCTTCCCAGAATTCCCTGCAGAAAAAAAAAACAATAGAGGCCCGCACGGTCCAATAAATATCGCCATCTTCACCTACGCCCCTAATTGAGAAAGCTTAAAGGCGCCTCCTTCCCAACCCACGAAACGGGGAAGAGGCACGCCAAACTCAGCCCATGGCGAGGAAGAATACTGTACACCGAGCACGACAGAGCACAGCACGAAGACATTGAGTCTCACGTGGTAATCAACTCTGTAGACCCTGTCAGAGTATGCGCCGCCAGACAGACCACGACTTTGGAAACAGCGGTATTAGGCACCACGGAGAACGTGGGAAATGCATCCGCAGACGGTTCTCAGTCGCTTGGCTTATTGGCCGCGGCACTCCGACGAACAGAGACGTACAGAGATAACCGTCCCTTTTTTAAGCTCTTGACTGTAAACAGCCATTCATAGGTCGCCAGTTGGTCGGCTAAGCTCAAAGGGTTCTATGAGAGGAGATGGCTGCGCCGCAAAATTTCAAGTCAAACTTGCGTGTCATCGTCGCTTGTGGTTCCCCTTTGGGAGCGCTCTCCCGACACCGTCTCACGTCCAATCGGCGCCATGTCAGGGAGGACGATCATGACAGTAGTGAACCGATGGCTGTGGTGGCGGTGGTGGCCATGTTGGCGATGATAATGATAATCATCTTGATGATGTCCTTGAGATATCGCTTGCACCCGCTCCGAGGGATTGGCCAAGAATTGCCACTTGCGCTTCAGGTACCACCGATTCCTCCTTGTCATTAGCTGTTCCAGCCGGCATCAAGCGTTCTATGTCCTGCTTGAATGCGACGCGCAGCTGGCTTTTGCCCGAGTTGCAGAGTGCGTCTAAATAGCGCGGCTCCACCAAGGCCTCAAATGCTTCCAGAGGGTCGTGCCTTCAGTGTGCGGCAGCTTCCTATCAGCACTTAAGCAGCTGAAACGTAAAATTCGTGGCAGGGTGATTGTTCTTCACCATCGAGGATGCGGAAACGCACAGGCACGAACGTGGCTGTCAGGCAAGGCACCGAACGGCCACGACAGGTGAAACTACTGCTTCTGTTATAAGCGATGTTATTTCGTATATTATCCTCCATTAATTTCATTTTTGTCTGACTAAATAAACGTAGTTTAGTCTGTATCTTGCCTTCAACCGTTTTTATATCTTTTCCTTTTCTGTTGCGCTTTTTTTTGCCTATTTATAAGAGAGTATTGATGAAGGTGATATCGAAATGGTAAAGGCGCGCACTGTCCACTGTTCTGAAGTGTTTTGAGATTAGGATGTGGACACCCCTGTTTACATATTCTGTATGCTGTTCCGGACCTGGGTCTACCCGGTCTCTTGTGGTAGCGTGGCGCAACTTCGTGTGGAGGAAACGAACGCTGATGAGATTGGGATACCAAAAAAATTGGCAGCATATCCACGGAGTGAATGATGGAGAGTGGGGCGAAGCATTCGTCCGTCCATTCGTTCTTGCTTCCGTCCTTCCATTCGTCCGTCTGTGTGACCGTCCATCTGCCCGTCCGTGCGTGCGTCTGTTCGTGCGTCCGTCCCTGCGTTCGACCATGAATCCGCCCCTGCGTCCGTTCATGCGTCCATCCATGCATCTGTCTGTGTGACCGTTCGTCCATATATTCAATGCTCCAAGTACCACCATCTCGCATCTTTTCATCCTATATTCCCCATATAGAAGCTCCGCCTTCCAGCGGACATTCCAAAGACTAAAGGAGAGGTGGCACACGCACACTTTCTTACGGCTTGTACTTGGGGTCTACTTCCCACCTTCAACCACCTCGAGTTCATTTATGGTATATACTAGTTCATTGTATTCATGGCACTGCGGCTCAACGCTCGCTAAACCTTTCTACAACTAAGGAGGTTACATCCAGCGAGTATAACGTAGCAACCCTTTCTTGTCAGATAGTGCTCAAAGTACATGCGATAAGCTGCTAATGGTGATTGCAGCGTGCGCGGTAACTAAAAGTCGAATGCTCCTGTCTCTCATTCCCCATTAGCAGCCATTGACATGTACATTGAGCACTATTTTTTATTGTTCAACAACGCACAGAAAAAATCTTTCACCGGCACCACCTTGAAGGTCAAAATTTTATACTTGTTACATACTACAACGGCTACGAGGGACGAACGTCTGCCGCTATAAGGAGCTTTGCCCCTACAACTAACAGGTTTGTGGCACTATTTACAATTATTTACAGCATGAGGTTAGGAGTTCTCAAACCACGAGCGTGGTGGTTGAACCGTTACATGGTTCAGAGCAACGTCCCGCACTTTGCAGCGCCGTTATAAACCCTGTCGGGCTCCTCCTCCTTGACTGTGGAACACCAATCACACACTCAAGACACCGCCGACAGGGCATCAGTCAGTTACACACGGTCCGCCGAAAAGTTACTGCACCCCTTTACGCAATGCTCTGAGAGAGGGGAGATGGAGTTCTCTCCCGGAACAATTTGGCGGTTGGGTTGCTTCTTCTGCCTTTCCCTAGAAGGGCAGCCATGGAGTAGATGCTTGAATTGCGGAGACACGACCTGTGCGGTCGGTCTGCTTCGCCGTCTCGCTAAACAAGCCGGCCCGGGGAAATTGCTTCTAGGGACATTGGCTTACGGACCTTCTTCTAATCGCTTTGTCGCTCCCCGCCGCTGGACGCAGGTTCCGAGAGAACTGGGGTTCCAGGCGTTGGAGCGCTGCCCGGCTACGTTTCTCAGGGACAGCATGGCGCCTACTGACAACGGTTATAACAATGCACAAGCAGCGGCGTGCTTATCGCGATTGGCATGGGTTTCGCTTATTAAGAATTGGCCTAGAACTACCACAGAGCCTTGTACTCGTACGTGTGGGCTGATGGTTTCGTAAGTGAAGGCTATATGCTAAACTTAGCGCTTATATATTGCCTTAGCACTTATATAAGCTAATTTGCGCAAAAGAACACACAAATGAAGAGGCATCCGCGTCCTTCTTGGTTTCCGGCAGTTTGCATCCCCCCTTTTTTTGCTCAAATTAGGTAGGTCTCAAGACGCTCAATCGAACGCCTTTGTTTCATGTTTCCTCCCTCTTTTTCATGAGCGTTCGTATGGACGGCTGACAGTGCACAATCCAACTAATGTGCATGTGTGAATGAAGCAGTTTGCCGATTTTCCAGATCGTCGCGACGGTTAGCTGCGTCTGCAACTCCGTAACACGGCAAAATACAGCGAGAGTAGCCAAACAATACGTTTTAATAGACGATAGCGTAAAATCAAGCACAAATCGATAACTAGTTCTATACGCGCCAATCAATGCCTCTTCAACAAGGCGAGTTCCCTGACACCCGGTCGCCACGTGCGTGTGGAGTTTCGCAGAATGGCTTTCAGCTGGACAAGCTTCTCCGCTTAATCCACCTGAGAGTGGTCCACTCGTGTGCCGATTCTGTCGATAGTGTATTCGGGCTTCTGTATCTTAATCCGCGCTATATTCGTAGTCTGTTCGGTCCTTTTCATGGAGTAGGTGATCCCAGGCGACTGTATCGTGTGTAGACTGCGGCGGAACAAGAAACAGCACCGGCATCCATCTTACGGCTGTGCAGTTTATCGGAAATCTGGCGTGTGCGTCAGCCAGTTTGCCGAACTCCTTTATCTGCAAAGTATTAATGGATGTCGATGACGGCTTCTGCTCGGTCTTGGGAAGCGTTAGCCGAAACATCCGCTGCATCACCTCTCACTTTCGCGCTATCATCGGCGTCTGTTGTTTTGTGTGCCGGTGGGCGTCTTCTTTTCGTGGTGGTGGTAGCAGTCTTTTTCGACTTCGTGGCACACCTTCGCCGTACCGTTTGTTGCAGGGCCGTCACCTGCCCAGCGAAGCAGCTTACAGCTAGCGGCCGCCGATCTCTCGAAAGGGCTTCCTGTCTCTCGTTGAGATTTGCGATATGTACGTCGCGCATCCGCTGCCCGGATTCAGGACTCGGCGAAGAAACAGTCCCTTTCTTGCAGTCCGAAGGTGCGGGCATTGCATGTTTGCTCCATGGTCTGCTGGGCATACCGACGAGTAAGCGATGCTTCTTTCTTTCACGCCACCGCACCTCGACGACCAGGAAGCAGTGCGCAGAGTTCCGTCGTCATCAGCCTCCAGGTACGTGCGGTCGGTGTCTTTGGAGCATGGTCGCGACCGGTCGAGGCAGTCATATTCTTCGCCGTCAGAATGTTGGTAGGAGCCGCGGAAGATCCGGACCTCGAGGAATATTTCCGATCGCGGCCTCAAGGTCACAGCTGCCAGCGCGCCTTCTGGAATCTTCCGAGCCCTCCGGGAAAACTTGTAGTCCATCACTAGGTCGAAGTTCCACGACCAATCATCCCGGTACCTGTAGGTACTAGTAGGTCCCGAGGCCAACCGTTCTCCGGCAGGACTCCACTCGCGTTCCTCACGACCGTGTCCGACTCTGTGGGAATCTTCCACTGTGGTTTTTTAACCACGATGACACGGTCCTCTCCAGTGAAGACATCGTATAAGCTTGCGTTGCATTTTTTTCTTTCTGAGCTGTCGTAGTTTGTTGATAATAATGGCAGGGCTCCGATCTTGCCAATGCCAATTCGTCTATGGCTGACTGCTAAAAAACCAATTGTTTGAAAGGCGCCAAGATCCGGTGTTTGTGTCGCGTATTCGGCAACGTCGCAGCGACGTTTGTACCCTTGATCAGCGTTCGGCGGCTGCGTTGTGGAAAGGGCGAAGAGTTCTGGAAGGTTTGCTTGCCTGTTGGAGAGACGGCTGCTGGAAGCGTCGCTCGTCGGATCGCGAAGGGTGGAGGCGTCTTGGGGCTTCCACCTGCGGCGCTTTGTGGCAACAGCGGTTGACATGTGTCGATGTTTCCAGGCTTGCGGTGGTATAAGCGGATGTTTCGGAAAGGTTCGTACTGTTATCTCGGTTCCGATGGAAGAACTAGAACGCTCTATCCGTGAGCTGCGTGGAGCTGATAATCCGACGGTGAATCTAGAGATCCAGCTTTGCCTTGTCTTGTCGCCTAGATCTAGATCCAGCTGGCGAATGCTGGCCAGTGTCGTGGAAGCAAAGCGCGAGAGCTGGCGGTCGTCGTTGTCCTCTGATCGTGGCTCATACCCATACAATACCGTGGATCGGTTGGCGGGTGGATTTTTTTTCGTTATTTTCGGTAGAACCATTCCTACGTGCTTCATTTATTTATCATATTGATTCCAATCACCCAATATTAGTCGATGACTAATTTGAAGCTGCAGAATTCTACATGACATTCTGTCAGTCTCAATGATAAACTCCTCGATGGGGTTGGAAACGTCGCTGTAGCTGTATCCCATAGTAGTGGCCCCAAAAAGAAATTAACTGGGTGTGTTAACTCCAGGCCAAACTTTCGAGGAGGTGGCAGCAGTATTGTTTTCCACATTTGTTACATCGTGCATAATGAATAGCACAGCATAAACGGAGACATCTTGTTTATTTCATCTTCTTCCTTCTCCCACGTGGCGGCCACCGAGCGCGTGCCACCGCACAGCGCTGTAGTCGGTAGCGACGCCTTATACCACATATCCCCTCTTGCAAAAAAAAAAAAAATAAAATAAAATAAAAATAAATGGTAGAAACACACAAAACTGTTTTTGTCTACTTCCTAACGAAGTCCTTCAATTTCTTTGGGGTCTTCTTTTTACGCTTGCTTTTCCTTGCAGGCGCATTAAATCCTGGACTGGTCAAAGCTTGCGTGCCGTCTGGTGGAGATGATACGGGGTCTGCCCTTTCATGACCATCCGCTCTTGATGTGTCCCATTGGGGCGCACTAGATGACCGATCAGATGCAGGGGACCAGTTCATAAGGGCAGCGGTTTCAGGCTGTAATGCATGAGAAGACCGATTAAATGCAGGTGTCCAGTTCATAACAGCAGGGGTGCCCGATTTCATTTTGTTGACCGCTCCGGAGTGAACTGCGATTAACTTAGATGCGTTCCACACACGCCCATCGTCCAAAAGGTACGAGGCCGGTCCCCGTTTTCCAATGATCTTCTTGGGCGCGGAAAATTGTGAAGACAGCTTACCGTGAGCTGCAGTTGTCTTAACGCGCACGTAATCACCAACGACGAAACTGGGTTCCTTGGCTCCACGTTTTTCATCGGTGTAGCTCTTCGAGATCATTTGCTTCTTTTTGACATGCTCTCGTAGCTGTTCAATCGCCCTTGACGGGTCCGTGCTGAAGCATCTGTCGGGCAATCCCAATATGTCAAGTCTGGTGCGAGGTTGGCGTCGATGAAGAAGAACAGCGGGTGTCGCACCAGTAGTCGCGTGAGGCGTACAGCGATATACTTGCAGGTAATCAAGCATGGCTGTTCGTACGTCACGACGTTCAAGCAGGGCTAGTTGAATGTACGACTTCAGCACCCTATTGAATCTCTCCACCAAGCCGTTAGCTTGTGGGTAATACACGGAAGAGTTGTAGTGCGTTATTCCACGCTCCGTGAGAAACTCGTCAAAGCTTGCTGAAGAGAACTGTGGTCCATGATCGGATACAATACTACGTGGGTAGCCTTCTCGCGCAAAAAGTTCAAGTAAAAACTTCTTCACTGTAGACGTGGTCGCATCTCGCACGAACGCCACTTCAGGCCACTTGCTATAATAGTCAATAACAGTAATCGCAAAACGGCAGTCGGCCGAAGCTTGCGTGAAAGGTCCCACAATGTCGATGGCAATTTTTTCCCACGCCGCGTCAGGAAGAGGAACAGGTTGCAGTGGCGCTGGAAAGGTACGTGCGGACTTGTCACAAGACTGGCAAATCACGCATGTGCGCACCAGTTCTTCAATGTGACTATCCATGCATGGCCACCAATAGGACTCTCTCAGGCGAGCTTTGGTACGACTAATGCCTGGATGTGACTCGTGGGCCAGATCCATAAGGCGGCGTGTCAACGTTGCAGGCACGACAATCCTGTCACCCCGGCATAGGATATCACTTACAACAGAGAGTTCAGCCTTCACGTAAAAGTAAGGTAGCAATTCTTTTGACAGTGATTTCTTGTCAGGCCAAGAAGTAGTCGTGAAGTGCTTAACTTCACAGATAATCTGATCATTGGCACTTGCTTCTTGAAGTTCTGGCATGGTAACTACGGGAGACAACAAACAGATAAATTCCTCTTCTGGTGCATCGCGGATTAAACTCTGGACGGGTAGCCTGGAGAGAGCGTCAGCCACGACGTTTTCGCTACCTTTCCTGTATTCGACGGTATAGTTGTAGCAGAGCAACCGTGAGGACCAGCGCGCAATCCTTAATGGTCGGTGACCGGTGCCTTTCGTCGAAAGAAGCGTAACCAGCGCTGCGTGATCCGTTCGTAAGATGAAAGGTCGTCCCCATAGATAAACGTGCCAGTGTTCGCAAGCCCAAACACAGGCAAGGGCCTCACGTTCGCCGACTGAGTATTTCCGCTCATGCGGTTGAAGTGTGCGGGAGGCGAATGCGACAGTTTGCAGTGAGGTCCCGTTGTCTTGCTGAAGTACTGCACCTAATCCATATCCTGAAGCATCAGTTGTAACGAACACAGGCAAGTGAGGATCGAAAAGATGAAGCACTTCGCAAGATGTGAGCAGAGATTTCAGGCGCTCCAAACTGCTCTGTGCTGCCGCACTCCAAACGAAAGAGGCTTGTCCTCGTAGCAAGGCGCGCATTGGCTCGACAACATCCGAAAAATGAGGAATGAACTTGGAATAGAAGCCTGCAAGCCCCAGTAGCGAGCGGAGTTCGTTAATATTTGTAGGTGATGGTGCCTTTGTTATCGCCTCAATGGATGACATCAACGGAAATAATCCTTTGGCGCTCACAACGTGACCTAGAAAAGTCAACTCTGCCACGTCAAAGACACACTTGTTGTTGAGCCGGAGGCCAGCATCAGAAAGACGTTGCAATACAGCGCGCAAGTTTCCCAAATGGTCCTCTCGGGATCGCCCATACACGATGATGTCATCAATGTAAAATAGGACACATTTGCACCCTTTCAAGATCATGTGCATCATTTTCTGGAACGCTGATGGCGCCGACGCCAGTCCGAAGCAAACCCTCTTGAAGCGAAATAGTCCATCGTGAGTGATGAACGTGGTAAGGTCACGGCTCTCTAAACTGAGCGGTAACTGGTGATATGCAGAAGCTAAGTCTAGCTTCGAGAAACGCTGTGCCCCAGCCAGGCTGTTCAGGAGCTCCTCAGTTTGTGGCAAAGGAAAACTGTCTACTACCACAGCTTTGTTTGGCTCCCGTAAGTCAACACACATGCGAATCGAGCCGTCTTTTTTTCTGGCTACGACAATAGGGGAGACCCACTCAGAAGAGTCGACACGCTCAATGATGCCCTGAGCTTCTAATTTCTGAACTTCTGCCGAGACTTGCTCGCGAATGACAAGTGGCAGTCGTCTCAGTTTGCTGGCCACCGGTTGTACAGACGCGCGAACTCTGACCTTGTGAGTGAAACCTCTCACAGTTCCCAGCTCTTTTGCAAATAGGTGCTCAAACTCAGAACGTAATTCTGGAGGTAGCACCGGAGTTTCTTGCGTCATTAGAAGACACCTGAGCGGTGACCCTTGGATCTTCATATCCAGAGCAGCGATGCCGTCTAATCCCAGAATGGTCGTTCCCCCAGGCACAACGTATAGTAGAACAGAAGTGCATCGGCCGTGAAATGAGGCAGTAGCAATGAAGCATCCTTGTATAGGAATTGCTGCCTTTGAATAATCGAGAAGCTGGACGGATGTAGACTTCAGTGGATACGTTTTAGAAAAATAGCGTTGGTAAAGTTCTTCGGCCAGGATCGAAACCGATGATCCTGTATCGATCAAAAATGGTACAGAAATTCCTTCTATTTCCAACGCTGCGTAAATTCCCTTCTTACGGCTCCAGATCTGACAAACACTTAAATGGTCGTCTGGATCAGCTGTATCGTTACCTTCCGCTACATGCTGAACATTCTTCTCAAACTTCCGCAATGACTTGCACACCTTTTCAAGATGGCCAATTTTCTCACATTGTCGACACCTATGTGCTTTGGCCTTGCACAGAGAGCTATTTGCAAGGTGTGCCGTAGAACCACAACGATAACATACTTGCTCTTTCGGCGTCGCTACCGACTACAGCGCTGTGCGGTGGCACGCGCTCGGTGGCGACGCCTTATACCACAACATTGTAGAGAACCGATGGCTGCGGTGGTGGTGATGTTGGTAATGATAATGATCATTATCATCTTGATGATGTCCTTCAGATATCGCTTGCACCTGCTCGAAAGGATTGGCCAAGAATTGCCACTTGCGCTTTCCCTTCCTATAATGGCCCGTACGCTCTTCATAACACCGTACCGATCATTGATTTGATGAAGCGGCCTACAAAGGACGCAAACACAAGCGCTGTATCACTAATTTTATATTGCGCGGTGAAAATTCCACTAAATGATATCCAGAAGCTTTTTTCTTAAGCTCGAGATATTGGAGTATAACGCATGAACTGTTTTTTGAGTTGTTATGCTGAAACCAAGACGACCGATTTATCCTTCGATCCCCCCTGAACTTCTCAGCTTTTTTCTAATTGCTTGATGGCTTCATACCTGTAGCTTGTCCTGTACATTTTTTTATTTTGTAGTTGAATCCTTCCGTACATAATTTGAAAATGGTAATTTAATGTTCATTGATTGCCATGAAAATCATCGTCGCCAATGCCACGAGCACACGCATCCGCCTCGTGCTCACGCATTCGATTCGCCTCGGTGGCATGTGCTGGCTGGATTTCTCGTTGCGTGTTCCGGGTCCAAGCTCTGTCCAGCTCGTGGCCATATCGTTCCACGTATTCCTTCCCAAGCTTGGTTGTCAGTACCAACGCCCCCGAGACAATTCCTTCGTACTCCATCACTGGGCCTGGCCAGCTTCGAGCCATGGCAACCGTCGCTGCTGCTCCGAATCGCTCCAGGAAAGGAGAAAAGTTCAAGTTGACGTGGTCGTTGTTCGATTCGACACGCGGTGGGTCCAGCGACTCGCCGTTGCCGTTCGACGCGCGAGCGAACCTTGCAGAACTCTTCGCCCTTCTCAAGACGACGCGCAGGAAGCTGATCAAGATTAGCGTTGGTGCGACTTTCCCCGAAACGCGACAGAATCGCCCCGTTTGCCGCCGCTCCTTTCGAGGTGACCAGCTTCCGGCAAATCCTGTGACGTCGTCGAGTCGGAACATCAATGCTCGGTCATCGTCAGACACCGCCAGGGCTTCGGATAACGAGGATTGGCGGGCCTCGGGCGCTTCCGAAGTCGTGACTGTGAGGGTGGAGCAAGAGTCGAAAGCTCTCATTGAATCGGGTGAGGTCGGGCACATAGAGCGAGGCGTCCTGCTTCTGTATCGGCTGCGTTCTTCACCACGGGTCCTGGTGACCCTGGAATGAGCCTCTTTTGGAACCGGTGGCCAAAACTTCGAGCGTCGCATCAAGACCCGTACGCCTTCGTCTGCTACGACCACCACGACGATCATGACGAAGTCGAATGTGGCCGCCCATCTTACGTCATGCACGAAGTCACAGGCGGGTGACATTGGATTTGCACCCAGGGACAGCGGGTGGCGCTACGTGATGATGGCAGGCCATGTCTGGTTTCTACGTGGTCGACGAGCAGTTGTCCTTGCCCATTTTCTCGTGGTTAGAGAGGAGGTAGGCAACGTCAACACCTACGAAACAAAGAAGCCAGAAGCCAGGTACCACTGAACCCTCCTTGCCATTAGCTGTTCCAGCAGGCATCAAGCGTGCTGTGTCCTGCTGGAATGTGGCGTGCTGCCGGCTTTTGCCAGAGTTGCAGTGGGCGTCTAAATATCGCAGCTCCAGCAGGGCCTCAAATGCTTCTTGAGGGTCATGCCTTCAGTGTGCGGCAGCTTTCTCTCACCGCTTAAGCAGCTGAAACGTAAAATTCGTGGCACGGTGATTGTTCTTCACCCTCGAAGATGTGAAAACCCACAGGCACGAACGTGGCTGTCAGGCAAGGCACTGAGCGGCCACGACAGGGGAAGCTACTGGTTCTGGTATAAACGATGTTATTTCGTATATTATACTTCATTAATTTAATTTTTGTCTGACTGAATAAACGTAGTTTTACCGAGTTGTTGTTTCTGTATTGGATAAAACTTTGGACTAAATCGGAAACTCAACTACCTCCGTAGGCGCTCGCAGGGCCTCCATTTTGGGGTGCAAAGCTTCACGGCAATGCGAATGCTCAGCATCAATGCTCTTCTCTCGGCAGCTATATTTCTCTTATAGGCAGCAAGCCCCATCCGTTGTTCTAGAAGTTCTAACAGTGCCTAGAACTTGTTAGGTTCTGGTGGTAAACGTTTATTGATATGTTTACTGTGAGAGGCATGGATAAGGAGCATCTGAAGGGCTTCAGAAACAATAGGACGGAGGGATCCCTAGTCCACGGTATCCCTGTAGCTACTGGTCTAATATGTTCTAGGCACTGTTACTAGTTTTATGTTCTGTCGTAATTCGCGCTATTGTGCTGGCGTAATTTTTTTCGCATTAAAATACACTTTAAAAATTACGCAAACATGTCTCTTATATTAGGCGTCCCAAACAAAATGCAGACAGCGACTTCCATCTTGAAAACAGTCGCCGTGACGTCACAGATCTCGATGGCACCTGCTAGTGGCAAGTACGCAGACACTTTCGTGAGCTACTATGGTTCTTTTTTATTCAAATCGTTCGTTAGCGAATTTCAGGCATTTTAAACATGCATGTATATTTTCAGGGCTGTCTTCATGTCTCTACTTGGGATAGACCCAAATTAGTACGCGAGGGTGAGGGAATTTGACGCTTATGCATGTTGGGTTGATCATGGCATGAACAACGTGATAAGCCGGGGACGTACGCGGTCAAGCCTTTTCCTCCACACACGTATGACGCATACCCGTGTACCTAAAATAATACAGCATCCCGTATACCATGGGCAGCTGTAGGCGGGTATGTCCCCCCAGGTATGTGGGTATGTGCCACACGGGTCAGACAGTTGACAGTGGAATGGCGAGAACAGACTTTGGTATTTCAAATGTGAGAGCTTTAAGAGAAATTGCATTGGAAGCGTCGTCCGGACGGATGCAAACAGCAGAAATCGGAGTCCAGGAATCTAAGTCGAGCGTTCCGCGTACCAATAAAGTATTCTACCACAGACCCACGAAGGGTCTCGAAATTGGTTTGGAATAAGACGGTATGCATTCGGAATGTTGGTGAAGAGTCAGTTGGGGTTTCAGCGTTTTGCTAATTTTGTAATAACTACATATGTATTCCCATGACACAGGTGCCACGAATGGTGAAGGCCAATTTTGGTTAAGTGCTACCACTGAAGTTTACTTAGCGTTGTCCAAGGCGAGCACAAGCTATCAGCTTACCATTTCTGGTGTTGCTAATGTTTACCCATGTGGCTTTTGGCATCGAGTAGCAGGCATATGCGGCTGTTTGACATATGATTATGCGTACAAAATTTGTGCGTATCATCACTACGCAGCGTTTCCTTCGATAAAACTAACAGCTCCTTTTACGAATGTGGCCGATCAGTGAAGCTACTTAGAAATGGGATGCAGAAGACTATGCGCCTGATCTCGCTGCTGGCTTCGATGTACGCGGAAGGGTGGCCGGGTAGAGAGGGCGTCAGCTGCGCTCGGTGGTGGTTGTGCGCCTGTTATCTGCCGCCCCCCGCCTGCGGTCCCGCTGCACCGGCAGTGGGCACCCGTTCTCTTGCTCGGCTCGCTTGCCCGGCGCAGGAAGCTTCGACGACGACGGCGGAGTGCGCGCTCAAGGAGCTTCGCTCCTTAAAAAAATATATACCGCGGTCACGTTATCTCCGCGTAACATTGATTCCCATGGTTAATGGTGTTAGACATGCAGGGCGTGTCACACGGGGCGCGCAACCCCTCTCTCTTTTATTTTGCCATAATTCCAAACTGTGAGTTTTTTTTTTTTTTAAGCGCGACCACGTCAATGACGCCCACAGCACAAAGTAATCTTGAAGAGCTTCGCTATAAGAAGGCTTTTGTAATGGTCTCTTCGCATACACGTTGAAGCGCAGAAATTCGGGCGCGAAATTCGAAAACTACATTCTCACTTTTCGCTAGTTTAACATGGCCTTGGCCGCAGTGCTTTACCCGCGGTGAACCATCATTTCTTTGTTAGTCTAAACTCGTGTAGTGTTAACCGTAGTGTTATTTCAATCGAGCAACAAAAACCGAAGCTTTTTTTCTGTCGTGGCCGCCGTCATTCACCGTATATGTGTATGTATATATATACATGAAAAAGCAAGAAAGAAAAAAAGTAGTCCATAAATACTCCGGCGCGCGGAATTGAACGTCCGATCTCTAAATTTAGTGTGAGGCGTTAACCACTGAGCCATGAAGGAGCACCTCCTTCAACGTTTAAAAGGCAAGCTGCCGCTTGCTATTTGCATCTCGGGGGAACTATCGCGTTTCCACTATTACCAGCGAGATGGCGCAATGTACGCGCGTCGCCGGATCGCTCATTTCCCACAGGTACTTTGCCCCGCGGAAAGGGGGGGGGGGGGGGGGCGTGGACGCTCAGGCGTGCGCGTGCTTATCTCGCGGTAGGGAGAATCCTACGCCTTGGGCTTTAGCCGTAACGATGTTGTAGTTACCCGGGGCACAAAGGTCACTGCACTCGCTGCAGTTTCTCCGTTTGTGAAAAGGGCGCGCTTTTCAGAAACAGGGAAGTAACAACTGAGACGCTTATTCGCGTTCAACTGTACCTGTGAGTACGTTTCGCGCGTCATGTGTGCGTGAGAAGCGCAGGACACGTTTCGATTTGCTTGCCATTATTCGCTTGACCTTCCAATTTGTCGCTATCGTGTTCATTGCCTTTGCGGCAAAGCTGTAAATTATGTTTATTGCACCCGCTCGGCCAGTGCATTTCTTCACCGTCATTTATTAGAGGCATGTGCAGGCTTTCCCATCGGAGTGGGAATGGGGAGGCATGGTTTTTCGCAGCACCCAAGCCAAAAGGGGGGGGAGCAAATTTTGTGCCCCCTCCTTTTAGGTGGCCTGGGAGGGGCGGTGCCCCCCCCCCCTTTCCTAGTGCCCACACCTGTAGCTTTTTTTTCATATAAAGTAAACATCGATAATGTTAACCCACGTATAGTATTTGAGTGGGTGTAAAAGTGTGCGAGCGCTGGTGATGAATGCAGCTGAAGTAAAGATTGAAATAGTCGGCATCTTGGTCGTGGAAAAAGTGCACATGGTAAAGTGTCGCCTCGCAGGCAAGGCCTGCCATTGATTGCTTCTCAAGCAAGGAGCGTATGCCCGCTCGTCTTTCATTGTGTGCTGTAGATGTGGGCCAGAGGATGGGCTATGGCCTTCTGGAGGAAACGTACTTGACTTGCAGGGTGTGGTCGTTCATGGCAATGCATACCGTATCTCTAGAGGGTATCAGTAGACATTTCATAGCTCTGTGCGTGATATGTGCATTGAAGCGACGCACAGCTCGAAATGTGATTGGCTCACTGAAGTGGTCGTATTTTCGTATGCAGGAGTTTTGAAGCGTCACGGTTGATCAGCTCCTAAAAGAGTTACGTGCTAATCGTACTTTGTATAACATTTTAATTTGTTGCTATTGCATTCACTGCTGAGACTTTGGAGCCAAGCCCCGACTTTTCTTTATTCTAAAATTTGATTCGCTCGCTGTAGTGGCCGTATTCTCGTTTGGCGGCGTTTTGTAGCGTTACAACTGATCAGTTCCTAAACGAGATAGGTGTTAGTCATTCTTTGTGTATTTCAATTTGTTGCTATCACAATGATTGCTGAGACCTTGGAGCCAAACACTCACTTTTCTTTATGCTAATAATAAATATAACATTCAACTCCGCAGTCTACGTGTATTTGGGCAACTACCGGGACCTGCAGACATTGCTCATCACCATGCGCATGCGTGGTCTGACGGACAAGGCAGAGTACTTGGTCATCATGATTGACCATGACACCCACTCGTGGGAGGACTTCAACATGAACTTTTTCGGTAGGCCATCTTGCATGTGGTCGTAAGTGAGCATACAACACTAATGTATAAGGCATAGTTTTAAGATCTGCCACTCACAATTTTTTGCATTAATAGTTAACGACAACCCAAGCAAATATCTCGGCTCCAAGCACTGCTATTGCAGTCCCGCCTGCAGAGAATTGGCATGAGTACTCTGCAGTTACTAAATCTGATGACATTGCACATTTCTTGAGTGTTTGAGATGACTGACATTCTCATACATAAAGACGTTTGTTTTGCTCATTTTAGGTGAAAAACTTCAATTTTCTAATTGATTTCGTAAGGGTTTCTTCCATCGCTACTTGACAAACCTTCGACTAATATTAGTATGTGTAGTTTTCATGAGCCGAGAAAAACTATTGAGTGGATACTAGCTAGCAAGACCGTGACAGGTGAATGGCTGAAAATAGAGCCTACCTCTTTTTTGTCTGTAAACAAGTACATTGCGATCACCAAGTCATGCACTCTCTCCTGCAATTGTGTCTCATCATCGTTTTATTGTTCTCACTTGATGAGGGCTTAACACTGCACCAGTAACACATAGTTACTCCCGGTTGGGTGTGTAAACAGAATAACGTTTTCATTCCAGACTCGTAGACTCCCAGTTGCCAGATCGTACACCAAGTTCTCCCAACTCGTTCTCCGCAGGGAAGGTACCCGAGAAGGACATCCGTGCTCTTAGTGATGCGTGCAGTCAGCTGCTAGTGATCCTGCCCAGGCCTCCCGCTGGTGACTCGTACTCAGAGTTCATCGAGAAAGTGCGCGAGTACAACCAGAAGGAACCTTTCAACTTCCCCCCTGGACCGACTATCTTCAAGAAGGTGCATGTCCTCATGCGTCGCTCACCGTTTTCTGTCGGACTGGCTCATTGTGTTATAACAGCAGAGCTGTTCTATTTGAAACATATGCCGTCTGCATGCTTGTCCGGTGTTACACAGGCCACGTGACACAGGCCACGTGAGAGGGGAGAGTGAGCACAAATTGTTGGAAGACGTTGCCATTTTGAAAAAATACCACTTGAATATCTTTTTTTACCCATCATGTCTGAAGAATATTTGGTTTGCTTCCTGGATCCCAACGACATGCCAATACTTATCTTTAAAATGAGTGAAATCTGAATGCGATTCTGAAATATTGTCTCTGTCTCCCGGTTATGCTCCAAGACATAGTGACAACATGGGGTGCCTCACGAAAACAAGGCTTTAGGCCAGTCACACTTGTGCAGCTGAGGAACATACCTATTAAAAGAAATGATAAAAAATATGGGGTGAAGACAGTCATGTGAGGGCCGAGGGCCACAAGGGAGAGGGTCGCAGGCCATATTCGTGTTTGAGAACCTTGAAGTAAAGCAACTCGGCCAGACGCCAAATTAGAGGAGCAGTTATATGCAATTACGTGACCACGCCAAATTGTGGTTCATTTTTCTCTTTAATGTTTGATAAGCCACGTCATGCCTTTTTTGACACTCGGCTCCAACCTGCCTCTACGTTGCGTGTGTGATATTATATTTCCTTGCTCACTGTCTGGTCCTAAACTGCCATTTATTTTTTTAGTTATTGTGTGTGTTTCATCTCGGTTACTTAGTAACTGTAGAAAGAAATATTTGATTACTTCTTTCATTATTATTTTTTTCTGTGGCTGCGCAAGTATGCTTAGTCTTGAGTATTAAGGGGGGTACACGGGTCTTAGAAGGCCAAAAATCGCAAAAAAATTGACTTTTTGAAGCTGACATTTTCGAAATCTGCGCTTGCTTTTGCACTTATCTGAGAAGTTTCTAGCTTCTCACGTCATTATTTCTGGCGCAAAATCAATTTATAACATCCTTGTGAGATGAATGTGAGCGCAAATTGATGCTAAAATTGCGCTTTTTCCGCGCCAAACTGTTGCCGTTACACACGACCTATCGTGTTCATCTTGGTCTCGTTTGGAAGGGTCGTTCTTCATCTTCAATTTCCCGCCACTGCTGGCTCACCTTGCTCATTGTTTTTTTAGCAAAAACGCGTCATCGAGAAGCACTAGCGCGCGATTCAATTGGCTACTTGGGGCACGTGACCAAATTTAGGCATCCGATTGGCCAAAGGGCGCTTTCGCCGTCTGCTTCACCATCGTGACGCGCACGGACATGCGCCATTTTGTCATAGTGCTACTGACTGCTTGCGGCAGTAAAGAATTTCCGTGCTACAGTAATTTGTGAAGCGGGTTTGGCGGTGGTTCGTTCGCTGTGAACTTCAGAAAGATCCCCGCTATGGCTCATGACAAAGAGGATAACGAACTCGACGCGGTCAACGGCAGTCACCGACGTAGGCCTAACTCACGTACGAGCCCGTTGGTTGCCGACAACGTTACTGAGAACGGCTGTGTTTTGCAGCCTCATCAGTTAGAGGACGGCAAGTAAAAAGCAGAAGTGAAGCTACCAGAGATATCAATCTTTGAAGTGACGGAACGGAAGTGCAGTCTTATCGCTAAACCCGCCGATGTCGTGGTTCCCCCCGCCTGACGAAAGGACCTTGAACTGCGCGACGGGTCGTCAGAGAGGAGTACGCCGCGCGTCGGCCAACAACTGAAAGTCAATCCGTTCGCAGTAAACATGCTCGCAGCCCTCGCAATGGAGGCTTTTCGCAATAGGTAGACTGCTTTTAACGACGTGTTCGCAACGCTGTCGCGATCTCCGCTCAAAAATGCGGCAGTCTTACGTGAAAAAAAAAAAAAAAACTTCTCGGCCAAATTTAGTGGCAGTCTGGCAACAACCATCCTTCCAGTCTGGCAACCACTTGTGCAACGCCAAAAGGAACCTTGTCACTTGCACCTCGGCACTTGTGTAGCCTCAAAATTGATGAGCGAGGGAGCAACTTTGGTTCGCGACACTTACGGGTAACTTATTCTGGACAAGTCGGAAAACATCGCTGCGTTCGGATCGTGGATGACGCACGCACATTTGTCGCACGTCGCCGTCAGTACAGTCATCGAACTGATAAGCGGCCTCGCGGCAGACGAGCTCACGGCGACACCTTGCTACAGGACTAGAAGAAACGACACGCTCGTACAAACAATCGGTCCTATTACATTCCCGGTGCATATTAACTGACTAAAAGTATGTGTGTCATGATATTTTTCCCTCGGAACAGCGAAATTAAGTTTTAACAGCATTATTCTCGAAGCGCAGATTTTGACCACTTTCTTTTGCTTGTTCGGTAAAAGTGGACCTAGGACAGCTAGAGCTGTGATTGTTTTTGCACAATGTAGCTAAATGTGCACAAAAACAATGCTGGGAGCCTATTTTTAATGGGCAGATTCATTTTTTTTATTCTAATATAAAAATTTCTGTATTTGGTTACATGCAATTACTGTGCTGTATTTCGAAAAGTACTCGTTCAATTTTCGATCAGCTTGCAGCATTGCACTCCTTAGGCTTTCTAGCATTCATTTATATGTCAATGGTTATGTATTTATAAGTGCATACATTTTTCAGTTAAAAATGTTAGAATTCTTTGTTTTCTTCATTTTCTCAAAATGGCAATTTTGTACACCCTGCATGAAAATTACTGCAATATATCTGAAACTATTACAGATAGCAGAATATTTTATTTTGCAGCTGTATGTTTGGAGCACACAACATAGGAAGCAGATTTTGATTTCTCTTGATGCAAGTTTTTCAAACTAGTCTTCTGTGTGACCACACAATGGCCACATTCAGGGCTGTGAAGTTTAGTGTACTGTAAAGTAAGAAATAATGACTCATTCAAAAAAGTGCTTCTTATGTTGCAGGTCTTATGCTTTCTACTGTCAATTCCTATATTATTTATAAATTTTTGACAGGTGGTTATTTTTCTATTATGGTAAGAACAATACAAATTGTTATCTTGATTATTTAATTAACTAATAAAGCTACAGAAAAAATAACTACATTTTTAGAATCCGGAGAACAAACTAAGTAAGCATGCCAATTTCTGTTACACTTGGTTCAAAAATAAATGAGGGAGCCCTAAGAACCATGTCCCTCCTTAATACGAACTTTTGCTCAAAATTTTGCCACATTCTTCTATTTCTTCCATCGCCTCTCTCTGTGCAGCACATCACGCAGTATGCATCGTATCTGTTCGACTCGGTGATGCTGTATGCCGACGCCGTGACTGCGCTGATACGCAAGAACCACAACATCTCCGATGGGCAAGCCGTCATTCGGGAGATCATAGGCAGGAAACGCTACAAAAGTAAGAGGAATTTTGTATTTTATTTATTGCATAATCTTGTCTATCTTAAGACAAATATAAAACTAATTGGCCTAAACATTTAAAAGAAGCTTTAGCTGTCCTTAGTTACAACTAGTGGAGGAAGTGGCACTAACTGGGCTGGCTTCCTGCGATGGCAACTCTGTGAAGTGTACACTTTTGTTTAACTTTGAGGACTCCTTGCGAAAACTTCTGGACTGTGTGTGCACACAGTCCGTTTGGGACCTTGTTCACCATCGTCCGCTTCTATTGTACGCGAACAAAGTGACTGTAATCCAGTGCAAGTGTGAGCTGACTTGACCAAACATGTTTGTGCGAATGAGCAGCAAGTGAGAGGCGAGTAGTGGATCAAAGGAAATGGCACTATGCGAACATCGCCATGAGGGCATAGTGAGAAGAGTACATTGTGCTGTGATGAACGTGTGATGTGTGCAGCCGACCGTGCGCAGGTGCAGTCGGTGCCAGCGAGAACGGTGCGCATCACAGAGTTTGCTACAATGTTTACTAGAGCAAACTCTGGTGCTGCAATCGCTCAGCTGCCATGAGAATGATGATTATTACCACATGGGTTTGCCTGATCTTCGTGCTTGTGGCTTCGAATGCACTTGCAGCTTTGTTTTGGCATTTGTTTCGAAAAAAAAACAGATCATTTTCAACTTTGTGTACTTCATTATTCAGTTGGAGTTGGTTGTCCTAAAAATGTTGAGGCGGTGAATTGAAACTGCTGGACATTTGCTCAACTTTGCCTTGCAACAAAGCGACTGCAGGTAGCACGGAGCCAAATCTAACTGAATTAACAAAGTTTAATTAAAGATTCTCATACTGCCGAAGCACCCATGCACTAGAGCTCCCATAAACAGCAGTGTCAGGTTTTTCTCTATTGTGTTATTAAGACACACTAAGGCGCACGCTATGTGCAGGCGGAGTGGGTGGCATCACCCTTTCCTTCAAGCTCAACCGGGACAAGGGTTCCTCTTCAGGGGGCAAATGTTCATAGCAGCGCCTTACCTCCTTATTAAGTCGGTGTATAAGACAAATTTTGCATCCCCTCCCTCTTTCAGGTAAAGCAGCCTCCATCCCTTCTGTGCCTCCATCTCTTCTGTGCTCATGCCTACATGCTCGAACAGCTACATCAGAGCCAACGCTACCTTTAAGGCTCATTCACACCGAAGGTGGGGCGGCCAAAGCGGCGAGGCGGCAACGCAGAAAGCGGGAAATGCCTCTTCTCCAGGCGGTGAAAGGGGGAGATAAGCCAGGCGGCAAGGGCGATCAAATAGGCGGGCATCTCGCAAAAGCACAAGATGCCCGCCTATAAAAGCGCGAGATGCCCACCTATTCTGCCACGCGGCGATCCATAGGAGGCGGGAGGTCTGAACAGATTCACGCACTTGCCGCCTCGCCACTTCGAAAAAACAGCTTGGCTGCTTTTTTACGTGCTGGCTTCGGTGTGAATGAGCCTTTAGTGGCTGGATTTGCAGCGATGTGACATGATTGTCACGGGCGATGGTTTATTGCACTTTTTATACTAAATAGACATCTCGTTTTAGTAGGCTAGCACAATATATGTGCCTACACCCTGAACCCCATCTTTCTAACTGCAGTTGCTGAGAAGCTGCAGCCATTCTATGGTCTAATGAGGCCCTCAGTTCTCATTAACTACAACAGGTGGTATGATACTTATTCCTAGCCCAGCATTCAGGCACTATGTACCCGTCTGTGATAAGTGAAGTGCGCGTTTCGTGAAGTGCGCGAGTGCAACCTGTGTTCGGTTTAAAATGTGCGCGAGTGCACCGGCATAGGAAAGAAGACGACGACGACCGATGGTGTGGACGCGCGCTTTCGCGATGTATTCGGTGAGGAAGACGATGGGCAGACGAGGCGCGTGAAGTTCGGACCAATGAGAGGCCCCCACGCTGGTTTGGAAGAAGCCCGAACGAAGAACGGGGCAGACGGGGCCGGGACGCGAGGGAGGCAAGCAGGCTACCAGGGCGCGGGGGTGGCGGCCGAGTTCCTGAGGCAAGGCTGCTGCGGGCTCCCACCTGGTCGGGCACCCGAGCATCATCTATCGTCTGGCGTTGGCCAGGCCGCTCGTCGTCTGGCGTTGGCCAGGCTGCTCGTCGTTTGGCGTTGGCCAGGCTTCTCACCATCTGGCTTTGGCCAGGCTCGTCCCGTTTCCAGGGCTACATCCCAGCGTCGGACGACGAACGCTGAGAGGTCACTGACCTTGGTGCGCCCGGAGTTACCTTCAACCACGAGCAACGCTTGGACCTCTGATCTACCTTGTCTGCACCCCATCGCATCAACCCTCGCCGTCTACAAGAGTGCCGCGACCGAACGGTGACAGTCGCTTTTGCTATTGCGGAACTTACGCATCCTTAGCATTTCGCGGTCATTAGGTTAATTTCTCCTCGAATTTGTGTGCTTTGTTTGTTTTTCCTCTCATTCCTTTCTCTTTATCTAGTTTATTGAAAATATATTTAGTTGTTTTTCTTGTGTGCATAAACGGTCTCGTGTTCTCTTTACCGATGTGGGTTTTCTCATCGGTTTGTATGCACAAGAACCTACACGAAAGCTTGTGGGCTGACTAGCCTCGTGACAATTGGCGTCCGCGACAGGACGAGATTGTTTATGCAATTAAGGTTTTTACAGAAGGAGAGAAAATGACTATGTCTGATTTAACGGCGTTAGCGATACGCATGGGGCTAGAGGGCGATGAGTTGAAGGCATGGCTTGATGAGCGTGAGGCACGAGCTCGCGAAGAAAGGGCAGCTGAGCGAGAGGCAAGAAAGGAGAGGATGGAACAGGTGGGGTTCGAACGAAAACTTGAGGCCGAATGCCAGAAGACGATTCAACTGCGTCTTCAACTTGCTCAGGTGGAAGGGGCCAGGGGATCCGCGGCGTCGGACCATGGTCGACAGGTGCGAGAACCGTGTAACGTTAACCCGCACAATTTCATACCCGGATTTAATGAAAACCGGGATGACCTTGATGCTTATCTCAAGAGATTTGAGAATGTGGCCACCGGTCAGGAATGGCCTAAGAATAAGTGGGCCACGGCACTGAGTCTGTGTCTGAGCGGAGAAGCTCTCAAAGTATTTGGTCGCTTGTCTCCAGAAGAGGCACTTGACTACGAGAAAGCCAAGCTAGCATTACTGCAGCGTTTTCGTTTCACGGCGGAGGGCTACCGGGAGAAGTTCCGGCATAGCAGACCTCAAGATGGAGAAACAGGCAAGCAGTATGCAACCAGGTTGGCAAGTTTTTTTGACAGATGGGTGGAGATGTCCAAGACAGCAAAAGAATATTCGTCTGTTCGAGATCTCATAGTAGCTGAACAGTTTATCAATCAATGCCATAACCGCGTGGCGCTTTTCCTACGTGAGAAAAAATGTCGTAAGCTAGATGAAATGGCCGAGGCTGCGGACAATTTTTTAGAGGCCCAACGACAGTCAAATTTGTTGGTTTTTCGCGACAAAACGGAGAACGGCGCCGCAGGAAAATGCGGAAGTACAGTGGGGAAGTCTCCCACTCGATGTTTTGTCTGTGATAAAACAGGTCACAGGGCAGCAGAATGTCGTGCTCGGACAAGACCATACTGTGACTATTGTCGCAAAACGGGGCATGATGTTAATGTATGTACCAGAAAGCAGAACGTCACTAAGAGGACTTCTTGTATCTTGTCGCCAGAGGAAAAGGCAGAAGTAGTGAATGATATACCTGCGGACAAGCAGGAGGAGAATATGACCAGTGCAGTAAATACGCAGCCAAAGTCAGAAAAACATCTGATGCCAGTGCTGCAGGGCATTATATTCGGCCAAGCTGCTTCCGTCCTACGGGATACAGGAAGCAATACAATGGTGGTTCGGCGTTCTTTGGTGCCAGATGAAGCACTGACAGGAACCACGACGGCCTTGTTCTTAGCAGACGGGAGCCGGATCACGGTACCAGAGGCGAAGGTGGAGATTTTTTCGCCATATTTTTCAGGCACGTGTATCGTGAAATGCATGTCCTCCCCGCTATATGACATCATCGTTGGCAATGTGCCAGGATCTCGTGCTGCTGATGACCCTGACAAGAAATGGAAAGAAAAACTGGCTGAAGGGAACTTCACTCCGAACGGCGTCGCCGAGACCTTGTATAAGAAGAAAGAAGACCATCGTTTAAAAACATCACTTGGTAGTATGAAGAGCACAAGCGTCCGGCCGGATTCAGCTGCAGTTAGCATCAGAAGTTTGAAGATGAACAGGAGGGAGCTCGAGAGGGCCCAAGCAGAAGACAAGACCCTGGAAGCTTGCAGGGACAAAGTAGGGCAGGTTTTTTATGGCAGAGGATCGACCCAGTATTCCTTTGTCATGGAGAAGTCATTGTTGTATCGAAATTACCGACTATCCTCTGGCAAATTGATACAGCAGGTCGTAGTTCCTCTCAAGCTGCGAAGTCAAGTGTTGAAGATGGCCCATGAGAGTTTGATGTCCGGGCATCTAGGAGTAACAAGAACGATTGATCGGGTGTTAGGTTCATTCTATTGGCCAGGGGGCCGGGAAGAGATTAAAAGATACGTGCGGTCCTGTGACACGTGCCAAAGAATGTATCCAAAGCACAAAGTAGGAAAGGCTCCTCTTGGGAAAATGCCCCTGATTGACACTCCTTTTGAGCGCGTGGCCGTGGACATTATTGGACCCTTAAAGCCGGTCTCAAATAGGGGCAACAGATACATACTGACCATGGTCAATTTCGCTACGCGCTATCCTGACGCCATTGCTTTGCCGGCGATTGACTCCGCGACTGTGACAGACGGGTTGGTCGAAATGTCTTCCCGCGTTGGATTTCCCCGCCAAATCCTGTGCGATCAGGCCTCGTGCTTCACGTCGGACCTGATGAGAGAAGTAAACGATCTGTTGGCAATCAAACATCTGAGTTCGACGCCCTATCATCCCATGTGCAATGGTTTGGTAGAGCGATTTAATGGGACTTTGAAACAAATGCTGCGCAAGCTATGCCAAGAGGATCCAAAATCATGGGATCGATTGCTTGCACCACTTCTATTTGCATATCGAGAAGTTCCTCAGGCCAGCATGGGGTTCTCTCCTTTCGAACTCATTTACGGGAGATACGTCCGAGGACCACTCAACTTGTTAAAGGAGCTGTGGACTGGAGAAAAGATCGAAGAGGAAGTGAAAACGACCTATGGATATGTCCTCGATCTCCGGGATCGTCTGGAAAGAACGCTAAAATTAGCCCATGAGAACCTGATACGAGCGAAAACGACTCAAAAATATCACTATGATCGGAAGAGCAAGAGCCGTCAGCTGAAAGTTGGAGACCGAGCTCTTATTTTGCTTCCTACAACAGCGAATAAGTTGTTGATGGAATGGAAGGGGCCGTTTCCGGTCATTGGGAAAAAGGGCGACTACGACTATTGGCTGGACTTGGGGCATGACGCCAAACTTTTCCATATTAATATGTTAAAGCGATATGAAGACCGGCAACCAGACACAATTCCACAAACAGCATCTTTTGTGGTTAGGAAAGAGGAGGAGACAGATACCCCTCTACCAGCTTGCACAGTTAAGCCGACTGTGGGTGTAGAAGCGATTCCGATCGGCAGTAGCTTAGAAGAAGACAAACGTACAGAACTTGAGAAGATTCTAACCACCTACCAAGATGTATTCTCTGAGATACCGGGAAAGACAAATCTGTTGGAATGCCGACTTCAATTGACGACCTCTGAACCGATCAACACACTGCAGTATCCTTTGCCGTTGGCCATGAAGGAAGTAGTAGAACAAGAAGTTCAGGACATGTTAAGACTGGGTGTGATTGAGCGATCCCATTCGCCCTACAATTCGCCCTTGGTACTTATTAAGAAGCCGGATAACACCTATCGCACATGCGTCGACTTCCGTCGCATCAACGAGATACTGGTTTCCGACGCTGAACCCATACCTAGGACCGACCTAATGCTTACAGAGGTGGGCACAAAGAGATACTTCTCAAAGTTTGATCTCACAAAGGGGTATTGGCAAGTCCCACTTGACCGGACATCGAGGCCAGTAACGGCATTCTCAACGCAATCCGGTCATTTCCAATTTATATACATGCCGTTTGGCATAAAGACAGCTTCTGCGGTGTTTACGCGTCTAATGAGAACACTCCTACAGGGCCTTGAAAATGTAGTCCACTACATCGATGACGTTCTCATAGCCACGAACACCTGGGAAGAGCACATAGACACCTTGCAACGCTTGGTGCAGAAAGTACGGAAGTTTGGCTTAACCATCAAGCCTCAGAAGTGCGAAATTGCTGTGGAGTCGATAGTCTTCTTGGGACATCGTCTAGAAGACGGGACTATTCAACCTGTGGAAACTACGGTTTTGAAGATAGCCAGTGCACCTCTACCTGACACCAAGAAGCAACTCCGATCTTTTCTGGGACTAGCTGGGTATTACCGAGATTTAATACCTCACTATGCGGAGAAAGCACTGTCTTTAACTCAGCTAACCAGAAAAATGGAGAAAAACAAGATTTGTTGGACTCCTGAAACAGAAGGAGCATTTCAAACGCTGAAGCAAGCCCTTGCTTCTGGGCCGATCGTGAAGGCACTAGACCCAAAACGTGTGTTCATACTCCGTGCAGACGCATCCGACACATGCATCGGTGCAGTCCTCATGCAAGAACACGAGGGGCTGTTGCACTCAGTGTCGTATGCCAGCCGCCAGCTGTTGCCTCGGGAGCAGAATTACTCGACTATCGAACGAGAATGCTTAGCGCTAGTATGGGCGGTAGAAAAATTTCATATTTTTTTGTACGGAGTACAGTTTATCGTACAGACAGATCATCAACCGCTACAATACTTAGCGAAGGCAAAACACCTGAACAGTAGGTTGCTAAGGTGGAGTCTAGTACTACAAGAGTACACTTTTCATATTCAACATATCAAAGGTTCTGAAAACGCAGGTGCCGACTTCATGAGCAGGTTACGGCCATAGATACGAATTCAGGTGTTGCTAAAGATGGAAGGCAAAGCATTTCAACCAACCATCGGAATATTGTTTACCATATGTGGATTTTTTTTATTCCTGTAAGTGTGCTCCTTAAGACTTGTTGCAGTGATACCAGTGTGCATGTGTTCATGCGAACTCCAAGAACGTATCCTGTGTGGTGAAACACGCATCCGGCAGTTTTTTCCGTTGGGAAAAAACTTTTCGAAAAAGGGGCATGTTGTGATAATAGAAGTGCGCGTTTCGTGAAGTGCGTGAGTGCAACCAGTGTTCGGTTTAAAACGTGCGCGAGTGCACCGGCATAGGAAAGAAGACGACGACGACCGATGGTGTGGACGCGCGCTTTCGCGATGTATTCGGTGAGGAAGACGATGGGCAGACGAGGCGCGTGAAGTTCGGACCAATGAGAGGCCCCCACGCTGGTCTGGAAGAAGCCCGAACGAAGAACGGGGCAGACGTGGCCGGGACGCGAGGGAGGCAAGCAGGCTACCAGGGCGCGGGGGTGGCGGCCGAGTTCCTGAGGCAAGGCTGCTGCGGGCTCCCACCTGGTCGGGCACCCGAGCATCATCTATCGTCTGGCGTTGGCCAGGCCGCTCGTCGTCTGGCGTTGGCCAGGCTCGTCCCGTTTCCAGGGCTACGTCCCAGCGTCGGAGGACGAACGCTGAGAGGTCACTGACCTTGGTGCGCCCGGAGTTACCTTCAACCACAAGCAACGCTTGGACCTCTGATCTACCTTGTCTGCACCCCATCGCATCAACCCTCGCCATCTACAAGAGTGCCGCGACCGAACGGTGACAGTCGCTTTTGCTATTGCGGAACTTACGCATCCTTAGCATTTCGCGGTCATTAGGTTAATTTCTCCTCGAATTTGTGTGCTTTGTTTGTTTTTCCTCTCATTCCTTTCTCTTTATCTAGTTTATTGAAAATATATTTAGTTGTTTTTCTTGTGTGCATAAACGGTCTCGTGTTCTCTTTACCGATGTGGGTTTTCTCATCGGTTTGTATGCACAAGAACCTACACGAGAGCTTGTGGGCTGACTAGCCTCGTGACACCATCAAATGTCACTTTCTTATGTCCACTTACACCTAACTTATAGGTTCCTTTCTGTGCTTTTTAGTTCATTTTAGTATAGAGCCCCTAGGTAAATTTTATTAAGCTGTTCACAGGGCTAACTGAGTTTTATCTAAAAAAAAAACTTCACTTAATTCTCATTACCTTTTGGGTCCTACACTCATTGCTATGTTTTTATAAGTGTTTTTTTTTTGTTGTTGTTTATCAGACTCTCATTACCCTTTCTAGAGGGCCATATATGGGTCGCAAGAGGTCAACCTCTCCAATAGCCTAGTGCCAATAGTAGCTAGTGCCATGAAACTGTTCGCAAAGATTTTGGTTACAACAAGTTACAATATCGTTGTCCTCAGTTTTTGTTCAATCAACTCTGTAACCAGCAGATTCCAATCACGTAGTGGCTGTAATTACACGCTACGTGATCTGTTTTTTTTCTGCATAAGATCAATAAATAATTCGCTAGTCACCCACCTGATGCTACTGTGTGCATTCTTGTCATTTCCTCCTTCATCTCGGTCACCCCGTGTCTGCACGAATTTCGAGACAAGAGGTGTATTTTAATCAAAGCAAAGACTTATATTCAGTCACCCACAGCAATCGCTCGCCCTCTTACGGAAAATTTGCATAAATGCTCTGTCCAATAGTGCTTACTCATTTTCGTGATAGCATACATTTTCAGTGTGCTTCAGATATTTTTCCCACCTGGATCCACGTTGGTGTCACGGGCTTGGTGTCGGAAATTTTAACATCCTGTTAGTTTTGTCGGAGACTTTGAAATCACTACTCTGCCAAAGGTAATACTTTTGGTTGTTTGCGGTAAACATTTAACTCTTAGTACACATAGTATGTATTAGTAAAGAAAAAAAAAGGCTTTTGGTTTGAGCGAAAGCCCATCGCCACGACCTTGACGCACAGACGAAGAATAAATGTGCCGCAATTCTGTGGCCGAAGCTGCCATTTTTTTCTTGGGTTATCTTCTCTAACGCAGGTGTGACTACCGCCGAGATGAGTATCACACCCAAGGGTGACGTTGAGGGCAACTACACGGTGCTCGCCTTCCTGCCCGTGTTCGACGAAGCTGCCACCAAGGTGCGCGACCGGCTGGTTGAAGCCCGGCGGGCTTCGCACACTGTCATCGAGCGGCTCTTCCAGCCTGCTGGTGGCTTCAAGTATGTCGACGACGAGACAGCCGTGAGTCGTTCATCGATCCCCGCATGATTACTCTATATTTAGTACACTCAAACCTCATTATAACAAAGTCCTACCTGCCAAAAAAAAAAATACTTCGGTATATCCGAAAATTCGTTATAAGCATATAGTTGTAGCATTGTAGCTATGACAAACCTAGTTTTCATTTACTTTGTTATAACCGATAATTCGTTATATCCGGGTTCGTTATGTCGAGGTTTGAGTGTATAACGGTTGAGCAAAGTTGGCCCCAAAAAAATATAAGACTGCGGTTAAAACAGTAAGCAAGCACAATATCTAGGTCCCTGTTCTACAATAGCAATCGTGCAAGCTCATGCAACCCAAGAGCACCTTTATTTATATTATTAATGCGTAGAAATGTATTGGATGTGTTTTAATTTTGCAGATGCTTTTAGTTTCAATTTTGTGGTTTGACTATTTCACTCAAACTGCAGAAAGTTTTGCAATTCAATTAATGTGTGCTGGTCACACCGTTTGACGGTGGTGCAATACTGACGGCATCATCACAAAGACGACCAGCTGTCTCCCATTGGCTCGCTGCCAAGACGACACACTGCCAGATTTCAGTACACCATACCCAACAGAGCTGCTGCTTACGCTCGTGATGGCAATGGAGGCTTTCAACTTCAGCTGCCCATTCTTGCGAGACTTCCACATTTTTTTTCTACCAATGACTGGTACATAGGACGAGGGTCGACTTTTCATTGGATATTTTTTTTTATTCAACCCAGATTCCGGTTTTTACGGTACTTGAATTCTATGTGGCTTAATTATGCTAATCAAGCCTAACTGATTTTTAGCCACATCAGGACTAGCTAGGAGATCACCAGTTTTGCACTAGCCTCTAGCGCAATTCATGCACGTTTTTCACTCTACATGAAGGCATGCGCGGCCTTCGCTGGCCCCTGAACTACCTCCAAAAACGTTTTAACTAGTCAACTAAACACGTGCATCAAGTTCAGCATATTCCACCTCGGTCAACAATGCCGAACGCAGCATTGCGATAAGCCACCGGCATACCATGACATAAGAAGAAACCGTTTCTTGCCCTCTCCGTATCTAATGGTATTCCCAGCATCGTCCCTGATTTAACCACTTGTGTGAGGTAATGTGAGCTACAAGAGGGAACCAGTTTGCCTGCTCAGGAAAGAGCAGGGGGCACACTGGGTGTGTTTCTGCCCTCTTTTTTTTCTTTTTTATGGCATGCAAAGCACAAAATAAGCCCCGAACACATCGTCCTGCCCAGCCTCGCTTCAATTTACGAAGTGTCTCCTGTCGAAAAAAGAAAATGCCTTCACCCCTGCCTGCACAATATAATTTTGCTATTCATTTTGAATGAATGAATTCACTCCGATATTGAGATGATGTGATGGTTACTCAGAAAAGTGTTGCAGTTAAGAAATACTTAAATTCTCAATGGCTTGTCCCATCTGTCCCATCTTCAAAATGATTGTTTGTCTTTCATTCTTCAGTGTTGTGTTGTTTACATGCGCGAGACATTCCAGCTTTGTAAAAAGTGACTTCCCATCTTGTTTCTTTCCGATCCAAAACTTAACATCCAAAGGAGTTTTCGCCAAGCGTCAACAGCAGCGTCCTTTGGAAGACCGGACAGGCACCCGTGGCGGAACCACCCTGTGGCTACGACGGCTCAATTTGCATCGCCCCGTTGGGTAAGTCACAAACTCTGCCCAAGATATGCATACCGTATTTCCATGATTGTAGGTTGACCCGTTTCGTTATAGCACAGTTAAACCATTTTATAAGAGGCATACTCAAGGCAGCAATTGTTGTCCTTTATATGAGATATATATAAGCAGGATACCTCATATGCATTTTCTTATCAATCCGTATTTTACTGTATGCCCAGTGGTGTCTCTTTTACCCATTTGTCTTTTATATTGCTGTCTCTAGAAAAAGGACTTCGGCTGTACATGGAATCTAAAGTTGGGAGATTTCGAAACTAGTTTCTGTCGTAACATCTTTCTAAAAATGTTTTCTGCGTATTTTCGCGAACCTAGCTTTTTTTGCACAGCTTTTAAGCACTACCGTGAAGCCACCTTCAACTTCATTTTTTTTTTAGATGTGTTTGTGCTCCCTCCCCACTCCCCTTCCTTTTCTTTTGCCATGCGATTTGGGGGGGGGGCTGTTTATAGTTTTGTCTTCCTTTCTCCTTCTGTGTATAAAGTTATCTGATTGAAAGTTTTGTTTTGTACGCACCCTTCCTGGTGTGCGGTAGTCGGTTTCTCGACATGCTGACTTGAGACAACAAAGGGCATCCTCATTGTCTGCCTCTCATTTGTTTTCCTTTTGCAGATAATCGACGAGAGATACTAGCCAGTGTTCTTGGAGTCCTGCTTGTCCTGGTGTCTGTGTTTGCGACTGTTGTGTACCGGTAAGATGCGTTATAAGCAGGCATGTACAAATATTTGAGCACTTCGAGTGTGCGAGCAGATATTACTGTATTTCAGTTCGTATCGACATGAATTAAAGCTGTTCAAAATTTTAATAACAATAATATTTGTGGTTTTACTTCCCAAAACCAGGATATGGTTATGAGAGATGCTATAGTGAAGGGCTCCAAAAATTTGCACCATGTCGCATTTTTTGACGTGCACTGACATTGCATGGTACACGGCTCTCTACCATTTCCTCTCCACCGAAATGCAACCGCCATGTCCAGGATCAAACAGCATCATAGCCACGAATTCTCCGTGGTGGACAAAAATCTTTTAAATGAACGAACAGGCGTAAGTTACAATGCATGTTACCTTTTGTAAAGGTACAGTAAAAGCTCGTTAATTCACATTTCACGGGACCGGAAAAACTGTCAGAATTAACCGAATGCCAAATTAACGAATGAACAGGGAAAACAACATTTAAAATCAAGCTGCAGAAGCATACCTTTATTTGTTGAAGTATTTTGTAATTGTCGTCTGCGTTTTCGCGCAGATTCCGGCTGACATCATAATTTTTCTTAACTGTTCCAAATGGCCAACAGCACGCAAGCTGTCGGGAGTGTTCAGGCAAGCGTCCTCTAATATTAACAGCGCCTCCGAGACTTCCCGTGAGGTGCGATGAGGTCGCGGCTGTATCTCCTCGCATGATTCTTCGTTGGAATCGTGGTCTTCATGGGCGCCCGTGACATCATTAATAATCTCTTGATCGGTCAGGAGACCACTCATGGTGACACCATGATCAATCGCAATGTAGTCCTGAAAGGTCGCATCTGTGGGAAGGGCAGCATCAAAAGTCGGGCAGTCATCGTCGGTGGACTCGGCTGACACCTCCTCGATGCCATCGTCAGCTACTGCTGCATGCTCGGGCCTCACAAAACCGCTGTGCCGAAAACAGTTGGCAATGACTTGCGGCGGAGTGTTTTTCCACACGTGGCCGATGATGCGCACTGCGCCGAGTAAGTCCACTTGATACAACTTTCCAGCTTCTGAGCATAGGATCATTCGCTCTAGCAGGTGCTTGCGGTACTTCGACTTCACGTAGTGAATGATACTCTGGTCCATCGGCTGAAGAGCAGACGTAGTGTTGGGCGGCAAAAAAACTACTTTGATGCTCTTCAGTTCGACTTTACAGTTATGGGCACTGCAGTTGTCAACAACCATAATTATCTTGCGGTCCTTCGACGTGAAGTGCCGGTCCAACTGCTGCAGCCAGCCGCGAAAAATGTCCGATGTCATCCATGCTTTCCTGTTCGCTGTGTACTCGACAGGAAGGCTTTTGACGTTTTTAAAACAACGTGGCTTAAGCGCCTTCCCGACGACAAGTAGTGGCAAGCGCTCCGTGCCAGTCATATTGGCGGCGGCAAGAAGCACAGTTATCCTTTGCTTGCACTTCTTGCCACCAATGCACGCGTCCCCTTTGAAAGTCACCGTCTTGTCGGGCAGAGTTCTGAAAAATAGAGCAGTTTCATCTGCATTGAACACGTCACGTGGTTCATATGCGGCGATGTGCTCCAGCAGCTTCACATTTCTCCACTCGGTGGTCACGCTTTCGTCAACACTGGCCTTTTCGCCGCACACTCTCCTGAAGACAAGTTCGTGTCTCTCTCGAAACCTCGCAAACCAACCTTCTGACGCTTTGAACGATTCAATGTTCATCATTGCACTTCTCACCTTGCGCCATCATGAGAGGTCCGCTCAAAGGCAGATGCGCGTTGCGACAGTCGGTAAACCACCGGAGCAAAGCTTCTTCGAGCTGGGGATGAACTGCGGTTCGCAACTGCTTTCTAGAGGCATGAAACTTCTCGCTTTCGAAGGTTTGTCGAATCTGTTGCTCATTTTTCACGTACGTTCCCAACGTGCTCCGCTTCACATTGTACTTGGTCATAACCTGCTGTCGCGATTCGCCGTTCTTCAGTGCTTCCAAAATTTCTACTTTAGTCGCCAAGTTCTTCGCGTCGTAGTTCTACCGCTTTTTCGGCGTTGCCATCACTGTAGCGCACGATGGTGGTGGCATGCAAATATGGTCACAACGGAAGAAAAGGAGAACTCCGCGAGAAGAGATGGTTCCGACACGACGTCTCGTCCTCCAGCTAGCACGTACAATGCCTGACGAGCATAGGCAGTCGGCCGGTCGGCTTGGTGAATGGGGATCAAAAGGGAGCGCCGCTCCTCTGTCAGCTCCGGCGCTGGCCACGCCAGCCCTCCTGTCGCCCGACGAGTCGACGAGGCCATCAGTCACGCTGCTTCTCGAAGGGACGACCAAAGGGTCCGCACTTGAAGGACGGGACTCGCCTCTGCCCGCCGCCTGGTCTGGATAATCACTCAAATACTTGACAGCGTCCGTCAGACTGGGCGCCGAAGGGATTGAGAGACGAATCCCCAGGCCAAACCTAACAGCTCCTCCGCCGCCCGGAAAATCTCGGCTGGCCAGCGCTCCCAACCGCTGGGCACGAAGAGAATGGTTGGTGACGAGGACGATGGCCTGGCTTTTCTCTCTCCAGCTGCGAGCTCGAAACCAACTCCCAAACCAGCTCACAATGACTGACAACAGCAAGGCGAACCACACAACACAATACCATGCTGAAGTCAAGCACATTGGACCCGCTTAAAACCCTCCAGGCTTCTCAACACAAAAAGGAAAACCTGTAGGCAAAAATTTTGAGACAATTTGGTGCCGCCAAAGTTTCAACAATCATGGACGTGGAGATGCCTACTAAAGATGGAACAAATTGCCGTGCGAGAAAAGCACACAAAGGCAAATACAATTTGGCCCCATATAACGAGAATCACAATACTTAAAAACTAGCTTTCTCCTACCATCCGCACTATTAAGTTGTAACTTACATTTAATTTCATGACTAAATTCATGATACACAACCAAATACAAAGGTTTCACACCAATGCTGCCATACCCTATACACAAGTTATCTGGGCGCTTTCTTCATTCTCTCAATACATACTTGCAAGGCGTGGTCGAGAGTACCTACTTTTATGACACCCTGACGCAAACAAAACTCTCTCACATCAAATCAAACTGCGTCTTATAAATCCTAGAAATGTATCTAGTCTCAAAGTTTTGGTGAACGCCGTGCTTTCAGCTCAAGTGATCATATATGATCCCTAAGTGATCACAAAAACAACAAAACGAAGTAAACTTTGTCTGCTAACACGCTCATTTGCTGGATGTAGTTTCATGTCAGCCCATGTTTTTAAAGAACGCACATGACTTTGCTGTGCGCTCTAGCACGACATCTTACTCTCATCCAAAGAGTGCTAGCATACCAACACGCACCTAACCATAGGCGATATCTCTCTCACCTAGGTGTCCTTAAACCCTCATCTGAACGTAAATTTCCTCAAGATATCGAACTGTGTAAATCCTTAAAGTGCATCTCTAATCTCAACGTTCCATATAGCATAACGCTCAGCTAAAGAATTTCACCTGATCCCTGAGCACATACTAAAATCACAAAGGGAAATGCAACCCGTGTACTAACACACTCATTTGCTGGATGTAGTTTCATGTCAGCCCATGTTTTGAAAGAACGCACATTGCTGTGCGCCCTAGCACGACATCATACTCTCATCCAAAGAGCGTCAGCACACCAATCGCACACCTAACCATAGGCCCTTTCCCTGTAACTCAACTAAAAACACTTGCAATGCTTTTTAACAAAGATCTAGAAGGGAAAAAAACTGTATCTAACACTATCCGAGGAGGGGACACAGGAATGCCACTTTAAAACCACAATTGAGCAAACATGCTTTCAAGAAAACTCCTGTGTCTGACACTCCAGCTTACTACAGCTGTCCCGCACTTCAATCTCACACGCGGCGGTCGAGGACTTGGCAGATTCCGAGGGCGCCCGAGGCAACGTCGCGTAAGTGCTACAAGCTGAACAGCGCAGTCACGCATCATTCGCGATTTCTGCGGGCTTTTGTCAATCTGGCGGAGGGAACCCGAGCAATGCCAGTGAAAGAGCGACAGTGTCCCCTTTGGTCTAGCCGAGCGGTGTTTAGCTATTGTGGTCTTTCTTCTAGGACCACGTCGACACTTTTTTCCCCGAAAAGCTCTAAAGCTCCCCCGCACATACCGCCGCGAAGATGCACGCTGTAGACTACCATTATTTCGCCGCTTGTGCCTTACTGCACGACACAAAGACCTTGTTGAGTTGGCCGATGGCCTACCCTTGTCCCGTTCGCCCGGCCCATTGTTACCCTTTTCTTGCTTTTGCTTAGCCGCGCGCGTACGCTTCTTCCTTTTACGGCGGCATTTGCGACCGACCTTTCCCTCATTGGTCTCAAATTGGTCGCGTTTTGAGTCATCGGCAGTGCTACAGTTCAAAGGCAACCCATATGACTTGCTGGGGACAAAATCCGAAGACTGCCGCTTTACCCGAAATTTTATCTGCGAATCCGCTTTCTTTGTATTTTTCTTTCGGTGTCTAGGACGCACGCAAGCCGAGTTCGACGCCAATGCAGAACACCTAGTTCTGTTCACTACGCTCAGAGATGTCGAGCCCTTCTTTACACCCTTAGTGTCTTTTGTCTCGCTCGCAGCTCTCCGACGTGGCTTTCGTCTGCGCCGCTTTTTGCGCTTCGTTTCTAAGTTTTTCGATAGCAACTCACTCTCGTGAACCCTCTCACAACTTTCGTCAGCTGTCTCAGTCGCGCAGTCTACATGATTTTCGACAAAATCATCTCTTTCACATTTTAAACCGGCGGACAGTTTAACACAATTCGTAACAATGCAGCTGTTCCCCTCTGAACCATCTCGCTCGCACTCCTGGGAGCTATCGCCAACTGCACTGTTACCGTCACTCTCTACCTTCGCTGCTTCTGAGCTTTCTCCGGTGGTCTTGATTACTTCCACATTTGCAAGATCCACCGTTGCGACAAACACAGTTGAGGTCTGTGCCAGATTGTCTACAGCTACTCTAGCTGTTTCGCTTACAGTTAACTGGCACAGCACCTCGTCGCACTCGCTCTGGCCTTCGTCGGCCTCTCTACGCAGCGCAGCATCTTCCGCAGCTCTCACATTCGGTTCATCATCGAACCTGCTGCTGTCTTTAAACGTGCTAGCCTTCTTTACAACTCTGGGCTGCACCTCGCACTTCTCGTGCGCTACACTTACGGATGTCTGAATTTTCTGTCTCATTGCCTCGTTTTTCTGTTCCAATTGTTCGAGCACCAAGGCGCGTGCTCGATCACGCTCTTTTCTATCCCTTTTCCGTGCCTCTCGTTCCTGTTCCTCTCTTTCACGTTCCTCCATTTCCTGTATTTCTAAAATTTCTACCGCGTTTTTAATCTCCTCCTCACTGGCTTTTTGTGCGATCAGCATCCAAATCGCTGTCCTGCCCATTCTTTCATCTACTTCAATGCCTAGATGTTTACTCACACACAAAAGTTCATCTCTTAGCATTGCCTTCCACGACGTGATTGCCGTTGTACTTTGGTCCTGCATTTCACACATAATTAGGTGATCCCTACAACTCAAAACTCACAAAAGGTGATCTCCCTAATTCACACACAATCCAGCTTCTAATAAACTCACACAATTGAAGCCTGGAAAGTCATAGCAAAGACCAAGCACTCACCACAGCACAGCACCATGTCGTGAAGTCCATCTCACCGCTGCCAACCAGTTGTTAAGGTTGGCGAAGGAAGAGGTTGCAGGTGATGATGGCAACCCACCGCTGCCATCAGTTGTTACGGGTCGGAAGGAGGAACGCAGGAGGATACGAAAAACAGGAACATGGTTTATGACATTATTTACACATATTTACAGAAAAGAAGGGATTGTGGTTTCTCAACCCACGAGCGTGGTGGTTGAACGTTACATAGTTCAGAGCATAGTTCAGAGCAACGTCCAGCACTCTTCGGCGTCGTTTTATGCCCTGTCGGGCTCCTCCTCTCCGAGTCGAACACCAATCACGCACACACAGGTGAGGGGGGCGAGCATGCACGGTCCACGTGAACACTGCACTGTGGTGGCGCCAGCAGGGCTCTTCCTCGTCGTGGGTGTGCCGCTACTCGAGAGTTCCCATGATCCTGGCAGCATACTTCAAAGGGTTCGTCGATTTTGTTCGCTCAATTAGCGGGGTGATTTGCGGTGGCCATCGGTCTCCTCAAAGAAGATGCTGTCTTTGTTGGCCTCTCTCGAATGGTTAACGGCGTCTTGGCGACACGACGTCTCGTCCTCCGGCTAGCACGTACAATGCCTGACGAGCATAGGCAGTCGGCCGGTCGGCTTGGTGAATGGGGATCAAAAGGGAGCGCCGCTCCTCTGTCAGCTCCGGCGCCGGCCACGCCAGCCCTCCTGTCGCCCGACGAGTCGACGAGGCCATCAGTCACGCTGCTTCTCGAAGGGACGACCAAAGGGTCCGCACTTGAAGGACGGGACTCGCCTCTGCCCGCCGCCTGGTCTGGATAATCACTCAAATACTTGACAGCGTCCGTCAGACTGGGTGCCGAAGGGATTGAGAGACGAATCCTCAGGCCAAACCTAACACTGTGTAAAGGTTTTAAATGGCAATCCTGGCACTTGCCTTAAAAGACCGATGGAGGGGGGGCTGCTTTCCGTGTTCTCAGTGCGCGCATTTCTATGGCTTAACCCTGATTAAAGCTTAGTAACATGAAAATTTGGGCGAGCTGGTGGTACATGGGGAAATGCCGTGAAACACGAAGATGTGCACGAAAAGAAGCAGGTGACTCAAGGCAGTGACCTACAACTACATTCAAACCATGACATAACAAACACGGATATAGTAACATATTGTTAATTATATTGAAATAAATTAGGAATAATGTTGTCTTAGATATAGTTTTACAAATATGTTTATGACAAATTTTTGGATATAACGTAGTTATTTTCGTGTCGAATGTGACTTGGTCATGATGAGGTTATAGTGTAGTTTCCTTAGTGGATGATAGCGGATGAAAACCTTATTATCATTCACCTGTGAGTCTGTTTGAGAATTGCGGCGTAATTGTGAAAAAGTCGGGACACACTTACCCGTGAGTTTATCGAGGCAGTAACGATTGACCGCTGGGGTGAGCAGTGTATGAGCGTGGCATTGATAGCAGTTGCCAAGAAAGACCTTGACTATCTCAGCAGAGCACGGGGCGATAACTGGTAATGACTGTGCTCCATCTCTCATCGAATTATCATGCGTTTTTCTTTTCTGTTGTTCTTCCTTTTTTTTTCTTGCTTCCGTGCTGTTTTTTTTTTTTTTCTGTGCCGTGTATATAGGTGCATTCCTGTGGAAAATATATTAGTTGTAAGTTGCTGCTTTGTGTTTTCTTCTTCTTATCTTCATCTTTATTTCGGTGTTGCACTGTTGTTCACCACGTGATAAAAGCATTAAGGAAAGGCAAAAGAGAGAGGGCCATGTACTGTAGAAAGTAGGTGCACATTCTTCTAAAGAACATCACATGGTCGAAATTTTCAGAGCCCTCATAATTCTATCGTGTTTTGGGGACATAATCCTACATATTATTATTATTATTATTATTACTACTGGTAAAAGCTGTCAAAGAAAGTCTGTCACCGTTTTTTGAGACTTTCCATTTCTTTGGCTTCTGTAAGTGTTCTTTTGAGATGCTTTGCATTTTTTTCAAAATTACAGGCTAACAACATATTCAGGACAAAAAGGTCATTTGTGCAGTTTACGATTGTTCGCAAGATAACCTGTAGGTCTCCTTGATTTGGCTGCGCTTTCTGAATGTAGTTCACGGGAATGTCGTGCCGGTGTCGTGCCAGTTCCTCTAGTGTTGCCGCACCATGACACCGGTGGTTTCAGTGTGGCGTTAAGGTTCGGAGCAAAATGCAACCGTGCCGTATACTTTGTGCTGCTTGCGTGTACGAGAACTCTCAGGGAAGCTAGTGCTGCTGATGAACTCGTGCTGCACAAGGTTGAATCGAGTGTGGAAGTGCAGGCGGTGCGATCTGGCAAAGCACAGCACTCTTGGAAGTAGTGCGGAAAGTGCATCCAAATCGAGAAGACCTAATGGACAGCATGTCGCATCACTATGCGTGTGTGAATGCCAGTTGCGATGTGATTTGATGTAATACACCAACATTTTCTGTTGCACGACATGATTCACTGTTAATCACATCGGTCGTGCAAGTCCAGATTTCTGGAGCATGTTACGAAACCCTATCGTGGATGTCACCCTTGTTCAAGGTCGAAAAAAAAAGGACCCTGTATTTCCTCTTTACAAAATGTATGGCACGCCTAGGCTCAGGTTTGGGTGCACGTTAAAGACCCCCAGGTGGTCGAAATTTCCGGAGCCCTCCACTACGGCGTCTCTCATAATCAAATGGTGGTTTTGGGATGTTAAACCCAACAAATCAATATTAACCCTTTCCAAGGTGAATTTGGATAAGCTGTCTATAAATGCCTTAAGTCTTCATAACCTGATGCCAATGCTCTGGAGACCAACTTTAAAGCAAGTGGAAGTGCTAGAATAAATATACTATGGTGTATTTTGCTGCGCTTATTTAGAATTACAATGTAAATAATTATCTGATAAATACAGCAAATGTAAATAATTATCTCATAAACACAGCAAGTTTCTCTGTGTTTATGCATAAACCAAATTCAACAACCTACTCAAAGTACATGCGATAGTCGTCTGTTGGCAGCATTTCCTACGAAGTCAAAAAAATGTGTTCCTTAAAATTTCGGCCGAAATGTTGCACTTTCAGTGTCTCGTTAAACACGATAATGCCTTTGCTGAAGCGATTGTGTGTAGCCAAGTACTTCAGCCAAAAGTAATGTAAAGGAACTTTAGGCAATTAGAATATATACTTTACTATTAGCTCATCGTTAATTCTCTTCTATGCCTGAAATGGATGGAAATGAGAACAGTAAGACCTGCATTCAAGTGAGGATGTCGCGTCACAAAGGGCTAACACTGCGAACCATTTTGTATTGCTGACTCATTCAAATATTGCTTCCCCCGGTTCCTTCAGCGCGTGTAGCATGCAGGGTGTTTTTCTTTTTGCTATGGCGATAAAGCACTGTGTCCCCTTGTTTCTCTCTCCTTCTCGTGGTCCCCATTAGCTGAGCCTGATCAGCCAGATGGTGAGCGACTCCCGGATGATGAACCTGTCCGAGGACACGTACCGCTACCGGGGCACGATAACATACGTCAAGAAGCTCATCTACCACCGCCGGTCGGCCGACATTCCGCGCGCGGTCAAGAAAGAGATGAAACTGGTGAGATCAGTGGTCGCTTCAAAAATATTGCGTGCTTGCCTTCCTTGCCAACTCGCGTGCGAGTGGCTTCTTGTGTGAGTGGATTCGAGGCAAACAGTAATTTGGTCAAATAATTTTGAATTGAATAGTTAAAATAGTATGTATTATGTATTACAAAGAAAACTGATCATTTTTGTCGTGATCCAATTAACTTGCATAATAGGCATGTGTGAACCTCACTTTTTTGGTTTAAAGTAAACTGGAAGCATTTCTGCAGTTTAGTGAAAGTTATAAGTATTAACATTTACCATGCTTGGTGAATATATACCCGTATAATAGTTCTAAAAAGTTAATGGAGGAGAAAATACTTAGTATCTATATTTAATATTGAAGTGTGGTTTTGCGGCAGTGCAGATTTTTCTTTTTTTGACCCGTGGTTTCACAGCATACCATTTCTATGGTGGAGTGAAACCACCTCTGCAGGAGGTAAGACACAGTCAAATATACGCAGTATTTCAAATAATAATAATAAATAATAATACATGTATTGGTTCGTTTCAAACACAGACTTCGAAATTTCAAATCATTTATGTGCACGATAAGCGAACCGGAATAGTAGTACTGTTATACTCATTCATCTCTTCTTAGTGCCCAAATATCCGCCCATTTCCATTTATGAATCAGGAAGTGCACATGTATTACCAGGACACAGAAAGGAAAACTAATGACTGTGGTGTTGTGTTCCCTTTCTGTGATCTGGTTGTACCCTCAAACCTCATCATAACAGTCACATCTGCCACGAAAATGCTTCTTTATATCCGAAAATTCGTTATAAACAATTATTAGTAAACTGTGTCTATAGCAAAGCTATTGGTCACTTACTTGGTTATAACCGATAATTCGTTATATCCGAATTCGTTATATCGATTTTTGAGTGTATATATGTGTGCTGTCTGATTGATAATGCCTTGCAAAGAAGCCCAGTTTCACTCCTTATTTTTTTTGTTGGACACAACCAAATGAATCCAATCGACAGTTATGCCAAGCGAAGCATAGGTGACATTGAATGTTGCCTTAACTGTAGTGTAGCAATCGTAACGTAAATTTAAATGAGGGCGTCGACTTTTCCAACAGTGGGATCTCAACTGGGAACCTTTGAATTGCACGTTCGATGCCGTACCAATTGAGTTAGAATAGAAGGTGCTTCCCCATGGTTTTCGAAAAGAGTCTTTCGAAAAGCTGCGAAACATAAAATATGACTCCAGTTTCCCGGAATGCTGAACTTTGCTCCCTGATAACCGTATTTCATAGGGACATACTTACCGGAACATGCTATACATAGCTATATTGGGTCATCTTTAGTTTTTGCGATAGCAAGCACAGGAGTGGGAAAGTTGTATTAAGTGGGAAGGTATCAATGTGGTCGTACTGTACTTTATTGTCATATTCAGGTAAATAATTTGTGGTACTTTTTTCATGCAGTTAGCTGCAGTGCTCTTAAATGTAGTATAGTGCAGAAATTCAGCACATTCGCTAAATCCTTTCTTTTGCTCACGTTGGTTGCACTAAGGCCCTTCCATGGTTTTATTTTGTAACCCAAGCAGTGAAGGTGCCGTATGGATGACTTGATAAGACATTTATCATTTATAGACTTTTCATGCCTTTTAGTGAGTGCAACAGCTAGTTTCTGTGGTATAGGCTCCAATAACGTGCACTTAAAGTTGTGTTGCCAAGATGGCAGACAGCAATAGACAATAAATATGACTTGCAAATGCTGCGGGAACTTCGTGACAGAGAAAAACGAAGCAGATCTTTTCTCATTTTTACTAAAGCCTGGGAAGTTGGGGCAGAGCATGGGCGGGCAGTCTGCACGTCATCGGATCTCGGAGGGCATTTGTTGCCTGGCCATCATCTGGTCATTGCTGGTCGTTGGGTTGTTGCCTTCAAGTTATTTGGTATTTTCTCCCAGTCATTTTATTAAATCTCTTAGTCACTGATATAAAGTGCCACGGTACTGAATCTTGGAGGACATTTGTCTGGCACTAGCCGTGCTTTTGGTGTCTGCTGTTCTGGTTTTCTGATTGTGTGTGACTGACTATAGGAGCAAGTTAAATCGCTCGGCGACGAGGTACAGTGATGCTTTTCTGTCTTCAGATGCGAGAGCTGCATCACGAGAACCTGAACCCGTTTGTGGGAGCCTGCGTGGAGCCCAACTGCATCTATGCAGTGTCCGAGCTGTGCGTCAAAGGAAACCTGCAGGTACGTGGGTGAGACTGTAGAAACACTCGGCCATTTGGTGCAGCTAAAAAGCTGATGCGAATATACACACCTAATGATACCTACATACAATTAAGAAAGAAAACTATAGGGGACATTACGTGTGGTTTCTTGACTGTAGTGTGATGATTCTTACTTAAACTGAAAGCAATAAAAGTTGACAAAAGATCGCTCTCCATGTCAGTGGGATCTAAACCTGCAACCTTGGAATTACCTGTTCAATGTTGTACCATTTCGGCTACAATAGACGGTGCTCCCCGGTTTACTTTTTTTGGGGTATTTATGCGTGCTCATTAACTGAGAGTGCTAGCCAGCACCGCCCGCAGCCCAGGCGGTGGAACATTTTTTGTCGGAACATTAGAGTGACATCTTAATTTACTCCTTCTCATAATACATGAAATTTCGCACAAGGATCCCCTTCAGTTCAGTCAGTACAGTAAATGCATGTGTAAAGAAACGGAGCATTTCTTTAGAAGCACCTGAGTGCATTCTTCTTATGGTCTTTTCTGCCGATGTCCTCAATTTTGTTTCACAACCGAGCAAGAGCCCCTTTTCTACATCTTGTCCGATTATCTTTTATCAAAGGGGCGGGGGTACACTTCGTCAGTATTTTATAGTAGTTAGCATGTATCATCACCACAGAACTCGTACCGCACGCGAAGTCCTTTCTTGTTGCAATTTTCTCACCAACCTTTTCTTTTTCTTCTAGGACATACTGGAGAATGACGTCCTCAAGTTGGACAACATGTTCATCGCTTCATTTGTTTTCGACATCATAAAGGTATTGGCCAACTCGTACCGCCTACACTTGTGACAGCCGAGTCTGCTACAACAGCTCACGAGTGCTCTAAGCAAAATGGAAATCGAAAAAACAGCAGTAAGGGAAAGACAGAAGCTTGCGGCAAAAAAATTCGTAAATATGGGTAGGGGTGTGAGTGAGCTGATGCTTCAGCAAGTGAACTTTTCTTCAAGGCTAGAACTCGTTAATGGCACCATCATCAGGATAAGAAACTCATGAAAAGTTTGGTGCCCAAACAAACGTTGAACGGGGAAGTGGACTTGTCGAAACGTCGGCTGACACAGATAATTCCTGTTGCGAATTTTTTCTTAGCATAATGGGTCATACCTAGGCTTGTGCGAATAGTGAATTTTAGGTTCAAAGTGAGTGCAAAGTCAATAGTGATATTGGTCGCACAATTTCGAATCAAATTCGTATTGTACATATCTGATATTAAGAAGAAAAATGAGTATATTAGTCCCTACAAACCTGCACAACATTTCTTGAAAGTTGAAATAAGTCCTCTATGCTAATGCCATTTATGATTTTTGTTTCTTTTAAAGGAAATCGAAACCACATTGAGAAGTAGGAGAATTTGACTTTTAGTGGGATGCTAGTGGTAACCTGTAAAATACATAAAATTTTAAAGTTTATCATACTTGGAGCATATAAGTCCGCATAACAAGCTTCTAAGCTTAAAAAAAATAATGAATCGATTTGAGGGTAGCATGCTTATTCGAAGGGGCGCTGTGACACTTCAGGTAGCTATGGAATGGATTCACTGAGAAGCCTAATGCCTTACACCTCACAAATAATTGTGGACGTGTACAAATGGGAACATATCTCAATCATCAAAACAGCAAAATTCCTTGTCTCTGTTCCTTAGTTAGCGTGTGTGCACAGTGAACACCATTTCAACAGATTGCTATTGACACACCTAAGAGTTTGCCACATGAGGGTCTGGTTTGTTCACTGCACAAGATCTGCCCAAGACTTTATGAGCATTGCGCCAATTCTTGTTTAGTTTGAGTTTATTTAACCACGTGACAAGTACACGAAAATACACTGCTTACGCGGTTTGGTGCGAAGGGAAAAAAGCTGCATTTCACAGCTTGACTGGCCCCTTCACCCAGAAAAAAAAATTAAACTACAAATTTACAAAAAGTTACAAAAGTTACAGGCAGCGAAAAATGACAATACAAAAAGAAACACGCATGTGGCCCATGACAGCAAATAATAGAATCACAACTCTAAAATACGCACAAAAATATTCATAACAAAGCAATGCATGAAAGAATAAAAACTGAATAACCATTTAGAGAAATCACCCAACATTCATTTACAACACAATCAGCACATCCGATTTAACATTTCAGTTTTAGACAATATACGCAGATTATCAGTTGTTAGTTTCCATTTGTTCATCACACTTGGAAGGCGGTAACGTAATGTTTCAAATCCATAGTTTGTGCGAGGACAAGGTATGTGCCAAGTCTCCGTACACCGAGTAACGCGACTGGCAGGGTTTGGTTGGAAGGTGGCCAAGGTGCGTAAAAAGATACTTCCTCTGCGTATTTCTGATTTAAAAGCTGACAAAAGCTGGTATTCGTAATAACAGGTAATTCTTAAAATTCTATATTTTGCAAATATAGAATTTTAGTACAGTTTTGTACAGTTGTTCTGTACAATCTCTGAATTGCGAGCAGTATGCCCGTATCCTCTTCCAGCCCTTGCATGTACTATCAGCGTCAAGTGAAACACGAGCAGTGACAAGCCCTCGCGATGGTATAGTGCACACCATTTGATTATCGCTATTGACAGGCGTGCGCATCCTGTCCGGCAGCTCTGCGCACATATGCGGGCCTGTCCATGGTGATAAGTGGACGGCGCGCACTATACTGTCGTGAAGGCTTGCCGCTGTTCAGGTTTCATTTGATGCTGATATACTCGGGACGAATTTCTGTGCCCCGCCGTGGTGATCTAGTGGCTAAAGTACTCAGCTGCTGACCCGCAAGTCGCGGGATCGAATTCCGGCTGCGGCGGCTGCATTTCCAATGGAGGTGGAAATGTTGTAGGCCCGTGTGCCCAGATTTGGGTGCAAGTTAAAGAACCCCAGCTGGTCGAAACCTCCGAAGCCCTCCACTACAGCGTCTCTCATAATCATATGGTGGCTTTGGGATGTTAAACCCCAAATATCAATCAATAACTTTCTGTGGCTACGGGGGCGGAGCTACTGCTCTTGTACTTCTCCGCGAAGCAGTCCGGATCGGCTCGCGTTTCGTATGACTGCCGTGTTCAAGTAACAGCTTGCACAGTCATTTGTGGGCGAAATTGGACACAAGCTCTTTCGGCAAGTCATCGAAACAGCTGAAAGGCGACACGCGCTCGCCTAAAGACGAAGATGCCATTTCGACTGTGAGGTGCACGTAAAATGTGCGACATTTTGAGACACGCAGAAATACAGTGACTCTACAGAAAGCGAAGGCAGGTGACCGTGTTGCAATTTTTTTATTAAGCGACAGGTCATGAAATGACGCTAAATGCATGTACAAATGTTGCACGCACAGACATAAGTTGAAGAGTTACAAATGTTCATATAACCAGTTGTTTGCACTTGTGCAACAATGCCAACTGTAACATGCGTATTAGCCACACCAGACTCTTATATGAAGCACTGGTGCTCGTGACGATGCTGGTCCTGGACACTGCTACGTAAGTCAACTTCAGCGCATGGCAACTAACCACAATTGACGTTAACCCGACAGGACGGCTGTAGTAAAAGAGTACATATGTAATGTTTTTAGAATGGGGTAAGCAACACTGCAACCACTATTGACGTTTCATGAAGATTAGCATCTATTTGAAAAGTAGTTCCGAAACCTGGCGTAACTCTGTGGTAAAATGCTTCCTTGCCACTCAGAATTCTTGGGTTTGATTCCAGCTGGGACCACGACACTTATTTTTTGCATTCGTCGCATCGATGCTACCGATGTCGGGTATTTCTTAACGCTCGCACGTTAAAATTTCCCCTGTGTGTTCTCGTCATTCCTGGGCAGATACGAAGTGTCAATAACCTGTGAGGCATACCCACTCACCAGCGGCACATACCCGCTCATGGATATGTGTCACTGTCTGACGTAAGTGACTGGATTGTGACATTATTCAAGTCTTGACCAGCACGTCGTATTCTAACCTCTCGCGTCGTATCCTAACCATCCGAACCTCTCATGCTAATTTTTGTTCACCCCAAGTTAAGGGGGTGACCATGAGAGCACCCAAATGTAAGCAGACAGACAGGCAGACAGACAGACAGACAGACGGGCGGACGGGCGGGCGGGCGGGCGGGCGGGCGGGCGGGCGGGCGGGCGGGCGGGCGGGTGGGCGGGCGGGCGGGCGGACGGACGGACGGACGGACGGACGGACGGTGGACGGACAGACAGAGAGAGGGGCAGGCAGACTGACAGAGGGACGGGCAGACAGACTGACAGAGGGGCAGACAGAGAGGCAGACAGACAGAGAGAGAGAGAGAAAGAGAGACAGATAGATAGATACGCTCAAAGTCACGAAAGTTCGCTAAGAAATGCTTCGCATTTAATATGAATATCTCCTCGGTGCAGGCAGCGTCTCTTAATAAATCGCATGCAGTAGAAAATGACGTCGTTTTTTCGTTATTGTCGTACTGAAAATGGATGCATTTGCGGCATTATATTCAACAGCCGCGGCACACGCCCACTTTGGCCCCATAACCTTCCCTTCATTGCCACAGAAAGTTTTCCCCGAGTATAATAAATGTTAATACACCGAATTGTAGGATAAAATCCTGAATCACTTAACGTATCAGTCTTTAAAGTCTGCTTAATAACCTAACCCAAGCTTGCACAACTCTGTATTCTAAAGTCATCAGACAAGACAGTGTTGTTCATAATACCACAACTCTTAATGTGAATGCCAGTCCACAAAAGATCCTTTCACGTGCAAACTAAATTAAATGGAATGAAACTCTCCGGCATGTACTCGTCAGTCTAAGGTGCGAGCTTAACCAAAGCTAAGCCTGCTTGTATCTCTTCTTTAAAGTCATGCGAAAGCTCAGAAGAAAATATACAGGTTTCTTTTCCTTTCCTCATGTTATTCACGCATAAAATCGATTTCGGAGTAATGTAGTAAATACAAGTTACATTCGTAAATTTATGCACTTACGTGATTTACAGTGATGCGGTTCACTGTAATGATTAAGCTGAACTTCACATTTTGTTGCGGAGATTCAGGTGTGCCTTGTTTGGGTGTAACATAGTCTTTTATGCATTTTCATAAGTGTTTGTGTCCAAGTTATTGATGTAAGTTGTGTAATAATGTGCTTACCTTATTCATACAAAATGTCATCCCTCCCTGTAAATGACGCTCGGGAGGAGTTCGGCAGCATTTGTAAATCAAATCATTGTGGCGTAATGACTCTTCTTGTATAAATTTTTTTTACTTATTCTTCTTGTATAAATTTTTTTTCTAGGGACTCCGCTACCTGCACGAGAGCGACCTTCGTGTTCACGGCAACCTTAGGTCGACCAACGTGCTCGTCACGAACCTGTGGGTGCTGCGGCTCGCAAACTTCGGCCTTCTAGAGCTTCGGGCTACGAATGCAGCTGCGCGTGCCAACAGGGACGACAAGGAAGACTACCAGCTGTACCGCAGTAAGCCGCCGTTCTCCTTAATTACAACCGGTTGCACCTCATTACTTGTTTTATTGAAACAACTAATGGCATCTTCGTCAAATCGCACTGGTGCACTGTTTTGTCCAATCAGCTACTAGTAGCTGTGCGCCACACTGCACTGCAGTGTTGAAGATGCCTTAAGTGGGCCATGCAGTGGAACTCGAAAGACTTTACTCATTGATGAGTAGAGTGAAGGTAGACTAACGTGTACAGTAGGAGGCCATCATCTTTGTGAAATTTTCGCAAAACATTTAATTGCATTTTGACAAAAACTGTATGGAAAGCAGCAAGAAGTCTATCACACAGAAGCCGTTTCTTACCTAATTGAAGGGTTCCTTTCATTAGAACGAGAGAAGGAAGCTCTCGGAGTATGTGCGGCTCTTTTGCAGATCCTTAGTGATGGAGAAGAATTCAGGGCTCTTTATGAGACGTAAATAAGTAGCCCAGGGACGATCTGGGCATGCGATCGAAAGACCCAGCCAAAGAACCTTGGACACGGACACAGCCAAGTTGATCTTTGGACATGGCCGAAGTTCAAGGAAATGTGGAGACCTGATGTAATGGGAAACTACGGCAAGGTCCCCTGAATAGGCGTCGCTGACTTTTGTAGACTGAGGATGCCAGCAGCAGATGTGAACAACCTTATGGTATTTCATAACAAGATGCATTGGGTGCATTCTGTTCGAGCTGTGGTGCCCTGTTTCATCACACTCTGCACCTTATTGTTAAAAGAGTACTGACACAAATTTCAAAGCGAGTATTGTGGTGCCTGGGAATGCATTGAATATAGTATATTTAGTACTGCTGCCTTGCAGAAACACTTTCGCTTTCTATATCAAGACCGCGGCTTCTCGCTCACGTTTCATCGCAGTGTAGCATCACCGGGAGACAGCAGTTTGCAACATACTAATGGTAGACCTGTAATCTGCTCATGGTGCACATAAACAGTAGGTTATATTCCAGAGACCCTGACAGAGATTGCTATGATTTAAGCTGGATGCAGTATACAGAGTTTGCAAACTCGGTGGAACTGTGTCGACTGGTTGGGAATGTCCATTGTGGTGGGGCTGGCTTGCCGATGCTCGGAGAAGAAGCATTTAAAATTAAAGTAAAATATTTTGGAATTGTTGTCCGAGTCAGATGTGTGGAGAGCGTTAACACCGAATACCAAGGAAACAAAAATACATCCCTTTTACAATGTCTTTATTGTGTCGGTACTTCTTTAAGACGATAAACATGGTAACCTAACGTTTTTCATCAGTGAGGCTGGGAAAACACCACGATGCAGTGGTGCTCAGTGTACCCAGCTTAAACATTTGTTACTCTGCGCCTGCTCGCAGGCCAGCTCTGGCGATCACCCGAGGTGCTACGCAACCCGTCGAACTACCCGCGTGGAAGTCAGAAGGACGACATCTATGCGTTTGCCATCATCCTGCATGAAATCATCGGCCGCCAAGGACCTTGGGGAAGCACAAGACTCGAACCTAAAGGTTAGTACCAAGGATGTGCCATGGAATTGAAAGGAAATAGTGTTTTGGTCAAATAATTTTGAATTGAATAAACACATTACATTTTATAAGGCAAAAGTAATCATTAAGATGGTAATATTTTCACTTATTCTTGAAGTGCGGCTTTGCGACAGTGGGAATTTATTTCAGATAAGGGTTTTTACAGCATAGCATTCATATGCTAGCAAAACCACATTTGCCGGGAGGTTATATGCAGTACAAAATACGCCTAATTGTTCTTTTCAAATGCTTTGAAATTTCATATGATTTGAATTTGGGTCGGAGCGAATTCGAATACCATGATATTTGTTTGAATATTCGAGCACTGTAACATCTGTTCGAATATTCGAAGGGCTCGAATCTCTGCACATGCCTAGCATTAGGCAATCATTTAATGAGCGCATTTACAATGCTCACCTTCGTGCCACGCTGCAGCGATCATTGAGAATGTGAAGGCTGGCGGCGACCCACCGTTCCGGCCACCGGTGTCCGATCTGCAGTGCCAGGACTACGTGCTCAGCGTCATTGGCGACTGTTGGGCCGAGAAGCCCGACGCCAGGCCCGAGCTCGGCCAGGTTCAGGAGCGGCTCAAGAAGATGCGTCAGGGGATGTGAGTGTCTGTGTCGTTGAGTGTCTGCATTCTCTCTCTCTTGCCCGTCCCCGTCGTCCACTTCCACGGGCAGTGAAACCAGTTCAAACCATTGCTGATGTTGTAAAGCTAGGAAGAAAAAAACTGGCAGAAAACAGACTAATGAGCCAGTTCTGCTTGTTACCTTGAACTTTCTACCGAGCAGTGGCATAGCCAAGGGGCGACACACGAAGACGTGTGCTGCAAAGACACAGGACAGACGAAAAACCAGAAGAAACGCAAAACAAAACGGGAACAAAGTAGTGCAATGTCCATGTTTGTTCTGCATTTCTTTAGATATCGCCTGTCTGCTGTGCAGCTCTGCAGTGCCTCATTATCCTTAGAATTGGTTGGAGAATAAAAGAGTGTGGCTGATATATTCATTGATATTAGATAAGCAAAACAATTAAGCCTGATCAAGCATGTAATGCATAGTACAGAAAACGGATGGCCAGAGCAATGGAGTTGATCAAGGGAATGGAGAAGCGAAGGACAGCAGCAGGTTAGATGAAGTGGCGAAATGAAAAAGGTCGCAGGGATAAAAGTGAATCGGCTTGTGTAAGATAGGGGGAGGTCATTGGAAGAGGTTTTTGTCTGGCAGTCCACATAATATAAGCTGAGATCGACGATGACTATTCAGTTTTACTCGCGTACTGCTTGTGTCATTGCTCTCGGGGACGTCAGCTTGCGTGACTTCACTGAAAGCAAAAGATAACCTCTGTAGACATGGGAGCAACCTTGCACACGTGTCACCGTGAGCACACCGTGCAGGAAGCCCAACATCATGGACAACCTGATGGGCTTGATGGAAAAGTATGCCAACAACTTGGAGGAACTGGTGACTGAGCGAACATGCCTGCTTGAAGAGGAGAAAAAGAAGACCGAGGCCCTCCTACACCGCATGCTGCCCAAGTACGTGCTCGTTTCTCGCTTTGGCAGCGATGGCATGCGCGTGATTTCTTGGAGTCGGATAGCCATGTGATGAATGATGGCAGAGAGCGTACTTTCCTACTTAGCGAAATTATGATGATTATGGTGTAGTTGGTATGTTGCAACAGTACTTGTAGTAGTCTCCCCAGGAGAGTCTAGAACAGGCTCTAGAAAGGCCGCTGCTCCAGGTTGCGCGCTATTACTGTGCTGCGTGTTTCGCACAAGCCTGATGTTTTTTTTTTTTTTTTTTTTTACTCTTTCTTGCATAAAGCTGCATAAGCCATTTTGTACATCATAAGGTTACGTTATTTTTTTGTTTCATTTCTGTTAAGGCCAGGCCTCGCTACACTCTAATGAGATGGGTGTTTACAGAAAAAAAAAAATGAAGAAATTAGGTGTAACATGCAGTTGCTAAACAGAAGAAACTTGTCGAAATCACCAAGGTTGTTCAGCGCTTTCTTCCTTCGACCACAACAGCTCACTTGCCAAGTTTTGCGCACTTAGGTCATCTGCCCCAATGTCATTAGTTATCCAGTTGAGTCCGCATGTATTGAATCCACATGAAACAAATAATTGTGTCTATTGAACCGTTGTAGTGCGCTCTTGAATATATTTTTGACATATAAAATATTTTGAATATCGAATTCTCTATACATAGAACACTCTCGCCGTCCCCTTAAGATTTGACGTAGTATCTGTGTTTGACTGTATATGCACCGGGAAAAAAAATTGGAGCAAGCATTATACAGTGCACTACAATTAATAACAGTCAGCAATTTTTTTTTCATCAGTGCTTTCTTTGCAATGTGGCGTGAATGAATGTTCGTTCTCGCAGGACCGTAGCTCTTCAACTGATGCGAGGTCAGATGGTGGTGCCCGAGTCCTTCGACGCCGTCACCATCTACTTTAGCGACATCGTCGGCTTCACCGAGATGTCGGCCACCAGCACACCACTGGAGGTAGGCCCACCACTGACGGTTCGCACCTCGTCTTTGACTAGGTTTATTTTGGTAGGTGGAGACAAAAAGCAAGTGGTCGCTTAATTAGCCGTAGTCGTGCACCAGCCTAGCCACAGATGCAAGACTCCTTCGTTACCTTAAAGAGGTCCTGCAACAATTTTTGAGCATGGTCAGAAAACGCTGCCAATCAGTATTCAAGACTCCTGAGAACACGGGAGCCAAACGTTATATCGCAGTGCAAATTACTCTTGAACTCAGCTAGAAATCGTTCCCACTTCTTTCGACAAATGACGTCATAAGCCCAGAAGACTGTATCATTGGCCCAAAGTCCAAAGCAATTAGCCGACTTAAGCATGAGCTGTATAGCTATCGCAAGATTCGGAAATGTGCCTGCGCACTTGCAATCACGCTGAAAGTGTGCGGTGTGTTCGAAGAAAAAAAAAGTATGTGAGGTCATGGGGTGTGCTGACAAATAGACTTCATGCCCCTTTTATCCTCCCCTTCTGTTTATCTTACAGTGCGCTTGCCAGTACTAAAGCGAAGAGAAAGTGCTCAAAGTTTGCGACAAATCTCTCTAATTTCGTTCATACTCTATGCATTTTAAAAATTTTTGTGGCAGTTGGTTCATGAGACAGTAGGTTCTTTTAATGAAGCCATTTGATGTTTACCTGGAAAAGTCTTGCAGGGCCCCTTTAGCATAGACAAGAAGATGAGAGGAACTAGGCGTGCAGCCACAGTTTACCCCCTTGCAAAGTCCTATGTGTTCGTCTAGTCTGGCAGTCTTCGATTAGCGCATTAGCACTTTAGTGGCATTGCGGGCACTGAAACCCTTTAGCTGAAGTCCCATAATCTTCGTTTTTGTATGATGCGTCATCTAAGCAGGCAGGTTCCCATCATTGAGAGCCACAGGTTGGACAGCAAAGGCGCAGAAAATACTTTGTACGGTTTCATCGCACCTGCTAGGCAACCTGTTTACCAAGCTGATGAGGTATCGATATACTACACTCAAACCTCAAAGTAACAAACATGGATATAGTCGAGCCCCACTACAACGAAACTCACGTGGCACAGAAAATATTTTGTTGAAGTGAAAATTTCAGTGTAGTGAAATCGAAAAAAATATAGCTGATCTGTGCTAGCACAACAAAAGAATGTTTATTCTAAAAATAAAAAAAGTGTCTGCTGCTTCCTCTTCTTTCCCAGCAGCATCACCACGCAATTCTCAGTCATGCATAGCGAGGCCATGGTGAAAAGCACACTGAAACAAGGCCTACAAGCACTTTCCTGAACGTACCAAATGGCTGCATTGACATGTTAACACCAGCAGCTGTCCGCCATCAAAGCGCATCCGACAACTCCGATATGGAGGCAGGGTATCGTGGAGGAGTAACTTGCTGAATTTTATGCCATTATTATCATCCATCACTCGCGGCTCGCTGATTTTGTTGATAATGCAGACGAACAGCTGCTCTGATTAGTTACCACACTGGACAAGCGCGAAAAACATAAGCATTGGAATCGAAAAAGACATCGTTCTGAAATTGCACCCAGCAGCAGCGTGAAGGAAACTATGATTTTAGCGACTGAGCTTCAGCTTCAGATCATCTGCGGCTCAAAAGCAAGCCAGTGGCAAAAGCAGGGAAGTCTCATTGCCATCGCTATCGAGCAATGGTGGCGCCCATGCTTGCTGAACAGCGGCGGTATAGCGGCAGTTTCTGGTGGTGCCAACACGTGTTCTAGACTTCGTTGATGCATTTTCAGGTTCTGAAAATGCATCAAATTGTAAAGATTGGGTTCTCTGTATAGCAATAAATATCTAAGCCTGGAATTGCATCCTGAAACTTGGTTGAAGAAGGATGGCAGAAGAAAAAGTGTTCATTGTGGCGACACTATTTATGCATTGACTTTTATGCTGGGGAACCGTGAATTTTTCGTTATGGCGGAAATTTCGTTGAATGGGCGTTCGTTGTAGCGTGATTCGACTGTATAACAAAATAACGGGATACAATGAAGCAAATGAAAATAGTCTTGCGACAAATGCAGTGTTAAGGAATAACCTTTAAAAAAAATTTTGGATATCACAATTTTTTTCTAAGATACAACTTTGTTATTTTGTTATAATGTGGTTTGAGTGCAATCATTTATCAACTGCACAGAACACAGGAAGGGCATGGTAGTTAGCCAGCAAGGAGCCCAGTTTGCTACCTTGCAAGCAAGGAAGAGGAAGCATGTTTAAAGAGGTAGGGAGTGCTAGACATCTCTATTTTAGTCTATAGTCATATATCAGGGGACCCGAACACATGGCCGGCGGGCCACATGCTGCCTACGCATCTTCTGCTAGTGGACCAGCTCGCACATGACTGTCTTTGTGTCATATCCCAGGTGAAAATTTCCTGCTGGTTGGCTATTGGTTCCAGCAGTGCTGGTTTATTAGCACATTCCCAGTAGGCATTGAAACCAGCAGGTTTTGGAACCAGTAGCTGATGGAACCAGTAGCTGGTGGTTCCAGCAGCTGATGGAATCAGTAGCTGGTGGTTCCAGCGCAGTGTTGCAGGCAGTCGGCCAACTTGTAACTCGCCGACATGGAGCACACTTCCAAACAACAAAGCAGGCAGTAAGCCTCATTCGAGCTGCATATTGTCAGCTGCAAGCTTTTAGGCTATAGCAGGCGAGCACCGCAGCGCAGAGGGCGTCATATGGCTGCACGCTAGTGGTTCGAGCAAGCAGCTCAAACCAGCTGAAATACGGCCTGTTTCTAACTGGAAGTTAGTCCCTTCACAGCTGAACAATCGTCACATTCCATTTTTGTAATACTCAGCAATATGAGTTAGTAGTTACAGTGGTACCAATGAGCAGATTAAGTTTGTTCCCCTCAATAGCATGTAGTTCTAAAGGGGCTGCTTTTCAAAAGTCCGTTAAATACACCCATAACACACAAGCGTTGATCTATTACGTTTTATTAAAAATGTAGTATTTACACTTGAAAAAGATAATCTGCTAGCTTCGGCTCCCGCTTAAATTGTTCCGAATGAAAATCCACAGGGGGCCTTGATCCACACCACAGATGTCTGTATTGTCAAGGGCAGCCAAGTAATGCAAGCAATCTATAACAAAATAAAATATTTTGTTGTCAATGCAGATTGTAACAGCAGATATCAATCTTCAAAAATGCTACTTAACATCTATTCGTGGGAAGCAGTGCACACGATAAAGTACATATTAGGCGAGTAACTTTTACATCTATACAGCCCCATTAGTTCACTCAGCAAACTATAATTTAGCAGTGTGTTAATACTTTGTTACACGGAGACAAAGGATCATGGCTTACTTGCAGCAACCGGCTTGCATATGCGAATTCGTTAACATCACAAACACCAATGTACAATGACAGTGAGCTTAATAAAGCACAGAAGCATTCGGTATATTCACGGTTTACTTATATCTGAAATAAATATGCAACTTACCTGCATGAAAGATCGATCGCTGAGATACAAGGTGGGCCTCGATCTGCACTCACGAAATCAAGGCACCGCATAGCATAGCACCAAAAACAGCTCAAATACATAGTGCGCACGTGCGTCACGCAATGCCCCTTGTCACTTCCGAAACGTGCCACCGACATGCCCGGGTACCTACCGACTCCGTCGCCTACCACTGCCGTGTTGTCTCCTCGTGCTTGTGCCTGTTTAGCTTTGCCTCGCAATGCAAGTTTGAGGGATGCTAGTGAGGCAAGTTGATTTAGTAGTCCCCGAAGAGGGAGCGGAGCTTCGGGGTGTTTCTTCGCCGAAAGTTATTACCTAGAATTGAGAACGCACATTGCGATTTTCTGAAAAGTACCGGCGTGTTTGGCTGGCGCGGATTAACAACAACAACAAAAAAAAAACTACTTGAAGAAACTTGGTGATGTTTGCGTCTTGAGGTGTAACTTCATTCTGGGCAAGTGCCATAGCCAAGCACTTAGCTGCAAACAGAGATAGCTTATTAAGATACTGTACATACAAACTTGTCCGCGACCACTGTGTGCACAATCAGCGTGTCAGGGAAGTGGTTAAAATTGTGATGGCGATCGTGGGAATTCGGGTATTGCATTGAAACAGTGTCAAAATGGATGCGGAACAATATTAGTTCAGTATTTTGAAAAATTGGTCAATTAATTCCCTAACATGGTCTCCATCATTTTCAGGGACTCCACTGTACATTAGCGTACAAAGAAAAGTAAAATACAGGTGACAAAGGTGTCAAAACATATGTGAAAAAAAAGTGATGACCGGCATTACCGCGGCAGGCACCACGCGAAGTCTCTATCTGCCTCGCATAATATTTTCCTCGGCTGTTTCCACAAATTTCAATCAGAGGCTCAACATCAGCACTGTTTAAAACACATGGGGGGGGGGGGTGCTGCTACTTTGGTGGCGTGGGCCGCAGCAATATATTATTATTATATCTCTTGTAAACTTGACTAGCTCTGCACGACTCGTTTTTGATGGGAGCTGCGGGGCTTCGCTCATCCACTCTTAAAATTGCGGCTCGAGAAACTTTGGGCTTTCACTTGTTTTTGGGTCACGCAATTTGTAGTGAAAGCGATATAATGGGCCCTCGTAGGCCGTGGCGGGCAGCCGGTGTATGCGGTGGCTGGTATACATGTCGCACATCTTGATTTTCTGGTCTTGTATCGAGTGAACAAACGAGGCCTTCGTGATCTGATGAGCTCGTTAAATTACGACAACAAAAACCACAATGCTGCCCTTTAAACATCGTACACAGCAACAGATGAGCCCCCAACAAACCGCACTGCAGCACGCAAACCACCGTAGGTGCCCAGGGAGGTACCCGGGCATGGCGAGAGAGGGCGACAAGGGCAGAAGTGACATCACATGAACACTATGTATAGGCTGATATTCACTTTACACTTTCCACAGATATATATGACCCCAAAATAAACTATTACACGCTCTTGTCACACAGATGCCAGAGGAAACTTGCAACTAACACACCAAACATACAAATGCAAAGACAGACAAGTGACGACAAGAGTACAACATGGGTTGTACTAAACTACGGCGCTAAGACGTCATAATAATTTATACGTTATATAAGACTGCTATTTCTTATGCTTTGAACTGTAAATAAACAATAAAACTTTTTATTGTGCAGTATTTTTATTATTAAGTAGCTAACTGTTCAGTATTAGTTTAAAAAAAAATGCCAATAATAGATACGAGACTAATGCTACTGAGGAGTAGCTTGTACCAGTACAGCCAACAGGCAGCTTGCTGGGGCCACCAGCTGGTCAGTAGGCGGTGTACTGGTCCCAGTAAAGAGCCAGTATGCACCCTGCTGAAACCATCAGAAAACCAATGGCACACTGCTGAAACCAGTAAAACCAGCAGGTAGCTTCCTGGGACCATCAGCAAGCTAGTAGGCAGCATGCTGGTCCCAATAAAGAAACAGTAGGCACCCTGCTGGAACCAGTACAACCAGCAGTCTAACTGCTGATTCCATCATAAATCAGCAACTCCCAGTACGGAACCAGCAGCAAATTTTCACCTGGGATATAAATGTGTTTAGTTTTCCTAATGGGTGCATTCATGAGCTACACCAATATGAGTCGTATAAGGCATCTTTTCCGCGAGGCACCCTGTGCGGTCACCATGTGTGATAACATTTACTATGAAACAAAAACTTTAGAATTAGTGTCCATATTTTGGTCATTCTGGTGAATACTATCAACATCCTTCTCAAACTTTGGCATCAAATCTACTTCAGCAATATTCCTAAATATGGGGTTTAAAAAAAGACCTTCTTACAAATAGGGCATCGCTAGCTGACATTTTGTTCAATCTTTCAACCCCAATTTCAATATTGACTGTGCCGTACTTTGGGGAGACTAAATTTTGTGATGGCAACCCACCAGCGGAGATGAGCTTGAGCTTGAGAACCTCACTTTAGGCTACGGTATGGTATTCACAACAGTTGCGTGCTAAAAAGGGCAGCCATTATTGTGCTGCATCACAGCCTGCAGTCTGCATCTGTTATCTACGGGTCCCTCTCAAGTGTTTTGTATACAATCAAAACTACACTGAAATCGCTTGCCCGTTTAACTTTCCGCAGGTGGTAAACTTCCTGAACGAGCTGTACACGTGCTTTGACTCGATCATCCGGCACTACGACGTGTACAAGGTGGAGACCATCGGGGATGCGTACATGGTGGTCAGCGGGCTGCCCGAGCGCAACGGTGATGCGCACGCCCGCGAGGTGGCCTCCATGGCGCTCGAGATCCTGGACGCCGTGCGCCACTTCACGATTCGGCACAGGCCTGGAGCGACGCTGAAGCTCCGCATAGGCATCCACTCGGGACCTGTGGTCGCTGGTGTGGTGGGACTCACCATGCCACGGTACTGCCTCTTTGGCGACACGGTCAACACCGCGTCGCGCATGGAATCTAATGGCGAAGGTACGCAAACCACTGACTTAATTTTGAATGAATGAAAGAATTCAAAAGCTCTTTTTTTTTATTGTGACATAGTTTGAAAAAATGAAGAGATAAAACCAAGGAAAGCGTAGGGTACATTAATGGTATTGTTTGTCTCACATTTCGGTCGTAATTATGATTTAATGTCAAGAAATTGAGGTTGTTGAAAAGGTGACAGCTTGCCATGGATAGGAACCAAGCCTCCAATGCTCTATCAATCCACCTCTTTCATTTTCCTGCACTGCCTTCATCTGTCTCGGTAGAGTTCCAGCAGGGGCCGGGCCAGCTTGTGTTTGCTAAAAGATTAAAGGGAATTGAACGACTTCTGTGTTAAGGAAGGGTTCATGCCTCATGGCATTATGAAAAAGGTAGATTCAGCTGCTCTGGCAATTGTCCTCCAATCCACTTTATTGCTTATTTCTCTCTATGTAAATTTGTGAGTGTTAGCCAGTGTCTGTTGGTTTCGTTAGGTTGTCTAATTTCATTTTGTATCATGTTTGTTTTGAGGAACGAAGCATTGCGGGGAGGACTGGACAAGGTGACTCGTACAGAAATTAAACCGGAACATTGTGTAGTGCCCTATTATGTTGGCTTACGGTATATTGATAACAGCATCTTCCTCCAATGACTTGGTGTCAGAACTGAAGACAATGAAAATGTGACGGTGGTATCAGTGAGCGCCCATTGTAGGAATTGTGGAATCGAGGAACAATCGAACCTTGAGGTGGTTTCAGTAAAATGTCAACTAATGTTGCAATTCGAAAGTATGCTCATATCTGAAGAGTATTTGACATCAGCTTTCGAAAAAGATATAGATACCGATTTCTCCAATGACTCAAATCTGGAAGCCAATCATGAGACATACTGGAGCTTTCATTGCACAGTGATGTTTTAACTCATATCAACTACATTAGGTGTCTCACGAAAAAAAAAATGCTAGTAAAAAAGTCCTGTTTTTGTATCGTGCCCAAAGCTCTATTACAGTCGACGACCAATATTTAGGACGCCTAATTTTTTGGACATGCTCGATAATTCGGACATTTACTTGGCACCAGGACATACCCTATAAATTCAATGTATTTTGCAGCTTGAAATTTCGGACACTTAAGGACGGACTGTTCGATATTTCGGACTTTCCAAGCGTCAGTCGAGCCGACCGCCATCGTTTTATGCGCCGCCGCGATCTTGCTTGTTTACTTTTCCATCCAGTAGCCTCGAACTGGTGCTGGCCGTGTGCGCGGCGTCCGCCAGCCTCCGCTAGGGTGGCTACCTCGAACTGCTGGATCGAGGCTATTTCCGCATCAGCGTCGCTTCCGAACAATATTTCTTTCTTCTCTGCTGTGACCGTTGGATGGACAGGACCGAATCGACTGACTGTTCGCCTGTGCGTGTGCCATGTGTGTTGCCTAGCTACAAGCGCTGATTCAGAATGGATAAGAGATCGCCGATGTTGTCGGCCCCGAGAGCTCCGATGAAGCATGGAAAGTATGTCACCGTGTTGATGGCGAAAAAATGTGCCATCATCAAGATCGTTGACAGTGGCCGATCGCGGACAGACGTTGCGAAAGAGTTCCATATTTCTAAACAGACTATTTCGGACTACATCAAAAATAAGTGGAAGATTTTTGAGGCGGCAGAATAGTCTACTGGATGTTGTCAGAAGAATGTCAGCCAAGGCACCTACCTAAGCTCGAGGAGGCCCTTCTCGTTTGGCTGAAGTCGACAGTGGCCAGCAAGGTTCCCATCTCTGGGAGCCTCCTCAAACAGAAAGCTGAGACGATGGCGCTTCAAATGAACATCGAAAGATTTAAGTTCAGTGACGGCTGGCTAAGAGACTTCAAGAAGTGCTTTGATCTCAGTTTTAAAAAACTGTGCGGCGAAAGTGCAGCTGTTGACCTCAGCGTCGTTGCGAATTACCGCTCTGAAAAGCTGCAGTCCCTTTCACAAGAGTACTCGCCAGATGATACTTTTTCAACTGTGACGAGACCAGGCTTTTTTTCAAGCTGATGCCAGAAAAGACACTTGCCTTTGCTAACGACCCTTGCCATGGTGGAAAACACAGTAAGGAGCGAGTTACTGTACTGATCGGTAGCAACATGTTGGGCACAGAAAAACTGCCGATGCTCGTCATCAGCAAGTCGAAAGCTCCAAGGTGCTTCAAAGGAGTAAAGTCTTTGCCTGTTTTGTACGAGGCCAACAAAAAGGCCTAGGCAACTCAGCAGCTTTTTGAAAGCTACGTGAGAAGACTGGACCGCAAATTTGATTTAGAGGGCCGCAAAGTTTTGTTGTTTGTCGACAACTGCGCTGCACACAGGCACATTACCAATTTGAAGGCTGTGCGCGTCGAGTTCTTGCCACCGTACACGACAAGTGTCCTACAACCGATGGACCAGGGTGTCATACGCACTCTCAAAGTAAACTATCGATCACGCTTGCTTTCGCCTGTGGTGGTGTGCCTCGACAGCGGAAAAGCGTACTCGGTCGATTTGCTTGGAGCACTTAGCATGCTCGCCGATGCGTGAAAGTCGATGGCATCGACAAGGCGTCGCAACTGTTTCCGCCACGCGGGATTTGTGTTGAATGGCGAGTCGGTCGCCTTGGATGAGGACAGCATCGTCGACCATGTGTTGGGAAGCGAGCAGCTTATTGACGACCTTCACACTGCGGGCGTCGATATTCCATCAGACGTCTCGTTTTCCGAGTTTGCGTGTGTGGACTATGATTTGTAACTGTGCGCTGGCCTCACGGATGAGAAAATCATTTGGCAAGTGCTTGCGGAGTTTGAGAGTGACGATGACGACGACGAGGACTTACCTGCAACAGCACAGCCGAGGCAAGCCGAGCTGATGCAAGCGATCACAACGCTTTCGTCAGCGTACAGCGACACGGCAACTCTAGCCGAAATGCGGGCGGACGTGCTCGCATGGAAGGGAAGCATGGTCCAGAAGAGGATCGATCACTTTTTCCGCCCTCCATCTCGATAGTAACCAATAAAATGAGCATTTTTGGGGCACATTTGCTTTTTCGGACTGCCCGATTTTTCGGACATTTTCGCGGTCCCTTGAGGGTCCGAAAAATCCGTCGTCGACTGTAATTGCAATAGGCAAGAAAATAATGCGAGTACTTTTTAGCAATGTCACAAAACTTTTTTTTTATTTGACACGCTCAGGCCACCAGTGAAGCAATTTCTGTATTGTGAGAAACGGCTTCTTTACTTTTTTTTTTCCACAGCTCTAAAAATCCACATCAGCAGCCAGTGCAGAGACCTGCTTGTGAAAATTGGTGGATATGACATCGCTGACCGGGGCCTTGTTAAAATGAAGGTAAGTGAGTAATGCTATTACCTTATCGTGCCATCTGTGCTCATTGTACAGTACGACCCCATTAATTCAGACATCACGGGACCGGAGAGAATGTCCGAATTAACAGAGGGTACGAATTAGCGCGGATACGAACAAAACACTTGAAAAATGTCTTCTACACCATCAGACTTTTATTTCTTCTAAAAAATCTGTGATCGCGGTTTGCTTTACAGACGCAATGTGTGACGAAGTCACAATTTCGCGAAGTTCCTGCAGGTGGCTTAGTTTGTGTGCACTATCCGAGGAAAGCATACATATGTCCTCCAAAACGACCAACGCATGCGCAGCCTTCGTCATTGTGCGGCGTGGATGCTCGGCAGCATCACTTACGCCCTCGTAAGCCGATTCCCCTGTGCCGTCCAAGACTTCGGCAACAATATTGCTGTCGGTGACTGTGCCGGCCACGGCAACATCGCTGTCAATTGCAAAGCAATCGCCAAGGGGCAACCCAGCTGGCATGATGCTCACATAGTAGCCGTCTGCTTTTCGCTGGTTTCCTCATCGGCCACCACACCCGGATCAGCAGCGTCGTGAACGAAGCCTCTATGCCTAAAGCAGTTTGCGACTACTGCAGGCGGTCTGTTGTTCTACACGTATGTCAGCATGTGGACTGCGCTTAGCAGGGTTATTTCGTACTGCGTGCCTGACATCCATGCAGAGCAACATCTGCTCGAGTACCTGCCGTTGATAGCAGCTTTTCACGAACTGTGCGATTCCCTGGTCCATCGGTTGCAGGGAAGCCGTTGTGTTCAGAGGCAGGAATAGCAGTTCAATGTTCTCGAGCCCGGACACCTTCGTGGGCGTACTACAGTTGTCTAGCACGAACAACACCTTTCAAGCCATGGCCGCAAAGCGGCGGTCGAGCTTACGCAGCCAGGCTTGGATGACTCGCGGAAAGAGAATCACTATTCACTTTTCGCGAGTTCGGCAGTCATCCAAGGCTTTCTGTTGAACCGGTAGTCGAGAGGAAGCTGCTTAATATTCTTGAAACATCTTGGCTTCACAAGATGTTTCCTGATCACCAGCAGTGGCAGCCGCTCTGTGCCGGTCATGTTAGCAGCCAGAAGAACTGTCACGTGCTCCTTACTTTGTTTTCCTCCGATGCATGGGTCCCCCTTGAACATGATTGTCTTGTCAGGCAGAGCCTTATAAAACAGCACTGTCTCATCAGTGTTGAAAATGTTGCACGGCTCGTACGAAGAAAGGCGTGCAGATAGTCCAGACCACCAGTCCTGCACAACACTTACTCAATCGCACCTTTTTCACCACACACGTTGCGGAACACCAGCCCATGTCGCTTCTTGAACCAGTCGGACCAGCCTTCTGACGCATTGAAGGAGTCAATGTTCATGGTATCTGCAAACTTCTCTGATTGTGCACAAAAGGGAGCGGCTCAAGGGCAATCGCGCATCGCGTGAAATAGCAATCCAGCAGAACAGCGCTTCTTGTAGCTTGGGGTGCGCTGCCGTTCAAAGCCTTTTCCTTTGGTCGCCAAACATGTCCCCGTCATATGCTTGCATAATCTGCTCTTTGTTCTTCACGTACGTGCTCAGCGTGCTTTTCTTCACATTGAACTTTTCTATCACTTCTTTTGGAAATGCTCCCACTTGCAACGCCTTCAATATTTTCACCTTTGCAGCCTAATCCCTCGCTTCGTACTTCGCCCTCTTCGCTGCAGGAGTTGGTGCGGTTGGGGCCACAAGAGATGGGGGGAAAGCCATCCCAGCATCACTCTCGCGGTGGTCACACGCGCGCATGAAGGAGACAACAGAAACCCACACACACAAAAATGCACGGTGATAAAAACGAAATAAAAACCGGCGAACTTTTCTAAAAACAGTAAAACTGCAGTAAGTAAGACTGCAGATGGCACTGATCACATACAGATAAATAATTTAAAGCATACTAGAGATGAGCCATTCAACTCATTGATGATTGATATGTGGAGTTTATTGTTACAAAACCACCGTATGATTATGAGAGACGCCGTAGTGGAGGGCTCCGGAAATTTTGACCACCTGGGGTTCTTTAACGTGCACCCAAATCTGAACTCACCGGCCTACAGCATTTTTGCCTCCATCGAAAATGCAGCCACCGCAGCCGGGATTCGATCTCGCGACCTGCGGGTCAGCAGCTGAGTACCTTAGCCTCTAGACTATCGTGGCGGGGCGAGCAATTCAACTCAACCGTCACGCAAACGTGTTTGACGCGCAAAAAAAACAAGGAAAGGCAAGTCCATGGGTTGCCTATTTCTGATGACAGTAGTGATGCACTACCTCCATTTAGGTTGTTTAAACCACCATGTGCGTGTGTGTGTGTTTTTTTTGGTGCCTCTGAGATGTACTATTCATGGACAAAGTTTTCAATCTCAGAGGCCGCAATTCGATCCCAAAGTTGCTTAGGTGCTCCGTCGATTTGGCCGACAGAATGCGCTGCTGCTTCCCCGTCGTGACTCGGCCACGGTCGGGCGTTTCAATTAACTGATGCACGGCCGAATTTGTCTGAAATATTGAGAGTTTTCAGTCATAGAACAATGTACATTTCGGACAGTACCAGACTCCGTTGCCGAATGAACCGAAATTTTGAATTAACGGGGGTCAAATTAACTAGATTTTACTGTACAATATCAGTTTCTGAAGCTATCCATCACTTTTCAAGAAGTTTATTGTTTCTCTTGAATATATATATATATATATATATATGAGATCTAACCGACAGTAATGCCAAGGTACGCCAAGTTATGCCAAGGAATTCCTTGGCATTACTGTCTGTTAGATCTCATTAATATTGTGTTAAAACACGGAAAAAACGAGCCCTTAGGTATACACTTCTTTCCCTTATTTTATATTATATATATATATATATATATATATATATATATATATATATATATATATATATATATATAAAGAGTTATTCTATTTAATAAATTAATTTGGACCGGGTTATCTCAACAAAGTGCTAGCAAAGGGGTTAATTAACAAAGTAGCTGCTGTGGTAATACAAGCTGCCTCCTTTTGGTACAGTTGGGTTGCAGAGCAGTGCCTAGTCACCTGAAGGAGGGGGGGGGGGGGGGGGGTAATTTTACTTTACAACCTCACTCAGTCTGACCTTTCGCGTCAATTTTTATTGCGCAGGATAAAGGGTACTCGTGTTTATTTTATTATAATGGGAATCGAGGACACCTAATGTTTAATTCAAAGCTTTATTTTCATCATTGCACTCATTGTGTAATTTGTTTTGCTTTGGACTTAAAGCAATGAGGGAAGGGGAGGATGCAGTAAAATTAGCTCCCCTCTTTTTTTCTTTAACCGAGAACCCTGCACGCACCTTTGCTGGCCCCCCATTTTCCCAGAAAGGTCGAGGGCTCCTGAATTTATAGCAATATGCAACCCTCTATAGTAGCCAACGTTTAAGGCTGGAACCTTATCTAGTGAGGAAAGTCTAGCTGTACTATTTGAGGAGCTAGAAGATGTTAAGTGGGATATAATAGGGCTCACTGAGATTAGGACAGATGAGGCATATACAGTGCTACAGAATGGGCACGTCCTTTGGTATCCGGTCTTGGCTGACAGAAGAGAACTGGGAGTGGGGTTCCTAATTGACAGAAACATAGCTGGCAACACAGAGGAATACTATAGCAATAATGAAAGGGTAATAGGTATCGTAATTAAACTGAATAACACACAAGATAAAGGTGGTACAGGCTTACGCATCTACATCCAGCCATGATGACGCTTCAGTTGAAAGCTTCTATGAAGACATGGAATTGGCAATGAGTAAGGTAAAAACACAGTATACTATACTGATGGGAGAATTTAATGCAGAGGTAGGGAAGAAGCAAGCTGGAGACCAGGCAGTGTGAGATTATGGCATTGGTACTAGAAACGCCAGAGATCTGCTAGTATAATTCGCAGAATGCAATAATTTACGGATTTTGAATACCTTCTACCGAAAATGAGGAAACTGCAAGTGAACATAGAGGAGCCCTAATGGCAAAAATAAGAACGAAATAGACTTTACAATCAGTGCACACTCAGGAATCGTGCAGGATGTGGGAGTGCTTGGCAAGGTACGATGCAGTGACCATAGAATGGTGTGGTCTCGAATTTGCCCAGACTTGAAAAAGGAACGACAGAAACTGATACACAAGAAGCCTGTCAATGAGCTAGCACCGAGAGGGAAAGTACAGGAAATCAGACTGTCGCTTCAGTACAGGTACTCGGCTCTTAGTGAGGAAACCAACATTGGCGTAGATACAATGAATGATAATCTGACGAGTGACATTACGGAGTGTGCAGGGGAAGTTGGAGGCAGGGTAGTTAGACAGGACACTGGCAAGCTTTCCCAGGAAACAAAGAATCATATTAACAAGCGTCAAATCATGAAAGTCTCAAGTACAACAGACAAAATAGGACTGGCAGAGCTTTCGAAGTTGATTAATCAGCGTAAGGCATGTGATGTAAGAAGATATAACATGGACAGAATGAACACGCTCTGAAAAACGGAGGAAACGTCAAAGCAGTGAAGAGGAAACTTGGGATAGGCAAAAATAGGATAAAGAAGGCAGAATAACTACCAATATGGATAGGATAGTTAAAATAGCAGAGGAGCTTTACAGAGGTCTGTACAGTAGCCGGGACAACCACAACCTTAATACTATAAGAACTAGCAGTAACCCAAATGACACCCCACAAGTAATGATAGGAGAAGTCAGAAAAGCTTTGGAGAGCATGCAAAGAGGCAAAGCTGCTGGTGCAGATCAGGTAACATCGGATCTGCTGAAAGATGGAGGAGAGATTGCGTTAGAAAAACTAGCCATCCTGTTTACGAGGTGTCTCCTGACGGGAAGGGTACCAGAGTCTTGGAAGAATGCTAACATCATCCTAATCCATAAGAAAGGAGATGACAAGGACTTGAAAAATTACAGGCCGATCAGCTTGCTCTCTGTAGTATATAAGCTATTTACAAAGGTAATTGCTAACAGAGTAAAGAAAACATTAGAATTCAATCAACCAAAGGAACAAGCAGGATTTCGAACAGGCTACTCAACAATCAACCACATTCATACTATCAATCAGGTAATAGAGAAATGCTTAGAATATAGCCAACCACTATACAAAGCCTTCATTGATTACGAGAAGGCGTTTGATTTAGTAAAAATATCGGCAGTCATGCAGACACTGCGAAATCAGGGCGTCGATGAAGTATATATAAACATCCCTGAAGAAATCTACAGGGGATCAAGTGCTACCATAGTGCTTCATAGAAAAATTAACAGAATACCAATCAAGAAGGGTGTAAGGCAGGGGGACACAATCTCCCCAATGCTATTTACCGCGTGCTTACGGAAGGTTTTCAGAAACCTAGAATGGGAACAGTTAGGGATAACAGTTAATGGAGAGTACCTTAGTAGCATGCGCTTCGCCAATGACATTGCATTGCTGAGTAACTCAGGGGACAAATTGCAACTCATGATTACGGAGTTAGACAAGGAGAGCAGAAAGGTGGGTCTTAAAATTTATCTGCAGAAAACGAAAGTAATGTACAACAACCTTGGAAAAGAGCAGCGCTTCGAGATAGGTAATAGTGCACTTCAAGTTGTAAAAGACTGTCTACTTAGGGCAGATAATAACCGCGGAGCCGAACCACGAGGTTAACGTAACTATAAGAATAAGAATGGAGTGGAGCACATTTGGCAAGCACTCTCAAATTATGGCAGGTAGATTGCCACTATTCCTTAAGAGGAAGGTATATAACAGCCGTATCTTGCGGGTACTTAGCTACAGAGCAGATACCTGAAGACTTACAAAGAGGGTTCAGCTTTAATTAAGGACGACACAGTGAGCAATGGAAAGAATTATAGTAGGTGTAACCTTAAGACACAAGAAGAGAGCAGAGTGGATTAGGGAACAAACGGGGGCTAAGGATATCATAGTTGAAATCAAGAAGAAGAAATGGACATGGGCCGGGCATGTAGCACGTAGACAGGATAACCGCTGGTCATTAAGGGTAACTAACTGGATTCCCAGAGAAGGGAAGTGGGTTAGGGGGAGACAGAAGGTTAGGTGGGCAGACGAGATTAAGAAGTTTGCGGGTATAAATTGGCAGCAGCAAGCACAGGACCGGGTTAACTGGCGGAACATGGGAGAGGCCTTTGTCCTGCAGTGGACGTAGTCAGGCTGATGATGATGATGGTGATGATAGTAGCCGACAGTAACCCAAGTCAGTGGCTGCTGAAAACACTGTGCATGTTTTTTATTTATTAAGGCAAAAGCCTTGCACAACTCGTCAAACGGGAGAATCGCCCAGCATCCTTAGTTGTTGGCACACACAAGGGATTTGCAAATGAAAATGTCATCGTGACGTGATGGACGTCGCAGATCACCAAGAGTTTGGTACCTCATCACGACATCAGGTCACTATATGACATCATGGTATCGCATCGTCACATTCTAAAAGTGGGCCTATCATGGAGACAGTTCAAAACCACAAGTGTTTGAAAGCTTTTGATGGGCAGCAAGGCAGGAGTGACACATCAATTGAGAAGAAAGAGATGCCTTTCGCCTTCAAGTTGTCTTAATTTTGTAGCATTATCGTCATCGCCATTCGTCATCATCACCACTTACCCACCACCACGTCGCCCCTCTCGCGCAGCTCATGCCTAAGTCGAGGGGCTAGCAGAACAGAACGAGCTCGTGCTGCTGGTGGTTCGCCCGCTACAGCACCCGTCACTCTGCTTTGGCTACAGAGATAAAGGAACGAAATCGGCACAGCCGCGTCGGCGGCCCTCTCATTGTCTTGCATCTCGCTACACGTGAATGCGTAAGGGTGCCTGTTATTTTTTTGCTTCACCAAGCACTTTGTCTCGGTTTGATGCAGGGCAAAGGTGAGCTGCGCACCTACTGGCTGCTGGGCCACAAGGCCGGACCTCAGCATCGTCGTGCCGAGGATGGTAACCAGTTCCTGCTAGCGCCACTGTTCAATGTGGGCGACAGCGGCTCGTTGGGAGGTGCCATGGCGGGGCCCCACCGGAGCCCCAAGACAGAGGGCCTGCCTCGGCGGGGGTCACTCATCCCGAAATTGCCGGACCATGACACCGACCTTCTGGGGACGGCACTCATGAATGGCTCCGTGATGGGTGGTATCCAGGTAAGCATGCTTTGGGATCCATTCACCTTGATGCCAGCTGCAAGCTCATAAAACGATCTCGTGCTGCATAACACCGCCAGGTTAAAAAAAAGTAAAAACACTGGGTTTTTCTGCGCATGTAAACCTGGCAATGAGCTGAATGGGTGAGCAACCAGTACCATAGGTCACTGACGTAGCCATGGGGAGTAAGGTAAAGTCCCTGAAAAAAAAAAAAAAAACCAAAGTAGCCCCATTCGTGTCAATGTGCAGGCTCCTCTCATCTCGCGTGCATAGCAGATAGTAAATGACGCTAGCTGAGGGGCTGAATGGCTCCTGGCCGCAAAGATGGGCGTGTGCTCATCTTTCTGTTAAAGCTCATTTGGGCGCTGCGGTTCTAGGCGATGCACCGAAAGAGAGATTGAGAACGAAAAAAACTATATAAAAAGTAACATTAAATACGACGATGTATATATTGCAAGTGGCATGCAGTGGCAAAAAAGATCACAGCAAGCTTGCAATACTCAACGCAATAGCCCACCGTTTGCGTGCAGACGCACTCAGTGGTGACGCTGTCGATGGCAGCGCCACTGCTGCCCGTGTAATGTAGGCGGTGCTAAGCATAGAGTTAATAATTCTATGGTGCTAAGAATCTGAAGCATGACGCACTAGCTTTTGTGAAGGTATTGCAAACGCAATATTGTTTGTCCACTTTCGCGAGTGCGTGCTTTACGAACAGACGGTGCCGGCGTACTCTTTCAGCATACCCGAGGCATGGCCGCTCGATGAACACACGGAGCAGCAGTGCCCGAGCTGCCCAAGTGTCCGGCACATGTCCAGTGCGCCCCCGTGCTTTCGCATTCATAGTTTCCTGGTGGACCTTCTAGAGGCACTGCTGTGGTTGCAGGGAGGGGAGGTAGAGGTGAAGGGGTGTGATTGGCGCTGCTTTATTATTATTTTTTTTTTCAGGGACTTCAGAGTAAGGTAGGGTTCGAACTTTCCCTTACCCAAGTTTAAAACTTTTGCATGGGTATTATATACTCTCGCACATGTACGAACACATGCACGTACATGCGTAGAGTATTGTTGTGACACCCTCCTGTCCCTCGTGAAAAAAATTTCGGGCCACGCTTCTACTGTCCGTCGTTCGTTAGGGCATCGGATGCATTATCCAAAGGTAGTAGGTTCAGTCCGTACCAGTGACAATGTTGCTTTTTTGTCCACTTCAGTTTCTTTGCATTTATGTCGTTATTACAATACTACAGTTAAAGACTTTAGATAATGTCCGGCCCTACAGCCTTCTTCATTTCATTAGGTTGTGTCTAACAATCAAACAAGCCCTCAGTTCATTTGCCCTCTTCCTTTTACCTTGAAGAAGTTAATCATAATTGGAGCTGCTGGTTCCAGTTTTCACTCAACTTGCTGCATTGGTTAGTTGACATGAGTAATTGTACTGGAGTACCGAACCATCTTGATGAAAATTTGTTGCATGGGACACAAAAATAACTTTGTAATAGATGTGTACTTGCTAAACTTTACGGTGATGGGGCAATGATCAGTTTGTTATATATTGACTGTGTAGTGAGCAATCATTTAGCAGGGAATGTTGCCAAAGCAAATGTTTCATCAACAGGAGTTGCCCAACTACCTGCCCCTGCAACATGTTTACGTACAAGTTGCTCATTCTTCTCTAACCTCAGTTGTTGAAACTCAATGCTTCTCCTGCAGCCAATCAGGTTATGGGAGAGTGAATGAGGTGTATATAAGGAAAGCTACAAAGGAATGCTGCCCTGATAAGAGACTCGCCCTATTTTTGAAACATTGGCTCCTGTGATATCCCCAGTTCAATTATTTCCCGTAACTGTTAAGCCTCTGTGTACCCCAGCGAGCTTCTTTCTTATCTGGATCTCGTTTTTTGTTATGTAAGCGTTTCTAATATTGTGATTCGACCTCTCTGTGGTCATTTACTTAACAGGTGTCAGTTATTTTCGGCATACTGCTATGTGATTGACAGTACTTGGACTCTGATCTTAGGCGTATATAACCAATAGCTGCTCAAGCCGTAGCTTATGCCAATGGCCCTGGGCCTCTGCAGCCTTTCATTTGTTGTAAGTATGAATGAGTGGGTGGGTGTCTTGTTTAAAGTGTAAGGGGCGACGACGGCAATGTAGAGAGCAACATAGGTGTACCTCCCTTTGTCCATTTCTGTCGTTGCAACTTTCTCTTTGAAATACTCAATTGCAGCATCTTTGTGATGTTATGGTGACTGAAGCGCACATTTTTGCGCATGCAGGCCTTGCACCGGCTAAAGCAGGACAGCCCGGGCATCCTGCGTCCCAAGCCATCGCGGGAGTCTTCGTTCACGTACAAGGGCCCGCGACGGCACGAGTTCCTCGAGGCCCCGTCGTCACGCACGAACAGTGTGGCCGACCTCGACGGTGGGGGCCTCATTCTGCCACGCCGAAACGAGTCGACGCTATCGCCGTGCATTAAGGACGAGTTCGGCTGCTCGAACTCGGATCAAGCCATGATCAGGGCCCGGCAGTGGGCCACTGATCGGGGCAAGAACGGACTCAAGAGCCTGGACGAAAGTGCCCGGCCGCTGCTGCGCGACGCGTCGACCAACTGCAACGGCAATGGCGGAGGCCACCTGCTGTCACTCGCCGAGGACGCGGCCAAGCGGTGGCGCTCGTGCGACGAGATAGCCGCGCTCGCACCCACCCACGACAAGCTGAAGAAAGTGTTCACCGGCCTGCTACGTGTAGGCGCGTCACGCGATAAGTCGCGTGACTGGGACTCAGTGGCAGTGGATGTCGGCGGAGGACTGCCCAGGCTAGTGTGTGAAAGTGCTGAGGACACAACGGAGAGTATCGTATGAGTGTGTAATCTTAAGCATTGCAACCCCTCACTACTGTTATTCAATGACGCAACCTTTTTCAGTCTTTGTACGATTAAGGCCAGTGCCATAGTCATGTACAAACGACTTCCCGGTGCAGAACCATGACAGAACAGCACTAACACGGGGACACTGAAGGCCCGTACATGCTACCTTCACTGGCTCTGAGCATCGCCGACAAAGTTTTTCCAAGTGTAATCGGAGCTTGAGCGTGAGAAAACACTCTATATGGGCCCCGTGCTATTATAGCACATGGTTATTATACAAAGTACTGGCCTTGGCTATAAAGGATGGCCCGTAGGCTAGTGAAGTGGGAGCTGTGAGCCTTTTGCGGAAGCTTGTTATGCGAGGTAGAGACACGGAATTTTTTTTCACGTCCTGGTACGACGTGTGCTGCTGTCGCATGGCAATTGAAAAGGACTTCAGTAGTCGATCAGTCACAGCAGCATCAAGATTACTATGGGCATGTTCCCTTGTGTAGCCTTCCTTAACCTATCTATAACGTAAGTGGTATGAGTTCGTCAGTGCAAATTTAAGTATGGTCCACTGATAAAGGCAGTGGGCCAGCCTCTGATACACGAGACGCCAATATCATGTGGTTTGTTCTGTATATAACTCTTCGTTTTGCAGCCAGAACTGAAATGGGCTGCTCTTAGCATTATTGAAAGTACCGAGAGGTTCTTTAGTTATGTTATTGTACAGTTGAAGCATTGAGTCTTGGGCTTCCATGGCAGAGGCTTGGAGTTTTTAAAATATTATATTTCCTCAGTGTTCTACGAAACGAGGGGAATTTCGAAAGTGCGCGGTGCACTTTTTTTGTGTGTGTGAACTGCAGCGATGACCTCGCCTCACTTTGTGGACACACAAAAGGCCAGATGTGTGTCTGTTGCACCGAAGAAGGTGCGACGAAAATTTGAGTGAAGTGCACGTTCGAGGAGTATGACGTCAAACAAGGTGCACGTGTAAGTTATCGTGTGTTGCGCTCTTGCCTCGCCAAGGCCGAGTGTTAATTACCTGGTGACTATGCTTAGACTTCACAACCCCCCGTACAACGCATGTCATGGTTCCATCTGTGCGAAGAAAAAATTAACGAGACGATCGCCATGGAAGCATCGGTGTGTTGGAAGTTATCTGTGGTGTCTACATTCCCAAAAGCCGAGTGCGTAATTCGTTGAGTGAACTGCAGAGTGGTCGCCGTTTTGCCATTTTTGGAGCCAGTGCCGCGAGGCAAACGTGTGCCCCACTGGGACGGAACGTCGGTTTTTGTTCAACATGTGGATGCAGCTTCCACAAAGTCGCCGAGTTCTTGCGTAGATTTTTTTTTTCGTGACAATTTTGTTTTGCCAAAAATGTGCCTGAATAGTTTTCTTGAAGTGCGTGTGGTGTGGCTGAACTCCGTGCTTCTGGCACCAGCCACCTTTTCAAGCACACGCATGTATTGACTCTTTGACACGCATCAACGCCATGTATGCATTAATGTGCTTGGAGCACCTGATAGTGTCAAAGCGTGGAAGTGTATGTAGTGTTAGTATGTATCTTTTCTCTTCAGTCATGTCTTTCCAGTATCGCCACCTCAACACCTGGTGCCGACTTCACGGCGCACGTCATTTGAATGTACCATTAACAATTTAACAAATAACTTGTTTAATTTTTATTCCCTCTTCCCCATCCTTTTTTTTTTTTTTCTCTTTACGCGTGTCAAAATGCATCCTCATTCCAAGTCAGACGAATGAACAAGTGCATTTCCGTGTCTCTTGTGCCGTTTTTTCTGACAACGCTTCGTTTGTGCCGCCTCGCGGCAGGACTATGGGAGCCGACGTCAAAGCGTGTTAGTTGAGCTTGGCGTCCAAGGTCCGACGCTGCGATTTCTGCGGTGCGTCATTTGTAGTCTCACGTTTGTTTCGTTTTTCTGTTTTCGTGGTCCGCAAACATGCTGACACTTTCTTTCGTTGTCTTGGCGCCACCTGAAGCGTTGTATTTTATGTTTTCCGCGTGGGTTCCGCGCATGCTTATGATAAATGTGAAACATTTCTGTGTGTCTGTGAGCAAGAACGTTGTGTTCTCACTTGTGGAATAAGTACCTGAAAAGCAAAAAAAGAATCAAAGTTTTTGGGTCTTTTTTTTTTTGCTTTCTTTAGCCAGAAAGACTTGGCTCTCTTCGATGAGCATGGTGATAGAAACAGTCAGGGTGCTTATCAAGAACAACTGTTATCAGTGGGCACCAAGATAACTAGAATAATGTTACCCAGGTGTTGGTGCCAGTGTCGACTAGAGGACGCTACTAGCCATAAAAGAGGTTGAAGTGTCTCTGGTTTGCGACCTCCAAGTATTGTCCGTTTTTACTAAAACGGAGGGGGACGCCCGTAGACTGGAGGAGGGCTCAATAATGTCCAATTGAACAGCATTTTCATGACCTCTTTTTGTATGACGTGATGTTTCGCGGCCGGCACTCGATAGGGACATCTATGGATGGGCGGAGCATTGCCAGTGTGGACCGGATGAGTAACGAGGTGGGTTCGACCTAGGGGGCAGTTTATTTACGAAATGAAATGTGTCTTCGTAGGCCATCAAAATGGGACTGAGGGCGTCAGCATAAGAAGGTCGTAGGTGAGGAGCTATCATTTTGGTAAACTTGTCGTTAGATGGTGTCGTCAGAGCCGTAGGTCGAGCGAGTGCAGATGGTTGTTCATAGTTTAGTGCTGATACTCTCGAGCCTTCTAAAGGGGACAGCACAGCAAGAGATACACCATTAGGAAGAGCTTGTGGCGACGAGCCTATGTTCAGGAGAGGAGGCCATGCACAATTGTTGATGAGCCAAGTGATGGAGCTAGGGAGAGCTATTTGACATTCTAGTACATTGTCGCAAACTAGAGACACAACGTAATTGCCATCCTGAAGTGGAGTCACGAAGTAATTACCATCCTAAAGTGGTGGACACGGCAGCATGGGGACAAAAGTCGCAGCACATCCACCAAAATGATACGTGTAGAGCTGCAGTTGCAGAGGCCCTAAGGCATAAAATTTGGGTGGATGCTAAAGAACCCCAGGTGGTCGAAATTTCCGGAGTCCACCACTACGGCGTCTCTCATAATCATATGGTGGTTTTGGGACGTTAAACCCCACATATCTATCTATGCTTTAAGGCAAGGGTGACACGATCAATTCTGAGCCACGAGACACTTCAACCTCTTCTATGACTAGTAGCATCCCCTAGTAAACACTGGCACCAACACCTACATAACATTATCACGTGGAATCTGCGTCGCCTTGTTTCTAACAGACAACCGAGCGCTCGGGTTACATTGCATAAAAGCGGCAATTTCCATTTTGCAAGCTTGCTGCAACTCCCGCATAAAAGATGTCTCAGAGAGGGTTTTCATCTGAGCAGGATTCAACTGTTGCCATACGAGCAAGTTGCAAGGCACTCGTTAAATGCACACCACAACTTTTTTTTTTTTTGGCTGCATGTCCAAAGCAGGATGAATATTCAAAGCGTTAGCAGGCACGCAACTTTATCATCATTGTTGCTGCTGAGGGCAGATAGATGAACCAACAAAAATGATCTCGCATAATTCATAAAGAGCATGTATCGTATTGCAACATTTTAGGAAGAAAAGAATAAGGTGCAGCCTCTCATCATTGTCGCCTAATCCCATTGCATGTCTCCACTTAATAGTTCATGTGTCAACTTCAAATGCTCGAAAGATGTGTCGATTGCCATAACTTATTTTTCTTTTAAGTTCATGTAATACATTCTACGTGAAGAAATTAGCCTCAGCCTGAGGGAAAATGTGTCAAATGCACTGAGGCCTTGCTCCCGAGCAAATATATGGATTTTTTTTTTATTCTTCGTCGCAAAATGCTGTAATGAGGGGCACATTCTGTACAGGTTTGGGTGCCATGTCTCTTAACACATGTAAAAACATAGCAAGTTTTAAATTATGTCAGTCATTGTAGGTTTTCTTGCATGGGACCTTGTCTTATGCAAATGATTCAGGAGTAGTAAATGTCTAGACATTTATAGCAAATGCGCTTTCCACTTCAGACCCTACATAATTCACGACAACGAAAGCATGATGTCAAGACAATGGAATGACGCTGCTTATTTAAAAAATAACTGCAGATAGTGGTCGAGTACTTAATCCTAATGAACACTGACATCATTTCTCTAGCTGGTAACGTCTCTGGCAAGTAAAATGAGTGGCTTATACTTTCCAAGATGTTTTTCTCATCAGTTTGAGGTGCCTGATCTGTGATCAAGTGCAATTATCCGGTTAATGAATGCTAAGGGTCGCTTGTGGGCAAAGCTTAATATAGTGCAATAGCCCCGTAATACAAGAGGCAAATTCTCGTAGCAAGTACGAGTTGGTTGCAGTGACCCTTAGCTTTCTTTTTGTAATAATAATTTGCGACAACCACTTTTGAGTTATGCAAAACTTTAGGTTCTTGAGCACAGTGGTTTTTCTTTTTGTCCTAACCTAACATGATTGCGCAGAGCCAGTGACAGCTCACCGTTTCACGTTAAATGTTAATTAATAGGGAACGTTCTTAAGTGGCAAGGTACTTTGCTTTCCTCGTTTAGCCCATGTGCAGCACTTGACAAATTGTGCAGGTTCTAAAGTCTGGTAGTGTTACTAGTCAATAGCTCTTGGTTGAGTGCTGGCAAAGCCTTCAATGTCTGCAAGGCTTCAAAAGTGATGGCACTATAAAGTATAATGTACCTCGGTGTAGAAATTTTAATTGTTGCACTGGTTGATTTCACTATCAGACAGCATGTCGTAGGCCCGTGTGCTCAGATTTGGGTGCACGTTAAAGAACCCCAGGTGGTCTAAATTTCCGGAGCCCTCCGCTACGGCGTCTCTCATAATCATATAGTGGTTTTGGGACGTTAAACCTCACATATCAATCAATCAACTATCAGACAGCGGCATGATTAGAAGGGACGGTGTCTGTGATTATCCAAAAAGGTCATTCTACTGAGGTAATAGTTGAGGAGACTGGTGCTGATGTAGAATTTTGGGGCACTGGCTAAGAACAACAAAGAACAGAGTTTCAGACAATTTCCGTCCTCTCGTATTCATGCAGTCAAGAATAGCTCTTGGTGTGGGATTTGAGCAAAAGTCTCAAATTAACGCAGAAAAGAAGTAGGACAGAAGAATGCACCGTAACTTTATCATACACTGCTCCAGCTTTTTTTTTTTTTTCTAATCAGGAGCTTGTCTGAGGATTGGTTTTGAAAACTAATGTACGAAAAAGCCAATGCATTCATTGCCTTAATTGCCCTAGTTTGCTGGCCAGTCAACTTGGTAAACAATGTGAACTTGTTAGGTCTCATTACACAGGCTGGGTTGTGCATACAACTAGATAGCTAACCGACGGTCAAGTGACTATTTCTGCAATGGTCGGCTACTCTTTGTGGCAGAAGAGACAATGCCGAAGCAGGGTTTAGCGTGTGAATGACCTGGCAGCAGAGCTGGTGAAGGACCACGACACTCGGTCGGAGATTTGACAGAATGCCGTCATCTAAAGAAAAGCATTGCCATATATCTAAACAGCTCCCTTAGGTCAATGAGGAATTTTGCTAGCATTTTGTTTCCATTTAGCAGGAATAATTTCAAGCTCTTCCAGCTAGTCAAGGTCCAGTTCAAGACACAGCTATTGTGTTTGCCTGCCTACCGGAATGTATGAAGTTAGGGTTATGAGAAGCACGAGAAAGTAAGCGTTTGGCGGAGGGAGCTCAGGTGTGCAGTCGAAAACATTTTAAACTTTAGCCCCATGCTGAAGTACAGTGACGTTGGCATAACTTTTGAGTCTGTGTATTCCCAGAGTTGGATTTGTTACTTTAATAGGTACGATTCGCGATGCTCGCCTTGCTGGTTCACCTTATCCTGGAGTGTCAGATGCTTTCATGTGTGTGCACGTGTGTGTGCATCTATGTGCAAGTGCTTATCTGTATGTACATACATGTCGTCCTTTATGTATTAATATGAACACATCGACTCGGGCAACAACAAAATGATAGCCTATACAGGACGACACAGTGTACTGGCTGACAACGGACTTATTTTTGTGACAGACAAGCAATTAAATACACTTACTATAGTTCAATACAGCCGCCAGTCAGTACAAGGCATCGTCTTTCTACGTGTGTTTATAATGTCATCGTGCTTTCTGTTGTTCTCGACGTCTCTGACCCTTCTGCTAAAAAGTGTATGGCATCTGGGATTCGATCATCAAGCTTATATTGCATCGCTTAATAAGGCTGTATTAGGGCGATGGTTTCCAGAGACTGAATGTTATTTTGTTTGTACAAAGTTGTAGCTCAGAAATGATTTGAATGCTCTTTTTTGAATGCATGTGAAACGCAGAAAATGTTCTAGTTTTTTTGACATGCACGTTAGATAAGGGCGAGCTGGATTGACATGGATGTGTGCGTCATTCACGTCTTTTTGCTTGTACTTATGTAATTTGCTTGCTGAAACGCTCGAAAAAATGGCCACATGACCAGGGCAACAGTTTTTAAAAGATAACGCACGTTTCATTACACAAGGCCTGTTATCCAACTTGCGAATGATTCAGCATTGAATTTTAAGATGAATTAGTCAGTTATAGTGTATTAACTGCTGCAAATACTTCCCTTTCTTTTTTTTATACCGTATTTCTCACTGAGAAATGTTTCTCAAAGTCTGAAAAATCTTAATGTGGGTATGACAAAACACCAAGCTCGCAAATCGCTAAAGGAGTTCCGGTGATTCACTGAATGTGCTTACATTTTGCCATCTCCTATTATAGTGTAATACCCAGGCATTGTTTTCTAGATATACAAGTCTAAGTTTGTTAATATTGGCTCATCAGTAGTTTTATTCATTGAAGGTTTGGGCAAGCTTAACAGTATGTCGAATGTGAGAGTTTGATTTCATGTTGTAATTTGTGTACGTTACCCAATAGCAATGGGATTGTTGTGGAGCTTTGAGATTATAAATGTGGCACTTCAATACTTCGATTTTTCCTTCTATTTACGATGAATTGATTTATGCAATGCGAAAATTCGGGAGCTCAATGCGATATCTGTATTTTTAAGATTCAATAATCGATTTTTTGCTGTTTAACCTTGCTATCTTTCCTCTAGATGAATTTAATAGCCGTAAGATTTCATTTTTCACACGTAATGTTCAAGCAGCTCAAGCCTTTCTGTTACAAATCTATTTCATGGGCACGATTAGGCTGTTAAGGAAGAAGAGGCAATGTCAATGGGTAAAAATCTGTTGCTGCCAAATCAAAGAGGGTTTTGTCCTCGTTTTGTTTGCTGAAATTCAAAAGTTTTACATAAAAGGAAAAAGCATGGGAGAGGCTGAAAGGCCGTGTTGGCACCTTGTGATAGAGCAGGTGTACTTGTTCTGCTTAAGTCGTGTTGGGTTCCTTGCTATCGCCCCGTTTTGCTGCATTTGTTCAAACTATGCACAGCGGTGATCGGTGCGAGTTGTAGCGTGGCTGAAGCCTGTACTCTAACACCGGCCCAATGTAAAGTTTATTTTTTTTTCAAATACCAGAAGTTGAAACAGTGTTTACTCCATTTCTAGTTTTCATGTTGGAACCAACCGGGCAATGCTGCCGCCACTTTGATTAGGGACAGCATGTTGCACTTCGCACTGGGTGCCGCTGCGCGTCTCAATATAACTGTTATCTTTGGTCGGTGAAAATGGCTACTATGTCTCAATTGTTATATTACTTTTAACAGCATGAAGTGGAGATGCTGCAGCAAACAGTTTGTACACATAGCTCTGGTGACAGTTGATTTAAGAGTTTGGTTTCACTGTCCAGGCCTGGACTGTGGAGAATGACCTGGTTTCCATACCAGTTGGCCCGCTCGGGGAAGGTGCATGAGACGTAAAACAATAACAAGAAAACGTTCAGTGAAATGGTGTGTGTGCCAGTGCCAAATGCACACTAGTTAGTTTTTTTTTTTCCATGGGGTGACTTCTGTGATACGAGTTACATGTTAAGAGTTTCTTTTTAATGTCACGCTGTTTTCATCGTTTATATTTTTTCTTCCCTCCTTGTCTATCTCTATCGAAGCCGAGTGGATAGTCTTGGCTTCGTGGCATTAGTGTAAATAAAAACGAATTATATTTTTTTCTGGCGTCCTGTCTTTTATGCAGCGTCGGTTGCCCTTGAGAACAACATTGGTTATTCCGTACGATTGCGAAAAAAAAAATAACGTGCGAAAAAAAAGATAAATACAAAAAAAGAATGTCGCGATATGCGTATAAAGGGACACTAAATTAAGGTAAATGAAAATTTATGTCAGAGTGAAAGAGCAATGTGTAACAACGTGTAAAACGTCAAGATTATCAGCAGCATTGGCCTACTTACGTTACCGAGAAATTAAACATCTATCGCACAATTTGCGCCACGAACAGGATATTTTAAAAACGGTGTCCTGATGACGTCACTTACGTGAAAACGCCCGACTACTATTGATCACTAGTAATCAAACTAGCCATAAAAAAGAAGCTTCCATGCATCGAGAGACGTAATAAAATGCTACTTGCTCGTTTCGCTTCGATTCACGGAAAAAAAAGGACCACCTTGTGTGTTATGGTGGGGTACGGCGCGAGTGGTTGAAAAATTCAATTTTCGCCAGGTTAGGCTAGATTGGTGGCGTCATCTAGCGAGGCTCAGTTGAACCAAGCAAGCAGAAACGTGGCTTTGTTGATGGGTGGTCAGATCTCGGAGGCCGTGGCAGAAAATAGTTCAAAGGCCGTTTTTGCTGCTGTGCCTCCTGCTACTTTCGCTCTGATGCTACTAGTGTCGGCGGGCGGTGTTGGGCACGGCAACATGGGCGTGAGAAAGATCGCTTACCGGTGGGTGATATATCACAAGTGTGTTAACGCGATGCGGATCACTAAACCGCAATTTTATTTCAAAATAGGCACTTTTTTGGCACAAAAGCAGCCCAGAATCACGCCTCGTAAAAACAATTTTTTTTGCAAGATTGTTTCTGTTACTTCATATCTTTCTTTTTCTCTCTCTGTACTGGTTCTCAGCGGCTGCAGAGAGGCACAAACCCGTTACGATGATCATAGTTTATTTAAATTGACTAACAATTAAGGAGCGATTTGCTAAGAAAGCTTCTCTGTTAAAAGTTCCTTAAAAATGTGTCCGGCCTAACAGAAAACTATCTTTATGATAAATGGGTATGCCACGAAATTGTGCAAATCCCACCATATAGAACTTCCACTAAGGAAAGGAATAAGGTTGCAGCAGTTAGCCCAATAAATGGCTTCGAAGCAATGATGACGGGACCTCTAGTACACACAATGAGAGAATGTACTAAGGAACTGGAAGGGCAACCATAGGTGTTCTGTGGGCAACTGCGGCTGTCCGAAACTGTGGAAGATCTACGCCCAGTGATGTTTAGTGCAGGGAAATTTCTCTTGTTCGGAGAATTTTCGCCTGTCGTTTTGAGCCAACGAAAAAAAAAGGGATCTTCGTGATATTGCTGGGAATTTCAGGAATGGTTAAATTTTTCTATGTCGACCGATAATTAGTGGTCACAGTGCACCTTTACCTCCTGCAATCGGTACCGGCCCATGCACCACGCAAGCGTAGCCCTTGAGATTTGTTTTTGGTCATCACGCGGAGCGATTTATAGTTCACAAGTGGAGTTAGACTTGAAGCCAACAATGTGCAGTACTCTAACAGTATATATGAATTAATAAAGTCGTGCTTTTGTTGTGCTGCAGTGGAAGGGCTAGTTCATTATTGCAAAAGTCGCCAGTAGGTCAGACACGTGTAATTATAGTATGTGTGTGCGTGGATGGAGGTGGAAATCGGTACTGTTGTAAAGGGAAATATGCTGGGAATTTCGTCAACGTCTGCAGGGAGAAATCCCGGGAATAGGGAATTTTCATGTGTCTGAATGAGAATTCTTCGGCGTAGCATGGAACGTCTACGCCAACGACGATGCGCTCACGTCGTGTCCGAGTGTTTTGCTCGACTCCGAGAATCCCAGTAGAAACAAACCTGGCATCTCCTGCTGACTTCGAATCGTCTGCTGACCACAAGGTCCGGTATGGTGGCATAGTCGCTGGATGCCGACCGTGGCATTTTCGATGGAGGCGAAAGTCCTTGAGGCACGCACGTACTTAGATTTCCGTGCACGTTAAAAAACCACAGGTGGTTGATATTTCCTGATATTTCCGGAGCCTTGCACTGCGTATAACTGTTTAGTGACGTTAAACTCCCATCAATCATTGTTATTACGTAGCTCAAACTTAACAACGACCTGAAAGCAACCTAGAACCAACCTAGAAACGACCACATTAGTCTTCAAAATATTCCATTTTCGCAGTTTTACGTCTTTCGCGGCATAGTACGTGCAAGTCGAGCTTGAATTTTTTTTTTTTTTTTTGGTACGATGCATGCAAATGGTTCACATGCATTGAGCCAAAGAAGCGGTAGTGCTTAGCTCAGTGGTTAAGGCACTCACCTTCGTAACACAAGGGAGCAAGTTCAAACCCCGTTGCTGCGATGCAATCATTTTAGATGCGGAGCATCTTATACTCGCGCCTTGTAGTGCGCCGTCCGCGCCGTCCGCACCGCTTCTCGAACATTCGACAGCTGACGCGCGCGCATGCGCCGTCGCGCCGTCGCCCACTCTTCCACCATCTGTGCATCCCTTCCTCCTCTACACACCGCGCGCGCTTCACTCCTCCACCATCTGTGCACCCTTCCTCCTCTACACACCGCGTTCGACATCTACAATTCTCCTGATTCTCCAGTGGACGCGCATGTGGCGTCGCGCTTCGAGAACATTCAACAGCTGACAGTGCATGCGCCGTCGTGCTGTATATATACTCAAGGTCGGCGCTCGCTCGCTCAGTTGCCGTTCGTCGGTTGCTTTGTACGGCGCGTCGACGTCCAAGGTCGCGGTGAAATGAATTCCAACGAATCCACAAACACAATGATCGACGTCCCTTCGACCAGCGCCGCCCTTTCGCATACGTGTGTACGTGTTCACTCATTTAACACCCCCTCCTACAACCACGTTAACCAATTTAGCCATCGACCCAAGTAAGTCGCACTTTAACACCCCGTTAACCAATTATATGGTCCGCATCCTCCTCAGTGTTCCCCCGAGGGAAGCTGCGGGCATTTTTTTTTTCTTTGTCGATAAGACTGACGCGTGTGTTCCAAATTCGTTTCTACCAACCAAGCAATGATGACTAGCCGAATAGGTCAGGCATTAGCGTTCGGACGGTGAGGGACGGAGTTCGATTCCCGGTGCTGCGGCGAATGCATTTTTTTTTTCTTTGTCGTAACCTCATCGTGGATGATAAGGGCCCAGATCCGCACCCGACGGGGGCGTGCAGAACAGCTAACTTTGTAACTGGTGGGCCGGAGGGCGTTTAAATGCTTCAGTATCACGCGAAACGTTAAAGCATGACAACATTTCGAGAAGAAGGGGGGGGGGGGGGATCACAACATCGCAGCCTCCCCTCTCCCTCCCCTCTGGTTACGGCCCACTAAGGTCCTCTACTTTTCTAATATCTTTCTCTTTCTATACCCTTTCTTCTATCGGCCTTTCCCATCCCCTACAAGGCACTGTGCCGTGTCGACCATGAGGCAGACAGAAATTATGTAGGTGCCTTTTACCCATCGTTCAAAAACCACACTACTGCTTTTTTAGTATCTATTGCAGTGAAGCCAACCCATCAGGAAAACTTTCAGCTCGGAAAGAAGGCGTAGCAAGTGCGTCACTGCAAGGTGTGACGTCCGACAAAAGTTGAGCCTTATCGGGCATGATAAGGGCCTAAACTTTTTCGGCAGTTTTCGGCATGTATCGCAGTGAAGCCGACGCACCAGGGAAACCTTCCGCTAGGAAAGAACACCTAACGGGCTCATGGCTGCATAGTGTGACGTCAGACAAAAGTTGAACCTTATCGGGGGTGATAACGGGCTAAACTTTTTCGACCGGTTTTGGCCCTTCGTGGGGTGAAGCCAACATACTGGGGGAACTTCTAACTCGCAAACAGCGCACGCATGGCGCATTGCTGCAAGGTGTGACGTGAGACAAAAGTTGAACCTTATCGGGGGTGATAAGGGCCTAAACCTTTTTCGGCAGTTTTGGTCATGTATCGCAGTGAAGCCAACGCATCAAGGAAAACCTTCGCATCGAAAAAACCGCGTAAGTGGCCCATTGCTGCATGGTGTGACGTAAGACAAAAGATTGAACCTTATCAGGGGTGATAACGGGCTAAATTTTGTCGGGGACCGGTTTTGGCCCTTCGTGCGTGAAGCCAACATACTGAGACTGAGGACACTTCTAACTCGCAAACAGTGCACGGAGGGCCTAAACTTTTTTCGGCAGTTTTAAGGGCATGTTCGCAGTGAAGCCAACGCTCAGGGAGAACCTTCGCATCGAAAAAAAACGCGTAGTGGCCCATTGCTGCATGGTGTGACGTAAGACAAAAAGTTGAACCTTATCAGGGGTGATAACGGGCTAAAATTTTTCGACCGGTTTTGGCCCTTCGTGCGGTGAAGCCAACATACTGAGGGAACTTCTAACTCGCAAACAGTGCACGGATGGCGCATTGCCGCAAGGTGTGACGTCAGACAAAAGTTGAGCCTTATCGGAAATGATAAGGGCCTAAACTTTTTTCGGCAGTTTTAGGCATGTATCGCAGTGAAGCCAACGCATCAGGGAAACCTTCGCATCGAAAAAACGCGTAGTGGGCCCATTGCTGCATGGTGTGACGTAAGACAAAAGTTGAACCTTATCAGGGGTGATAACGGGCTAAAATTTTTCGACCAGTTTTGGCCCTTCGTGCGGTGAAGCCAACATACTGGGGGAACGTCTAACTCGCAAACAGCGCATGCATGGCGCATTGCTGCAAGGTGTGACGTCAGACAAAAGTTGAGCCTTATCGAGGATGATAAGGGCCTAAACTTTTTCGATCGTTTATGGCCATTCGTGCGGTGAACCCAACGTACTTGGGCAACATTTAACTCGCAAAGAGCGCACGGATGGCGCATCACTGCAAGGTGTGACGTCAGACAAAAGACGCGCCTTATCGGGGGTGATAAGGGCCTAATCTTTTTTCGGCGGTTTCGGGCAGGTATCGCAGTAAAGCCAACGCATCAGATGACCCTGCCGCTTGGAAAGAACGCGTGGCAGGCCCATCGCTGCATGGTGTGACGTCAGACGAAAGTTGAGCCTTATCGGGGGTGATAAGGGGCTAAACTTTTTTGACTGTATTTGGCCGTTCGTGTGGTGAAGCCAACGTACCAGGAGAACTTTTAATTCAGAAAGAGTGCATAGATGGCGCATCGCCGCAAGGTGTGACGTCAGACAAAAGTGGAGCCTTATCAGGGGTGTTAAGGACCACAACTTTTTTCGGCCGTTTCGGGCAGGTATCGCAGTGAAGCTAACGCATCATGGGAACCTTCCGCTTGGAAAGAACGCGTAGCGGTCCCATGGTCGCAAGGTGTGACGTAAAAGTTGAGCCTTATCGGGGGTAATAAAAGGCTGAACTTATCAGGGGTGGTAAGAGCCTCAACTTTTTATGGCTGTTTTGGGAATGTATTGTAGTGAAGCCAACGCATAAGGATAAGCCTTGCCTCGATTTTTTTTTTCATGTTTGACATGCACAATTAGCGAGAAAATGGCGGGATGTGTGCCTAACTTAGCTTGCGTGACTCATTATCACATGCTCTGGCTGCGCTGAAAACATGGTGGCGTTGTCTGTGTTTTGTCACATAGAAATGCAGAGTGGCAACAGCTAGCGCACTGTGACGGTAGTTTCGATATTACTGTGCGTGTACAAGCAAAATGGGACAATATGGTGTTACTGTAGAGTGTGCGCTACAGTTAGAAGTCCCTCTATGTGTAACGTAGTACTAAACATATTAAAAAAAATTTAAACGGACATTGTGGTTCTGGGCTTTGAACTTGTGACCTCACGATCAGAAGCAAGACATTCTGTCCACTGGACAACCACTGGTGCCTGCAGGATGGGGGGGGGGGGGGGGGGGGTGAGTGTAAAGGAAGAGTATGAATGGATTGTAATGGCGATGCAGCGAATTAGAAGCGATATTTTCGTGTGATCAAAGAAAATGAACGCCGAATCAGCGGCAAAGCTGTGTTTACCCGTACGCTCGTCTGTGTCGCACTAGACGTATGATTGTGAAAGAAAAAAAAATACCAACCTAATGGTGCTGGAAGTCGAACGTAGGCCCTCCACTCCGAAGGTGAGCATCTTAAGCGATACGCTATATACACCAGAGCTTGCGCAGAGGGCGAATGCTTCTAAGCCATTTAACAGTGCTGCACCAGTGATTCAACATAATAATAATAATAATAATAATAATAATAATAATAATAATAATAATAATAATAATATAGCACCTTCTGCGCCGTCTTGACGAGAAAACAGTTACGAGTATTCCGTAACCCAATAATCTATATAAGGTAAGGCATATGAAGAACGCAAGAGGTTCTCTCGTAGAAATCCCTGTGTTGGTGTGTTTGGTTGCGGGTGCAAAGTCGAGAAACATGTGATGAATGAACGGAAGCTTTGGTTAGAGTGACTATCAAAACCAGGCCTCCTGGGGTGACGGCTATGCGGACTGTATCCTTGTTGACAGCGATGCATACAGTAGCTTACAATGATTTATCGAGGTTTGAGGGAAATATTTCTACCTTATCTAGTAAATCAGTGAGAGGCCAGAGTACGTTTCACATGTACAAGTGAGCATGTGTTATTTCAAAGATATTTTTCGTTTATGCGATTGGTAACAGGGGTGGCGCGATGATTTTTTTTTCTTTAAAAGAAAACTGGCAGCACTCACTACAACAGAGTTACAACAGAGGGTCACTGCCCCTCCTCTGGTGTGGCCCTAGATTGATAACTGCCAGGTACTATGGGAGGCCATACTTACCTTATTAAAAGCTCCTCTAAGAAATTCATGATGTATGCAAGTGATTCTGAAACATTTCAGCCCACGAAACAATTCTTGCAGCACCTCAACAGCTTCTTCAACACACTATTAGCGAATCTTGAATTCACAGGTCATTAATCAGGAAGGCCTGAATCGACCACTTCACCAGAAGACCCAAGCTGCTCAGTTCGGTAAAGATTTCATCAGGTGTCAAAGAGTCGTATGACAAACATGATAATATTCACGTGCGCCCCATCCCAAAAGGCAGTTGGGTTTTCAGTGCTTTACAAGCACATAGACCACACTATACCATACATACTGTGGCACAGAAGGGATCTCTATTCAAAGTAGAGAAATCTCATTTGAATCGTAAGTTGTAGACTTACCCGCCTAAGGTCAGTATCCTACGTTGTGCAACGATAACTTGGGTAGAGAAATTCACACTTCAACCCCAGAAAATGTGCAGGACAAGCGAAACCTTGCGCTTAACCTTCATTTCTTTTACTTTATTACATCTTTTTGTTTCGATTTGCATCTTTTAAATGTGTAGTTTCGTTTTAGCAACATCATTCAAATACATACATCACTCAAATGTCCAACAGACTATTCCTTCGACTCGCTCATAGAGAGGAGATACCATTAGCCACCTTAACTGGTATGGTAACCACAGAGTTGCAGAGAAGTTCCCGATCAGTTGAGCACCGGAAAGCGCTAATTAGGATAGATAACATAACAAAGGGTCCATTTTATTTGAGCGAATCGCATCAACCACAACTCTTTGTCGAATGGCTTGTACTACCGGCATTGCTTGCGTCGTTTGTTCCAAGGGTACAGTTTGGAAAGATGCAAGTATATTCTGAACACAAAGATGGTAGCTACATGAAAATTAACACTTTGTTGCGGAAAGACTACGCGTAATTGTACTATGGATTAGAATGGACAATAAATTGCACACCAATACATACCCGATATTTAAACCATGTAGCGACAATATATATCAGCCGAAGGAAGGAAAAAATAAAACACTCGCGGAGGCCCCAAAATACTTGGTAAATGTAGAGCGACACTAGGAAGCAACGCACAGCAGCAGATGCGCAGAGCAGCAAACAAGAGATTTAACACAATCTTCAATATTTCTAAACATTTTCACCTAATGACAATAAAGGCTTCATTCAACCTTAGAAGTCAGTGGCATTTTTATTTGAAGGTAGATGCCCACAAGCCTGCACCAACGGGCATTCATTCCAGGTAGCTTCAAAAATCCTGAAGGCTTGCGACCCGTTTTCGAAAATGATGCCAATTTTATGGGCAGGACTTTAGCCGCTGATTTAGGCACAGTTTAGTCGCCAAAGGGACCGGCTACCATGCTTGGGTTGTTTGGTCGGACCTCTGCTGACTTAAAAGATGACCAACTATAGTCATCAATGTAAATTTAAGAAAACGATACATTCACTACGTTTGTCTTTATTACAAAAACACACTGTGCACACATACGGCTTGGAGGAAACAAACCTGTCAAGAAAAAAACTCAAGTACATTCAAAGTGCGCCCAACAGCACGTACTTGCAATATATATATATATATATAATATATATAATATATATATATATATATATATATATATATATATATATATATATATATATATATATATATATATTATTACGAGGCAGTGGGCATGGCTCTACCGTCGTGGACAACAGTTCGATAAAAAGGAAGTGGACTCGCCGCGCGAGAGACTGGCAGCTCTGAAGCGTCACTTTGGCATGTAAATATAGGAAATACGCTCATTCCTCTCTTCCGTGTGTTGGCGAGCTCCGTAACAAATTGGTGGGAGTGCTGGGTAACGAAGCGCCATACAACGGAGCTCCGCAGTGGTCGTCAAATCGGAGTTTCCGTGATGGAACACGGGACTGATCCCACGGCCACCTCTCCATCGGCTTCGGCGACGCCCGCACCATCCACGGCAACGCCTCCACTGGCCCCACCCCCACCCACGTACGTGCTGACGCATCCGAAGCATCCTGGAACGTTCTGCGGTACGGACCAAGTTGATGTCGACGACTGGATAGCCGACTACGAACGCACCAGTGCTCTCAACCGGTATGATCCGACTCTTATGCTGGCCAATGTGCTGTTTTACCTGAAAGGCACGGCCAAAGTCTGGTACGAGAACCATGAGGAGGAGATCGGCAGTTGGGACACCTTCAAGGAAAAGCTTCGCGACTTATTTGGGAAGCCCATCGGTCGAAAGGCGGCTGCAAAGAAGGAGTTGTCTATACGTGCTCAGACGTCCACAGAGCCGTATATCTCATATATACAGGACGTGCTGGCTCTATGTCGTAAAGTTGACAACGACATGTCGGAGTCTGACAAGGTTGGCCACGTCCTCAAGGGCATAGCGGACGACGCGTTCAACCTGCTAATGTGCCGGAACTGTGCGACCGTCGACGAAATTATTGAGGAATGCCGGCGTTTTGAACTGGCCAAAAGCAGGCGGATTTCAAGATCATTTACTCGACTGCCGAACACCGCAGCGACGTCCTCCTGCGAAGATGGACTGTCCTCCCATCGGCAGTCTTCACCAGCGTCTGAAATTACGCGAATTGTCCGGCGGGAAATCGAAGCAATTACACCTACTCTTCCCGCCAACGGCCACGTCGATTTGCAAGTACCTCAGGTTTGCTTGGTACAGTCGATTGTGCGGGAAGAACTGAGCAATTTGGGCTTCGATGTCTGCGCCGTTGCTCAGTCTCGACCAATTGGCTTCCGTTCAAGGTCGCCGCCTCGCCCCAGGTCACCACCCCAAGAAAGGTCTTATCCACGCTCTCGCAATCCGGCCGAATGGAGAACTGCGGATGATCGGCCGATCTGCTTTAACTGCCGCCGCATAGGTCACGTCGCACGGTATTGCCACAACCATTGGTCTTCGTCCCGAAACCAGTATAACACTGCTCGCCGCACCGATAGCTACCGTCGTTTCCAACCTCCTGAGCCGATCGCCGACAACTACCGCCGGCCTCTGCCCGTCGATTCCTACGCCTGCGATGCCCCTGATACGCAGCACAGCCGCTCACCGTCGCCTCGACGTCACCAGTCTCGTTCGCCGCCAGGACGTCGCCCGTCGTCCCCTTCTCCTCTACGACGACGCCCGACCTCCCCGCTCAATTCTCACCAGGGAAACTAAGCGGTGCAGCTCTTGGAGGTGAAGCTGCATCCTCGGTACCGACCTCAAATCCTCTCCTTGTACTGCCGACACGACGAAATTTGATCGACGTCGACGTTGACGGCCTGACTGTTTCTGCACTTGTTGACACTGGGGCGCATATTTCTGTGATGAGTGCCCGACTTCGTCGCCGCCTGAAGAAAGTGCTCACACCGGCTGCCCCTGGCGTTATTCGTGTCGCCGACGGAAGAAGTCTTGCCATCACAGGAATGTGCACAGCACGCATCACTATCGCCGATCACCCCACATCTGTTCTCTTTGCAGTTATTGAGCAGTGCCCAAATGACCTAATTCTTGGTTTAGATTTCTTGTCCACCCATGCTGCTCTCATCGACTGTGCAACCGGCGTTCTTCAACTTGAACTGCCTCGACTTGGACCTGTGCCGTCCTCACCGTCACACCGCTTGTGCGCTGTTGATTATGTTCGGCTGTCACCGCAAGGTCACCAACGTCGACTACCTCATCACTCCCGTTCAACCGCACTCATCCTCTGCTACACCATCTACTGATGTTGTTCATGTGTCGCGCCTAAAGCCCTACTATACTGCCAGTCCTGATTGACTTAGGGGCGCCGTGACGGCGCTTTGTTCGCCGGGGGTGATATTACGAGGCAGTGGGCATGGCTCTACCGTCGTGGACAACAGTTCGATAAAAAGGAAGTGGACTCGCCGCGCGAGAGACTGGCAGCTCTGAAGCGTCACTTTGGCATGTAAATATAGGAAATACGCTCATTCCTCTCTTCCGTGTGTTTGCGAGCTCCGTAACAATATATATATATATCCGAATAACAGTATAAATATTCTAGAACTTTACTGAGAAACATTCTTCACCCAAGAAATACAGCAGTTAGTCGATTTGCCACACTGGTTATTATGCCCTGGCCCCTGCAAAAGTTTTCTACAAAAGGATGTATAAAATAACATGACAGTAACAGGAAAAAGAACTAGTATTACGTACAATGCATGTGAAAACAAACTTCCATCAGATCACAAGTTTTTGTCCGCCACCATTATGGGCCACCTTCACATACCCAATAATTCAAATCGTGCACTTTATGGCATATTGATGCTCTTACATGATCACTGACAGGGCGAAGCAAGACCAAAGCATGCAAAGCTTAATGTCGAGTTGGAAAACATATGATACAAGCCAAGACTATCTGAGGACCAGTAACGTCCTTCAGCCTGATGATTTGTAGGGTTTAACGTCCCAAAACCACGATATGATTATGAGAGACGCCGTAGTGGAGGGCTCCGGAAATTTTGACCACCTGGGGTTCTTTAACGTGCACCCAAATCTGAGCACACGGGCCTACAACATTTCCGCCTCCATCGGAAATGCAGCCGCCGCAGCCGGGATTCAAACCCGCGCCCAGCGGGTCAGCAGCCGAGTACCTTAGCCACTAGACCACCGCGGCGGGGCAACGTCCTTCAGTCTAAGTCGTGAACCATAAGCAGGTGGTGAAGTGTTAGTTTGGACCAAATACCACTGATCCAGACGCCCCCCAACCAAGACGCCCGAAGCAAACAGACTCCAAAGAAGCGAAGACTATCTCCCGCGTGTAATGATGGGTAGTGCTTCAGCTGAACTGCTCGATTGGACTAACGAGAAGCTGTCGGGCACGTCCGCACAATAACCTCAAGATCGAATCAAAGGCGCACCAACTGGCGTCGTGAAGGTGTGAAGTGATGGAGTGTCAGCCAAGATGTACAACACACACAAGTGAATGCACGCACGAAAGAAGCTTCCCTGCCACACACATTGATACACGAAGGCCCAATGTTGTCCAAAGTAAAAGAGCGTCAATAAGCCACCCCGTTGCACAATGTGAATGGATGCTTCTATTATGGCTAAAGAACATTTAGATTGGTCAACAAACGTTACTGAAGTGGTGAAACACAAGCATCAGGATTGAACATTGTGACAAATGTTACACTTGCTTAGTTTAACGATATGGGTCGAGCATATTCGAGTCCATGAAAACTCGCGATACGCTGTCCGGCCACCATTGAGCGAATCTATTTAGAGCGCGATAAATTCGGCAAGCCTTGAGACCATCCTTCAAACACCTCTGTGCGACTATGGGTAGCATATAATCGACGTGAACATGTTGCACAGCAGTTCATGGGCGGCTGGTAGCCCTTGGTGGATCCCGAGATCGCCGGCTTCCCTTGCGGGAGCAGTGCGTGACACAGTCAGTCATCCTGTAGACATCCACCAGTAGCCCCATTGTAGTAACGACTTGCAGCAATGCCGAAGAGTCCTCACTAAGATTGCACCTTCCAGAAGAGTGGGCCACAGCAATTGGCTTTCTTGTATGAGGCATTCCCCACAAGGCACGCAAGAAGCAGGAACCGGAAGGTGAATCCTACTGGATGAAGTTACGCCATGGCCACATGACCGGGATCATCTTGCTACACAAGAGGGCCGGGACGAACACGGAAGGCGATGAGGGTTTTAGGGGCGAAGCTCCTTAGGGCGTGGGCTGTGCGTCCCCTGTAGCCTGTATGTAGCCACCTCTCGTTTAGTTCTTGCAGTGTCCACTAGATGGCGGTACCGTCTCCTGTATGTCGCCTCTTCTCCTTTAGTTCTTGCAGTGTTCACTAGATGGCGGCTCCGTCTCCTGCATGTTTTTTGGAGAGCTCCGGAATGACAGCTACAGATAAGTGTTTTTGCATGTTTCCAGCTTGCCTCTATATGTAGCGTTATGAGAACGTAAGGCGCTAGCGTAAGGCTTTATTAGGTCTAGTACGGTGTACGGTTTTTTTTTTATTAGTATTTTGTACTGTGTCTTTTTTCTCCAGCCACCACGTGGCTGAAGCCTGCGCGTAGACCGACCACGTGCATGCGCAGGTGCTGTGAAGTGTAGCGTATTTATTTATTATTGTGGTTCTTTTTGGCTTAGACCAGTGTATTTTATTACAGTTTTCTAGCACGTGGGCATCGGTAAACTGAGCTAACCATGGTCAAAAAGACCGTAAAGTGTTCCGAGTGCGGGGTAGGGCGGAAGGTGGAAATTAGTGCGGAGGAGAAAGCAGAAGATGACGCCAAGTGTAGACAGTGCGAGTTCGAGGAGAAAATGAAAAATATGATGGCGGTCCAGAGTGGGCTCATGGAGAAAATCGCAGCGCTGGAGAATGCATTGGCGAAGGAGCGAGAGAAAACGTCAGCCTTGGAAGAAAGGCTCCGGGCAGCCGAGAAAGGCCTATCGAAGGTCGTGAAAGGGAATGAAGACGCAGGTGACGGCGGAAGCATTATGGCGACGACCCCCCGTGCGGGAGAGATGAAGGAAACAGGCATGACAAAGGCAGATACATTGGCCACAGGGCCCAGCTACCGGGAAGTAGTTTTGAGGGAGGGAGGAAGCAAACCAGCAGCCGTGACTCACGCTAGTCACCTAGTCAGCAGCCAGGTGCAGGTTTCAGAAGGAATGTCTGAACAGGTCATCATCGCCGGTGACTCAAATTTGGTCCGATGCGCAGCGGCAATCAAAGAAAGGGTGAAAGGCGACAAGAGAGTTGCGATAGGGACGTTCCCAGGACAAACGCTGGGGACAGTAATGAGTCAAGCGGGTGAACAACTCGCAGCTAAGGCTGGCAATCGTAACCTCGTTGTAATTGCGGGAGGGTTAAATGACGTCCTGAAAAAAGAATCGTCAGGACTAGCGACGGCCTTGGCGAGAGGGGTGGATGACATGCGCACCGTGTCCCCCCAGGTGCAAATTGTAGTATGCACAGTACCGGAAGTACCGGTGCGCAACGTCAACCTGCGAAGAGCGGTTGTCGACGCAAACAAGGAGATATGGCGGATTAGTCGAGAGAAGGGTTTCGAGGTAGTGGATTTAAACAGGGAAGTGCACAGGTGGGGTGGATTCCAAAGAGACAGGATTCATTTCGATAAGAGGCTTGGACACGAGGTGGGCTGGCGACTGGCAGGACGCGCAGTAGCTTTTTTGGGGGGCTCACGGGCCCTTCGGAGTCCGGGGTAGCTCGTAACAGGGAAAGCAACCAGGAGGACGCTTTGACAGGTAGAATTGCGAAAAACCAGAAAAAAGGTAAAAGAAAAAGGAAAAAGGCGCGTGTTGCAATTAGTTACATAAACATGCAGGGTGGCAGAAAGAAGGCAAAATGGTTAGAGATTGAGGAGCAGTTAAACAAAGAACAGATAGGCGTGTATGCGGTTACAGAAACACACCTTAGAGACTTGGAAGAGCCACCACATATTAAAAATTATGTTTGGGAAGGGTGTAACAGGACCATATCGGAAAGGAAAGGTGGGGGTGTAGGAATGCTAATTCACCGCGGAGCCAAATGGGTTAGAGTGAAACAGACGTGTTCAGAGCACCTCTGGGTTCGGGGCACAGTAGGTGGAAAGGAAACGTGGCTAGGGGTAGCCTACTTGTGGACGGGGAATAACTGCAGAGAAAAGAATCAGGAGATAGTGGATTGCATGAGTGCGGATATTAAGGAATTTGGTAATGGGGCCGAAATCATCCTTCTAGGGGACATGAATGCCCACATACATGACCTTGACGGATATTCAGACACCAATGGGAAGTTATTACTAGATCTTTGCGAGCAACATAGTCTGGAGATAGTTAACACGGGGCCTAAATGTGACGGCCAGATCACATGGGAAGTCGGAAACAAGCAATCAAGTATTGATTATTGTCTCATGACTGAAGGAATTTACCACAAACTGACAGAAATGAGGATAGACGAGGAAGGCATTAACAGCTTGGGTAGTGATCATAAACGAATAACATTACAAATGGGATACGAAACTGAAAATATGAGCATGGAATCAAAGTCTGGCAGCTCGTATTTAAATGACAAACAAATAATAAATATAGCCGCAAGAGTCGAGGAAGAAGTAGGCGAAATACCAGGCAAGGACTGGGAGTATAGTGAGCTGTTACATCTAATGACGAAGGAGATAGGGAAAGAGAAGAAAACTGTTTGCTGGAAAGGAAAAAGGAAGCCAAAAAGTTGGTGGAACAAGGAAATCCGGGAGGCGATCGAGAAGCGACGCGAAGCATCACGGGAGCATAGAAAGGCAAAAAAGGAGAAGCGGCCGCAGGACGAAGTCAAAAAAATATGGGAAATATATTTGGAGAAAAAATCCCTTGTACAGAAATTGGTAGAGGCAAAAATTAAAGGTGAAAGTGAACGCTGGATGACAGAGATACACGAAAAAAAGGAGGCCGCGCCTAGGATTTTTTGGAGCCACATAAAGGCGCTAGGTAGGAAGTCTGTCACAACGCAACAACATATTCTAGATGAAGGAGGAAATCAATTGGAAGGGTACGAAGCGCTAGGTTACATCCAAAAGGTAACAGCCGATTCGTTTCAAAAGAGCGTCCAGGGGATCTCCCCGGTGAGTAAAAGTGTGGCGGAGAAAGCAACAGAGGAAGAGCTAGTACTTGATAATTTCAACTGGAAAAAGGCCGAAGGAAAAATTCCAAAGCGCACTGCCGCGGGTTTAGATGGGATTCCCGTTAGCCTCATTAACGAACTAGGACATAACACTAAAGAAGCATTGTTAAAAGCAGTAGAAAAAAGCTTAAAGGACGGACAAATACCGGACAGTTGGCGACAAAGTAGAATGAACTTAATCTATAAAGGCAAGGGAGAAAAGGACAAGATTCGCTCGTATAGACCACTAACCATTACATCGGTACTATACAGGATGGCGATGCAAGCAGTAAAAATGAAAATAGAAACATGGGCCGAACATAACGATATTTTGGGAGAACTTCAGAACGGATTTCGAGTCGACAGGCGGTTAGACGATAACCTGTTTGTTCTCACTCAGTGTATAGAAATATCCAAAATAGAGAATAGGCCCTTGTACGTGGCTTTTCTAGACATCACTGGGGCATACGACAACGTTAATCAGGAAATTTTGTGGGATATATTGAAAGGAATGGGCATGGGCGACGACTGTATACAGCTTTTGAGGGAGATATACCGAGAAAATACAGTTTGCATAGAGTGGGAAGGAATGCGTAGCAAAGAGAACGTTGAGGTTAGCAGGGGTCTGAGACAGGGATGTCCTTTGTCCCCGCTGTTATTCATGCTGTACATGGTGAGTATGGAAAAAGCGCTAGAAGGTAGCAACATTGGTTTTAATCTGTCACACAAACAGGGCGGCATGATGATTGAGCAGAAGCTTCCAGGTTTATTTTATGTGGACAATATCGTCTTATTTGCGGACAGTCGAGATGATATACAGCAGCTGGCGAATATATGCGGAAGGGAAGGTGAAGCTCTTGGACTAGGATTCAGTGTAACGAAGTGTGGATTGATGGTATTCAATGATCCCTGTGATCAGACGGTGTCCATACAAGGCCAAGAAATACCGAGGGTAAGTGAATACAAGTACCTTGGAGTATGGGTAAATGAGAGTGATAGATACATGGAGGTACAGGAAAAAGCCTCGGCAGCAAAAGGAAAGAGGAATGCGGCAATAATGAAGCACAGAGCGTTGTGGGGATACAATAGGTATGAGGTGCTTCGAGGTCTGTGGAAGGGTGTAATGGTTCCAGGGCTTACTTTTGGGAACGCAGTGGTGTGCATGAGGGCAGAGGTGCAAGCGGGAATGGATGTAAATCAAAGGACTGTGGGACGCCTCGCGTTGGGTGCTCACGGGAAGACGACAAACGAGGCTGTAAAGGGCGATATGGGGTGGGCAGGTTTTGAGGCGAGGGAAGCGCAGAGCAAAATAAGGTTCGAAGAAAGGCTAAGAAATATGAAGGAGAGTAGATGGGCAGAGAAGGTGTTCCGTTATTTGTATAGGAAGAGCGTGGACACACAGTGGAGAAAAAGAACTAGAAGACTCACTAGTAAGTATACGGCTGGTATTGTAAGCCGTATGTCAACAAAGAGCGTTAAGGGAAAAGTCAGGGAGGCGGAGAGGATTTACTGGATGGCAGCTATGGAGAAAAAACCGGCTTTGAGTAACTACCGAAAGGGCAAAAATGAAATAAGGAGGGAGGCATTTTACGATAATTCAAGGGGAAGCGCTTTACTGTTTGAAGCGAGATCGGGTTGCCTTAGAACGCGTAGTTATAAAGCAAGATTCAGTAAAGAAGAAGAACAATGCACATGCTGCGGGAAAGATAAGGAAACGGCGGAGCATGTTCTGATTGAATGTGGAGATATCCACCCAGGTGTACGTTTGGGCACGAGCCTACAGGAAGCCTTGGGTTTTAGGGACAACAATGGAAAGCTGAACACACCCGCGATTGAAATAAGTAAGAGACGGTTAGAGTATTGGTGGCAGAAAATTAGAGAGAAAGGACAAAAATAAATATTGGAAAAATAAAATATGGACAGTGTGCCGTAAATGGCAGAGAACTTAAGCTGAAAATTTACCTTTTTTTCCATTAAGATAGAATTTATCGAAGTAGAGGCATTAGGCCAACATAAAAAGAAAAAAAGGTGTTTTTTTTTTTTTGTCGAGCCTGGTGGCATACTTGTCACCACCCCGTTATAAAGGGGACGCTCATAGCATCCATCCATCCATCCATGTAGCCACCTCTCGTTTAGTTCTTTCAGTGCTCACTAGATGGCGGGACTTGTAGCTGATGATGAAAAGATGCAAGATGTTATAAACTAGACGGCGGTACTTGTAGTTGATGATGAAAGATGCGAGATGTTATAAAATAGGAATGATGTCACATATGGCACGTGTCATTGGTGGAAGGCAATCGTTCGATTTAGTGCGGCGACGTACGCTAGGGGGAGCATTGTAATAATATCGAGTAGGCAAAATGTACGGAAGATTCATGGTTTACCAGGTTTTCCTCCAGAGCTTCGCCCACTCATCATCATTCACTTCGTGGATATGGCGGCACTTTTTTATGCAGCATCCATCATGAGTGAAGAGCTGTAAGGACACCAAGGTTTCATAATTTGTTGTGAAGGTACTCAAGGTGCGCACAGCGATTAAAGTTCGCGGGTGACACAGAAAATGGGGTACCCTTAAGCTTCGCCTTCAGGAGTTGCATGCTATAGCGATATCCTGTTCCTATAGTGCGTACTTTAAACATTTAGTGAATGAAATCGTTTCGAACTTGTCATGCACCCACTACGCGGCCTTAGGGTAGGTAATAGGCGCTGTAACGTGCATGCCTTGTGTAATGGGTGACCGGCTCTTAACCATGAAGTCATGACAACCACATGTACACAAATGCCTGACGGCGATGTGCGCTTGTACCTCGCATTATTGCTGTTATATTTCATGTTGTATTGCAAAACATGTATACAGGATGCCTATGTTTGTAGAGCATGACTTACTTTCACTGCATTTCCAAGCAGAGGAAGTTCTTTTTTTTTGCCATTCACAAGCAGACTCATGGCTGCGTAGGAGAACACCCCGCTTGTCACGAAAACGCAGATTTTTCTAATTTTATTTAAATCTTTTGTTTTTTCCGTCATGCACAAGATGACGATTTTTCGCGCACAATCAAGTACGCCAATGGTGAAACTTCTGCGAAACTAACGCTATATTGGTGAGTACCATGCTTTGCATTGGAATGGACGATACATTGGTATTTTTTTATTTAAAATTGGTACAGCATCGAACCCGATACTGTAACGTTTTGGTTTCCTGAATTTTATTCGCATCAGATTACATCACAATTACCACACAACAACAAAAGACAATGTCACCCATGCTTCCGATGGGTTAAATTTCGAGTTTAGTCATGTCTGACAAGGACGTTAAGCCTCTAAAGAACTTGCCGTTCATTTTTAACGATGGCCTTACCCTGCAGAGTTTATACCTTAGGCTACCATACAAGGGTTTATAGTTCAGCTGCAGTTTCATGCAAAAGTAATGTGTCACGCTCTTATGAATAGTTTCCCACTCATCATATGAATAATTTTCCCACTCTTCAAGTGGTGGTGGCAAGTGCTGCACGGGTACAAAGATGCCGATCAAAATGGACAGGTACGTGCCCATCATCACAGTCGAATCATCGCTAAATGGTGGAACACCGTCAAAACTTACCTTCCAGGCTTCTGTTGAGCTTTGTAAACGAATTTCGAATGGTGCACATAACTGCGTCAGGGTTGCATTAGCCCATGATGCGATCAAGAGAAGCCCATAGAAGCTCAGGAGAAGCGCGAAAGATCAGTTTCAATAGTGGTCCCACCATTTTATGGGCAGTCAGTCTTCGATAAGTAATGGCACCCGACATTTAGGGAGCCATTGCTGCCTGAAAATTTTGGTGGAAGTGGTGTATCTGTGTGAAAGAACACCAAGAATTTAAATACGAACATATCGGAATCAGCTAATTTTTACCAGACTTGCAGGTGTACAGCAAAAAGGAAAGTTGGGCTAGTTGGCGTGCGTTCATATTGAAACAGCGCAGAGACGAATCGCGAAGGAAGACTAAATACGAGCGCTGCCGACAACTGGTTGCTTAATTCAAGTGAAATAGAAAAGCAATGGAAGAAAAAAGAACAAAACTTGCGCCCCCAACCTATGCTTGTTGCGACAGAATTTTTAAGTGGATAAGCACCAGGCCGAACCACGGCCGGTGCTACCTGCTGTGTTTTCGCTATTGCAGATAAATTCAGAGCCGGTGGTGAACGCTTTATAGTTATTTAATATAAGTGGCATAATTTACGTGGACTGATGACTAACTGATCGTCTAGCAATTGTAGGTCTTGTTGACATGTACTTATTGACATGAACACCGGTGTAATGTGTGGCTACCATATCAATCCTGGTGACCTCATGCCGTGGAAGAATTACAATATCTTGTGGGAGCACAAGGCAAGAAGCCTATATTTTCAGGGTGCCGCAGAAAATGTCAGGGTTCATGGTCCAGTGTAAGGGTAGAGGGTACCATGTATCCTCAGGTTAGGGTACTGGGTACTGATAACAGTAGGATTGAAATTAGCTTTTAAAAAATGTATTTTTCAGGGCACAATTAGTTCGATTTTATTTAGATTTTATATATTTTACTGCTATTTTTACTGTCATTTAATTCGATGCTTGTGTTTGGAGTACTCAAAGATCTATAATCGAATGTGTGTTATGTGAGCTCTGTTACGTTTGACCCGGCAATTCGTCTGGGCAGACGCCACTGTGCGTAGGCCGGTCTGCTAGGGAGGCTTTCAACCCCATCGGCGCCCAGTCTGCAAGACGCTGACCTGTATATGTTCCAGGAAACAGTCGGGTCTCAACGAAAGCTTCGCGAGACAAGCCTTTTGTTGAACGGGCTCGAACAGCGGGGGAACGGCGCCACTTTGGCGGGTCTTATTATGTCAACTTCTTGACTCGGCTTCTGTCATCTACGTGAGGCCGTCTCAACGCACCGACAGCCCGGAAGCGTGGGAACGCGTCGAAGAAGCCGTTCACCGGGATCGAGCGTTTGGACTGCCTGAAGCTGAAAGCAGCATGCATGGACCACTGCTGACGTTCGGGTCAGCGGCCATCTCCCCGGAGGAGCTCAACATTCCCTCTCCGGACTCTACATCTTCGCCCTGCGGTGTCTTCAAGGCGTGAGCTGGGTGCGTCTTTGTGCGGTGCGTTCCTGTTACCACCGGACCGTTTCGCCCAGCCGAGTGGTGCAATTTCTGCACCCTTTCTGGTGGGTGGACCACAAAGACTGCGTCATCTGCTTTGTGGCAAGAGTTATCACCGCCTCGTTCGGACGGCGGTGACGGCGGGCTATAAAAGCCAAAGCATTTTTGTAAATTGTGCTGAATCTCGAGCTGAATCATGTGAGCTGAATCTTGAGCTGAATCTTGTACGGAATCATGAGCTGAACATCTGTTGTACATAATGCGGGATCTTCTCGATCCCTGTACAGTTTCTACCTTTTTTCTATAATGTAAATAAATCTTCGTTCCATCTCTCTTTAATGCGTCTCTTCGCTGGCGAAGATCACCTATGCGGACGACGGCGAGGAGCCAGCTACCCTAAAGATAACCCGCCGTACCTACCATAGACTTTCAAGCCCTTAATATCTCTAAGTTGAGTTCCATTCAAAACGTTACCATTTATAGTACCTTATCACATATTTACTACATAGAAGCACTTCAACCGTGTTACTCAATGTAGTACATAGGCTTACGTGAGTGATTGCAGACCTTTGAGCCCATCAAAACGCAGAGTACACTCAGGCTGCCTGCCGAAGAACGGTCGACCAGGGACTTCTTGCAGGAAGGGCCGGATGAAGCGAAGACCTGCGGAATTGGCCTAGCGTGTGCCAGGTGAAAAGTTTGGCAAGCTGGAAGGAAAAGTGAGAAACACACATACATGCAAGTAAATACATACATGTACATACAGTGATCCTGAATTGAAACGACCGTCAAATTTTTAGTACTCCACTGGCACGTGCACAAGGGTCATAACCGCATCATGCAATTAGGAATCTGGCCCCTTCAGGCAATGGCCAGGCAAGTCCGAATATGCGGGCGCTTTTAATATGCGAACTCGTATTAGTGTACTAGAAATGTCGAAATCATATTCATGGTGGAGTTAATTTGAAGTATTCGAAATGAATGAATAGGCAAATGTGAACTGCATGTTAGCCTTCGTGAAGGCCGTTTCACTGCATTGGAGGGCTGCCATGGGCGTGCGCACGAGTGAGGGAGGGGGAACCCCCTCCCCCTTGTTAGCATATGAAGGGGGGTGTAGAATCTGTCCCATGCATTCACTAAGTAGAAGGGGGGGGGGCACTGCGATTAACCCTAGCGGAGAAAACGTGCGCACGCATACGAGGGCTGCTATATCGTCATTTCATCTTGCCAAGAGAAATGCGCGCTGCAGCGAATCTATACTCCAAGGTTGAATGGACAGGTCACATTGACTCGGCACTTGTGAGTTTAAAAGTTGTATCCGGGCTTATACGCTCCAAGTACAGACTCATTAATCGGAACCTTCATGGACCGAAAATATGACGCCCTTACGATAAACGGCCGCGCACACCGGGTTAAGGCACAAACACGAAAAGAAGGACGAAATATGCTCTGAACCGATCTTTATTGACGACCACATTCGCTCAGATAGCATCGTATGCGCATGTCATATTGACTAGAGCAAAATTCAAGGACAATCTGAGCAGCAAGGAAACTCAGAATCCGCACTCAATTGGCATTGCAAGAGCGTAAGGAATGAAGATAAAGATTTTAACTTTTTTGGAAAGGCTTGCTGCTACCATATAACTATATATTTGACATAACTTGAGCAAGTCATTGAATTAAGTTTATAAGGTAGTACAGACTCTCTGAATGTACAATAATGGTATTACCTATTCTGCAATTCCAATTGCTTTGAAATTGGAGCAACTTATTTTAACACTACCATTCGCTTTAAGTTGGGTCGCCAGAACTTCCGCAATTTTCACGAATTCGTAGACCATGAGTGACGAGTCTCGTTGAGATGATGTTACGATGCACTTCATATACAAGTAATCCGAGCATGAGTGGGAGCTTCTTAAGCAATGAGAGGCTATTAGCATTGAATATCATGGTAAATTACCGTGCAAAACTTGCATCTTAGGCGATTCCAAGGAACTACGGAAAGGGGCAATATACTGCGAGCATGCTACAACATTAGCCTATACTGCAGGCTCACCTCTCAAGCTCGTGCCATTGACAAAGCTCGCAGCAACGATGGCAATTCCAGCAATCCTCGACACATAATCGACTGTGCTCCTGCTTGTCAGTGGTTACCAGACGTGCAGTCCATGGTCTGGGTGTCACCGCCCCTTCGCAAAGCTGTATCGACACGAGTCGTAGTTATGAAGTGCAAACTAAAATTGAAAATGCCTTTTACAAAGCTGTGGCAAGATGACGTGCATGCAGTTACTAATCTGCGCCTAAATTTAGAGCAAGTGCCTGCATTTTGGTCGCAGGTATAAATGCAGCAACTCGTTTCCTCCTAGCGGAGCACAATATCGTAGCTACAAAGGCACTGGTTGCAAGCGCCACGAAAACCAGCTTGTTTCAGTACAGCAGCATGTGAACAAAGTCGAAGATTGTGCACAGTTTCAAAACCAGTTTCTCATTGTCAAGAGGGGGCGATGACATTGTGACCAAACAAGTTGTGGCTTTCAGCAAAAGATTGGCGTAGAGATTCTATCGTTCCTGTTCAGACATGAAGTATGGATTGCAAAATAAAGCTTCAGTGCAAAATTAGCCTAGAAGTTGCGGGATATAAATCTACACCCGCCCACAACCATAGACGTGCGTATATGGTGGGGGCAAGAGGGGAGTGAAACATCAGCCTCATACATTGAGATGACAGGGAGGGGACGGGCTCCGCACTGCCGCATTACAACTAGTGAAATGTGGCAGCTTGATATGGCACCACAGCACTCATGCTGTGGTGCTGTCATTTAGCGGAACCACAGCACCATTTTTGGCATGTTTCTGACAGCGGCCAGCATGAATCTGCATGCGCTCGGTTCGGGGATTGCCTTGTGCCCTCATGTTCCCGCTCGCACCATTAACGCTAGAACTTCCATTGGTACAAGCTTACAGTGGACACTCGCTCGCAACCGGTTGCAAAGCAGCCAAAGAAAGCCAAATGTCTTGCCTGGAGAAGATATGAACTGAGCGCACACGAACTTCCCCGACAGCACTTGAACACCAGCTCAGGGACTTGTATGGACCCACCCAGGAATGGCATGGCAGCCCCCTTGCACCGAGCATACCAATAAGGCCACCAGGAACTGAAAGGGAGACTAGGGAAACTCTTGAAAAGATATCCGAAAGACATGGTCTATGCAGACGACGTACCAACCCCTACTGCAAAGTCCAGACACGCTCGCTGAATTCCGTGCCGACCGGTTGTGCCCTCGCGATGTCCGACGACAGCGCAGCTCTGGCCGACTGGGTTGGTCCTACGCCGCCTCCTGCCGCTGGTACCCTACGACGACGTCAGCGCAGCTCTGGCCGACTGGATTAGCCTTACGCCATCTCCTGTCGCCGACAAGAGCTTTCGCAAGTGGTGCCCCATCCTCGGACTCCTGTGACCGTGTTTCTATCTTTCCTATCTCTCCTATCTCTCATATGTCGTCACTCAATGTCCTAGCGCATCTCTTTCTCTCTATACCTTTAATCCTATCCTTTTAATCCCTCCTCACCCCCATCTCTTGTGAGCTACTGTTGAGGTGTCGCATGCTGACGCAGACAGTTGCAGGGGCTCACTTTTCTCTTCTTTTCCCCCTTATAACCACAATGATGAAGGTCCACAGTTGATCTTTTCAAGATCTTCAAGGTCCGGATAATTGAAGACCAGGCTTGAAGAACAAAACAGGAAGGCAAGCGTGACGGCCGGTAGAAATGGAACTACCGTCGAAAGACAAGAACTGTAATACATTAACAGGAACAGAGTCGAGAGATAAAGAATAAAATCATCTGCTTCCACCGTGGCATGAACACTACACAATGGAACTGCTGATACGGGTACACGGAGGTTAGTGAGCACGACAATAATGAAGCAGTTAACCCTGAATATCATCTTGCTTCCACAAAAACCACGTCCCGTATCAGGAGTAACTGGCACGAAACTGTGGCTGGGAGCGCAAAGGCATAGGAAGTGGGCCCCCATCACCATTACAGTCAGGCACCAGCCATGCATAACATCCTGTTCGCGACTTGCCTAGGATAAAACTATTGCGTTAGTGCGTGTTGTGCTGTTTCTCCATTCGCTGCGGCCACTACCTGTCACTTCAGACGCGTACCACTTTTGGTTTGCGAAACCCGAAGCTATAAGCGCCACTACTCCAGCCAGTTCCCTTTCGATTTTATCGCGGGGAAGACTCGCAGTGGCAAGAACTGTGCCAAAGTCCGCCTATAACAAGTGACCGGCACAATTTTAGAATTTGATGACACAAGACAATCGACGAGAGGCAGAGCAGTAAAAATCGCACCACAATCGCCAATGTTGTTACTCTCACCCAAGCTCAGTCATGAATTTGATGCTTGGTAATGGCCTTGATGTTCCGTAAGAATCGCCAGGGAAGAGGCTCTGACCTCGTACATGTTCCCCACTTAGCATTTCTTGGCTCCGGCAACGCAAACTGTAGAGCTGCAATGATACAGGCATCACTGGTTAGATTAATATAGTTATCGAGTCTTGCATTCCACTGACACGATACAATTACAAAGCACACCGTTTATGATATAGAAATGTACATTAGACAATCAACCACCAGGAGTCCCATTAATGTGCACCGAATACTGGTACTGAGTTCACAAATTGAAAATTTAAGGTAAAGCAAGCAACGCCTATTTTATTTTACAGGGTTTACAGTTTTAGCAGCCAGATTTGCGTATACTTAGTGAAGAGTACACTAATAGGAGTCGTCGTACTTTAAAAAAAAATGCCGTTTAAGATTGAAAGTTTGGCACACTGGTTATTCAAGAGTACACCTAAATCGAAATGCGATGCTCATCACGTCAAGTTAGAATCACAATGCAATGCAACAGCAGCTGCGCAACTACTTAGATTGGTGTGCAGGAGTTGGACCACGTGAATAACTTGTACTTATGAGAGGCACCGAATGGTGGACAAAAAGGCTCGAATTCGAAAGAACGCCGAATCCACTTTCACCGGGAAATAAATGTTGACAAGCTGAAACGTTGGAATAGCTCATTACTTCCGACAGTTCGCAAGGCAAGAGTGACTTGTCGATTTACGCGAGCTGATGTAAGGCTGCATCAGGCAAGGAGCCATGTGCAATGGCACAGGCGAACTACAACATTGTACATGGTCGTTGCGCAAGACGCAGTGTTCTTCTTACGCTTCATTCACTCGAGCAAATGAAAAGATGAACACCGAATCATGCGACTTGAAACAAATGGTGTGCTCCTTAAAAGACCGAAGCGCAAACAGAACGCACGCAAGACATATACGATGCTGCAGTGCTGAAAATATGGGATATAGAAGAAAGGACATGCGCGTGTCCCGTCTTTCCAGTTCTATAGTTGCATTTCTGCGAAGAAGCTACTAGCCGAAAAAAATTTTAGCTTGTAAAGCGTCACAGTAACCCACCTTCAAATTAGCCCCGGAGACCGTGCTCAGGTTCCAGGTAGCGACCATGATGCACCTACGTGAGAAAAACGAGTGAGGATTAACAGTGCATTGGACCACATAACGAAATGCTACGGGCTGTAATAAAACATAATCTTATACTTTTCTACTTTTCCAGCAATGCAAGGGTCAATGGTAGGCGCAACACTAAGAGCGAGCAAGGCTGGGTGATGAAGTGGAACCTTTTATAAGTTGGCAGCGACAGGATGCATGACTAGATAAAATAGATGATTCTCAAATTCAACATGCATAGTAGAGTACAGTGTACTCTAAATCGTTGAACATTTGTTTTAAACAATTTGATCACTTGATCTTGAAATTGATTTAGCATTAACAAATGGACGCATACTCAAGAAATGTCAGCAAGAAAGCGGAACAAAAATACAAACCAGACTTGAATGGTTGATAGAGGCACGTGCTATGATACGACAGTTGAAGTCGACGCCGGCTCTGAAATTCAACAGAACGAGACGACAACTTCGGGTGGTACGGTGCATCCCGAGAACACTTCGCACAAGGAAAGAAACGCCACCCTTCGTACCAGGAAAGAAAGTGGCACAGAATGGTGGCCGGCAGTGCAACGGTATCCTGAAAAGGTCTTACCCCATCGACGGAAGGCCTCTTCCCACACCCCAACAGCTTATTGCTGTTCGCGAAACAGGGAGCCTCTGTCATGGGAGAAGACGGAGTTGCACACTTCGTTAGTGAGTGCTGCTTCTTGGGCAAGTAGGAATTTCATAGCTTAATAAAATAGTTGTGGCGCAACCCCGACAAGGAAAGAAAAGGAGGAGACAGTGTTATCTGAATCATTGAACATTTGTTGTAAACAGTTTGATCATAAGATCGTGAAAATTGATTTAACATTAACAAATGGGCGCAGATTTAGGAAACGTGACAGACAGTATGCGAGCACAAACAAAACGTGGCTTGATACAAAGATGGGCACCTGTCCACACATTGCAATGACTGTGGTTATTCACCCATCTATTCAAGATGTATCATAATCAGCCGGCACAAATATAAATGTACTCGCGAAATCATCGAAGCGACAACCATACTCGTAGAAGGGGATAATTATGTCAGCTCACCGTCGTCAATGTTATCAGAGAAAGAAATGCTGTTCTTGAATTTGTCAATCCGCTGAAGATGTCACGTGGCCAAGGATGTATATGAAGAGCGGATTTTCAATAAAAAAAAAAAACTAGTTGCTAGACTGGCGCCCTATCCTGTCTCCTTTTTTTTCCCTTGTCGGAGTTGTGTCACAAATATTTTAGTAACCTCGTTAGGGGGTTCACCTGACACTTTGATGCCGAATTTGAAGCTCGCAGTAAGGACGATCCATGCGGAGGTCCCCGACAAGTTGCCAGCGACGAAACTCAACAACCATGAGCTCCTCGTCTGCGGTTGCTGGTTCCGGCAGTGGCGATAGTTTAGGGCTGCAAGAACATTAAAGACAGCGGTCACCGACGATGTTTAGAAAGTGAGAAACGTAATATGTGAAGCGTGCTGCAGAGGGAGCATTGCTTGCTGTTCTCCAAAAAAAAAAACATTTTTAGAGCCCGATCAAATATTTAGCTACTGTGCGAGTCGACATGTGGTATCTAAATACCAGCAGGCGGTTAGGTGTGAAAGTGCAGGTGGGCAAACAAAGAGACCGGAGAACACATACGGCCCATGTCGCCTTGCCCTCTCGTTTGCGAGTGATTTCAAACTCATAATTTTCAAGGATGCATTTCGGCCAACTTGTCAATGCATTACGTTTTGTGCGTAGCTAGCAAGTACAACGGAATGTTTCAAGTCTTAATGAATGTGCGAAATGGAATTCGCCAACAGTCAGAGTCAAGCACTTATACCAAATAAATCTTCTTATAGTAAAGCTCGGTGGGAGTAGTAACTGTATAACTGCAAATTTTTCACCAATAAATATTAGCGAAGGGATTGCAAACTGAAAGGTGAGCGTGTCGGTCACAGTTGGCAAACTACTACATTGTTGCCATGTTAACCAACATTATTGAACCAATTACCAAAAAAATAGTTGAATGCTTATTTGGTTTGTACGTGCCATCTGCAAAGTCATATCAGGTATGTTCTAGGTAAACTGCAGGTTGGGCCTGTCCACTGGTATTCATGCCTATCACGTTTACGGCGTAACATTACACAAGTACAGAAGGAAAGAAATGAACAAAACTGCGTGAAGAGCACCACGTTTGCTTCTTTCCTTTTGTTCTTGTCTATTATTGCGCGGTAAAAATTTAAAGATCAAGTGGTTCTATCACAAGAGCATCGGGACGAATTTATGAGTGAGGCGGTAATTCATGAAACTAACACTAATTAAATTTGAACTAAATATCTGACCGGCAACTCAAGTAAGTGTCCGCTGCAATATTTGTTACCTCGTTAGGGCTGCAAATTAGCGAGCCGCAATTAACTAAGGACATGTTTGCATTGGCTTGTTTGATACAGAGCGCTGCAGTTAACTTTGTAAAGTGGGAGGGAAGGATAGGGAAAAGATATGAAAAAATTGTACTAACTGCACTTTACCGGTGAGTGAACGTATAAGCACGATGTTTTGATTATTACGCGAAGCGTTGATTCACAAATTGTTGCTTGAATCTATAACATGTAAACAATATATTTGTAGGGTAATTTGGAATGCCTTCACAACTGAGCATTACTTTCGTGCCTAAATTTCTTTCTTTTTTTTTTTGAAGATGAAAAATAGTTCGAAGTATGCAAACAGATAAACAGGCGTGTGCACAACTGCTTGAGCACTTTCATGCGGAAACCAACCAAGGCTTCTACGATGGTTGGAGAACGAAAATTGATGGTCATGCATTGATAAGCGTGGTGTATACAGTTAGTTGAGATTTGTACGGAGGAGTTCGTTGCAAAGCAGAACTATACATCTTTTTTTTTTGTGTGTGTGCAATCCCTGTTTTGTAAACAGAAACCAGTAAAGGTCAAAGCTGTTCTAAGTGCCGGGGGAGACATTTGAGCCGGCAGATGCCGATTTAACGTCAGAGCCAGCGATGTCATGAAGACAGCCGAAGAGTTCAACATCGTAGAACTGTGCAAGGTGGCGATGAAGGAATGCAGCCATGTATCCATCAAAGTTTGCTTCGAAGCACTCGAGAAGAGTAATACAAGCGTGCGCATTGAAGACTTCACGGCCCTTTTTTCCTTTGGACAAAAGTTGTGAACTTTTGCAGAAAATGGATGCCAGATTCGAAAGTGGTGGGTTGGCCTACAAGCCTGAAATGTTAACGATTCAAGCAAGTTTGAAAAATGACCAATGAAAACCATACTAAGTAAAGAAATATTGGTCGCAAAAACACGGCTACTGCTAATATGACAATTATATGCCTTTCCTAGATCTAGTAATCTAGAAATTACTGTCAAAGCAAGCATTCGAAGGAGGAACTTCGAGCTCTACTCAATACCACCAAGGAAGCCTTCTTTGTTAGTAAACTTTGCATTTCTTCGTGTACTAGCTCCAGACTAGGAAGAGGCACCAAACTCGGGCATGACCAAGTCGACCAAATGCCTGCCTTTACCGAGATTAGAACTGGTACAACTACAAACAGTCCACACCGTGAGTCTATCCATAACTCGCTTGCCCAATGCTGTCTGTTCCCATGTTAACGATTCAGCAAACAGCCCAGTCGGGCGTAGTCATGCACTTGCCAAGTACTTACTAAATGTTAAGAGCGAGATTTTTTTTTAATGTGCAGCTCAAATGCGAACACATGGGTGCTTCTCCCATAACAAAACATACGCACCTACTATTGATGGCAATGCTAGCAATAGCAGCCGTGCCTTAGCTCGTATCATCGCAACCCCATATTCTCCAACGCACTATGGTGGGTGTTAGGTATACGAACACACTACGACACACAAAATGGTAACCTCTTTCAGAGAATGAGTGTTGCAATTAAATCGACGAGAAGCAAGATTTGCCTTGTCTAATATACTCTCGGAGATATGAGAAAGTACTTGAAGTGCCGTGAGGATGCCCACCAGGTGACCTATGTGGCCCAGTGTGCATGTGTGAAGTCAGTGCTCCTAGGAAGAAGTCAATAAACTCATCAGTGAGTTTATTCGTTCAATGAACTCGTTAGGTGATTGAAATCCTCATGGTGCAATATACACACTAGGATACAAGTCAACTTGTGCCGGTCGATGGTTCTAGTGGACAAGAGCAACATGAATTAAGGCGATCTGAGGTAGTTGGTGGGTATCAATGTAAGAATACTAGGCACACGGACACGAGGAAAGCTAACATTATTGCTAATTGCAATACAGTCCAGTGAAGAACGGCTTTCTGCATCACTGTATCCTTTATTGCCTGGGTAAGACTGCAGCCAACACTTCAGGCAAGGCACGACATTGTTCGACGGCTTTGCAAGCCAGCCACGTTCCAAGGACAACGTCAACAGTTTGGTTTGTTTCATCTTGCAAAAAAAAAAATCACATGCATCTTTCATTTATAACTGGTGGGAAAAAAAGAAGGTGGCTGACTGCTGAGTAAATACCCAATTGTGCATTAAGATGAACTAATCACTAAAAGTCAAAATAATGATCGTCTTTCCTGGACTGTAATATTGAATGCTTTATAAACTGTTCGGAAAAATTCACATTTCAAGACGATCACAATTCATGCATGCAAGGTGCTAAAGGATTAAAACTCATCAAAAATAAAGGTTGACTCACAAATAGCAAGTTACAACTAGCAAACAAACAATGAACGAAATGGGAAACTTGAGGGCTCATTTGTTAGGGACAACACAGAACTAACCGACAAGAAATTCGAAGTACAGGGATGTTATTTGTGGCAATTTCGACGTAAATTGGCAGAAAGTGAACGGAACGATAACTTGCCACTTGCAAAGGCTGAACCTGTGGGCTTTGAATATTACGCCCGACGGTCTACCAACTGAGCTACGGTGGACGTCATTCCCTCGTTCACACTACGGCGGGCATATAGACACATTTAAACCAGGGAGTTGGCGCCACTGGTATACCTATGACTGCTAGTGTGGAAAACTTGTCTACCTGCTGGCATCTTGAAGCACGTAATTTTTTTTTACGAACTGGCAGCTGACCCATAATCTCATATGCTACGAAAAGGCATCCAGTCTACCAAAACAGAACCTTTGCTGCGAGTTAAAGAAGAGGGACTAATTAAATGTGAGGAACAACAACTAAAACAGCTAACTGAGGGGTAATTCTAGACGCCTAAAGCACCACAGGTGCTCTTCCTGTGGTGCTTTAGGCGTCTAGAATTGCCCCTCAGTATGACGGACCAACTAGCCCAACAACAAGTACTTCTAAAACAGCTAACACGCATCTGAACAGGTTTGAGGAAGAAGTTACATTTCCGACCCAAGTTCTGACGAATTACCGTTAACGTATATGTGCCCAACGATGTAGCAGAACACTAATTCAAGCGTAATTGAAAAAATAAACCTGCTTAATGTTATTGCAAAAGCTTATGTCAATATCAGGATAACTAACCTGGCCAGCAGTATTGGTTACCTCCGAAGCGCACCTGTGTTATTAATTGGGCTAAAAGTAAAAACAGTTTTTTTTAATTACGGCAACAGACTAGCACAAATAAAACAAACAAATGAACGAACTTGAAAAATATACCACACGCACCCACACGCGCATAAATTGCGAGGCAGTAACGTGGCACCCACATGCTGAAACGCGATCAACGAAAATACAGAAACCACAGTGCCCGATTGCTAGCTTATCAACGCAACGAGTGACGCCACGTCACTGGGTGTGTTACGGATGGCGTTTATACCCTTCGAACAGCACTACACCTTTCGATAGGCTCGCATCAACCTTTCAGAGAACGATGGTTGCGAATAATAAAGCTTGATAAATCAAGACGGCCCTTCGCGTTCAATATGTTTGCACAGTTCCACTCTTGGAAATCGTTAAGTGACGCTTACTCGTTGCAGTGCCGGTACCGCCACTGCATGCAGTACTGACACTCGATGCAGTGCCGGTACCGCCACTGCATGCAGTACTGACACTCGATGCAGTGCCGGTACTCCGTCGGCGACAGTGCGGAAGCCTAAGTACAACGCGGGGGGCGCGAGTACATACGCCATTCAGTGCTCCTGGGACGAAAGGAAAACTTGTTAGACGATGAGAATTCACGCATAAATAAACACAGATTCCCGAGTAACGCTTGAACGTGCAGCCATGGCCAGATGACGAGTGAAGTCACTGCCAAAAAAAGAAAGAAAGGAAGAAAACAGGACAAGGGTTAGCACGGCAAAAGAAACAACCAGAACACGAGTGAACGGTTATAGTGTTAACCCACCTGCGCTTCACCCGTATAGCAGGCCCCCGACACGACGTGTTGTACAGAGCTGAAGAGCTTGAAGCACTTGACATACTCGCACGCCAGACTTTAACGAGCCGGCAAGCCGAGCCAGGCCACGTGTCACGGCCCACGATAACCACTTATTAGGTACACCAGAAAAGACGGGCACGTAATAATGGCAGCGGTGGCTCCACGGGCATTCCAGTTCGTCACGTGCAATAATCAAGAAAACGCAAAAAGATATACTTGCATTACCTGCCTAACATTAACTGCGACCTGAGCCTACCCGCCTGTGCCCCCTTGGATATTGACCGTGAAGTATAGCGGCATGTTCAGGGAACCCAGCCGCTAAAGTTACACGCAACGTATAGCCTTGAATTTCACTTGAACTAAGCTATTAGCGAGTGATATTCGATGAACACATCCCCACCACCCGCCGGCTTGTCACATTATGGAGCTCACCGATTTGATGCCGAAGAAAAAGCTCGCAGTAGTCCTTGATGAATTCCGGGCGACGTGGTTCCTTGTGCGTAGTTGTATACGCCCAGGTGAAGTCCATAAACACGAAATACAAAGTTGATTTGATTGATTTGTGGGGTTTAACGTCCCAAAACCACCATATGATTATGATAGACGCCGTAGTGGAGGACTCCGGAAATTTTGACCACCTGGGGTTCTTTAACGTGCACCCAAATCTGAGCACACGAAATACAAAGTTGAAACGTGACTCGTACGCACTGCTACAATCGCGCGCCCCGTGCCTGAACATCGGGGCAAACGCCATTCCACGGTGCCGAGGAACTGCCGTCTGCGAAATGCGCAGCATGACGAGCATCGAGTGAAAAAAATTGGCCCCGTATCTGCATGTTAATCTGCAATTGTCGTCGAAAGACGATAGTCTTGCGTCTGGAGAGATTGAACAAAACGTTTATTTGATGTTCTGCGCAAGAAAATCGGTGAATGGTATCCTAGAGGCGCTGCGTTAGAGTGCCTCGCGCACGCAGCGTAGGTGAACGAGCGCACCAAGTCACGTCACACGTGAGAAATGAGCGCCATCTGGCAGTCATCTTGGAAAACGAAAGGTGCGGCTCTGAGACGGGCGTGCGTGCCCCCACCGTGTCGTCTTTTAGCAAAGCGTTGGAAACACTTCCCTTTTCGTGCAAGCGTTGCATGGTCACCGCCACGTAATAAACGCTACGGTCCTTATAATAACTTATGTATGCATTTTCTAATAAAAGACGCACGCACACAATATATACGTGTTGTTATGTTGCCTCAGATATGCGCGATAATTGCTTTTTAATTGACAATTGCACAAGTATGAACGCTAAACCATGAGCAACATTGGTTGGCGCTGCGGATAACATAGGCCGTTAAATTAACCGCTAGCGTTGTCCGAGGTGCTTGAAACCATTTGTAGTTATCGATCAAAGCATCCCATGGGTGCTAGCAATGGGTACTCCTGTTAACGGGGCGGCTTTAAGCTCTCCCTTAGTAGAGTATCCTGTACTCTAAATCGTTACCCCCTTTTTCTAACCCCCCCCCCCCTCTTCCGTGATATCGCGTCATGAGGCCTAAGGGACGGCTTTATGCTCTCCCATAGTAGAGTACTTAGTACTCTGAATCGTCAACTACTCTTTCAAACAGACAGACAGGCTAAAATTTTTACGTCGAAGGTCTGCAAGAAAGACTATTGTCTTTAAAATGGCTATGGTCCGCCGGCGTGAAACTATTTGAAAGCGACTGTTTGGTATTTGCGCATGTGTTGCTGCAGGCAGAGCTGATCGCGCCATTACGTCACGATATCGTTCGTCGCCGTCTTGTCGGCGAGATCTACGCCCGCCGTACTGCGGAGGAAAGAAATCGAAAGAAAAATATGTACACAAACAAAACAGACGGATGGCGCATCATAGTGGGGTTCTGAATGTTAGAGAAGTGCCTAAACTACGGAGCGGAAGTGCATAATCGGATCGCTTCCATAAGGCCGCCCTTACGCCTGCACCCTGCGCTTTTGAATTGCGACCCAATTACTGGCATGGATTCCGTTTATGCGAAGAACATGAAGAAATGATGAAACTAGTTGTATTTTTGCAGTCATTGCTTTCACGGTCAGCGCTCCGCCTTTTTCTTGAATCTGTAGCAATAAAAAAGCACGTCCCATTTTCTCTTCTCGTACCTGAAGTCCTCTGTTAGGGTGCCTAGAATTCTATCCACTTTACCACTGTTGTGGAACAACACGACAATGTGTTGATGTCTCGAAGGTCGCCGGTTCAATGCTGGTCGTGACGATCGCGTTTAGATGGAGGCAAAATTTTTAAACATTTTAGATCGTGCCTCAATGATCCCAGAAAGATATTACACGTGAAGTGGACAAAAAGAAACGGAAGAAGAAATTGTTAGTGTTTCGAAGCATGACTTGTGTAATGGCTCTTAACAGCTGCTTTAAACTCGTTCTAATTCAATTACGTGGCCTTGGCCACTGGATACGAAGCGGTCGTGTCATGGCAATCGGGACGAGAAAGTCACTGCGTCCATGTGCTGATTTTAAGGAAGAAAAATGGCAGCATATCCACGGAGTGAATGATGGATATTGGGGCGAAGCATCCATCCGTCCATTTGTTCTTGCTTCCGTCCATCCATGCGTGCGTCTGTGTGGCCGCCCGTGCGTCCATCCGCCCGTCCGTGCATGCGTCTGTTTGTGTGTCCACACGTTCGTCTGTGCGTCCGCCCCTGCTTTCGTCTATGCATGCGCTCCTGCGTCCGTCCATGCATATGTGTGTGTGTGTCCGTTCGTCCACCTATTCAACACTCCAAGTACCACCATCTCGCATCTTTTCATCACATATTCCTCATATAGAAGCGCCACCATCCAGCGGACATTCCAGGAACTGAACGAGAGAAGGCACACGCACACTTGATTACGGCTTGCACTTCGTGTCTACTTCCCACCTTTAAAGGGCCACTCACCAGGTTTGCAACGCTACGAGCCGCGGAAATGGGTCAAATTTCAAGATGAACGCTGCTCCCCCTCCCCTCTGCCGGCGCACGCCTAGAGAATGAGGGCATGACGTGGGCGTATGAATGGCCCTACGTACACGGCAATGCAGTGACGTTGGTTCTCCACGTAGACGACTTTGCTCTGACGTTGTCAACAGTATACCACGTGACATGGCAAATATTATAATTGTGCGCGTTTTTCTTTCATTTTTTTCCCGCAAAATGTTACGAGATGCGGGGCTAATGTGCCAGCATTTCGTATGCGTTCGTGTCCCCGCGGTCAGCGCATTGAGCAGACGACCGCCGTGAACGATCCTACGCGTTCGCGCACTCATTGTGCTCATTTACTCTACAGCGCCTAAGCGTCACCCCCGGAAGACTTTCCGGGGGTGACGGCCTAAGCCAGCGTTTCCAAACCATCCCGCATAAACAGGCAGAAGATCACAAAATAATGCTGGTCAACAAAACAACGATATTCGCGTGCTCGGGGGTTGGACTTGTTTGGGCACGTCATGCGCACGTCACCTCATGGCCGGATGCTGGAGAGGGTGAGGAAGAGATTTGGCTTGCGAAGACTACGCGGAGGAGCAGCAAGGGTTTCGAGATCGCCTCCTTTCATCGTCGTTTCGCGTCGATAAAAAAAAAAAACTCCCAAGCATTTCCCCGAGGGTGAACATGGTTAAGTGCGAATACACAGGGTGATGCTATGAGGGGTATATATTAATTCGCACTATTATATTTATTAATCACACTAAGGTGCCTTTATGGTGTAATGGTTCCTGGGAATCGCAATTTGATCACACGGGGGAGTTTAAGTTAACCCACTGGCGAATGCCAACGCATTTTAACTTTACTCCCCCTCACGACCCGCTCTCGACGGGAGACTGAGAGAGAAGGCGGGCGCGCGAGAGAGAGGGGTGCGCGCGCAGCTGCAGCGAGCGAGGAGAGCGGAGGAGCGAGCGAAGGGGGAGGAGGTATAAGGTGCGTTACTGACACCGATATCAGCGTCGCGTCCGTGGCTTATTCGGTAGAGCGTCGCGCTGCGGCCCGCCAAGTCCTCTTTCTTTTAAAGATCGAGAGAAGACTGCGGACGCCGCCGACGGCGGTGGATGGTTGGGGGTCGCTTATAAAGTGTATTCACACTTAAAACCTGTTTTCTCCGCTCGTGATGCACCGATTCGAAAAATTCTTTGTGGCAAATGCTCCTCATTGGACACACAACAACTTCCACTGTCTAACTAAAATTGGTATGGGGCCTGGTGAGTGGCCCTTTAACCACCTCGAGTTCATAGTATATACTAGTTCACTGCATTCATGGCACTGCGGCCCAACGCTTGCTAAACCTTTCAAAAACCTAGGAGGTTACGCCCAGCGAGTATAACGAAGCAACCCTTTCAAGTCTTCTGTGCGTTGTTGAACAATAAAAAATTCGCAGCGCGCGCATTAACTAAAAGCCGAAATCTCCTGCCTCTCATTCCCCATTAGCAGCCATTGGCGTGTACATTGAGCACTATTTTTTATTGTTCAACAACGCAAAAAAAGAAATCTCCCACCGGCACCACCTTAGAGGTCAAAATGTAACAATTGTTACACGCTACGACGGCTACGAAGGACGAACAGGTGCCTTTATAAGAAGCTTCGCCCCTAAAAGCAACGTCCCTGTAGATGGCGTGCGCGTTTCTTCCTGCAATGGCGTCGCGGATAATTCGCCCGTCACTGTTTTGTTGATAAAAAAAATTCGCTCGCCCGCTGTTCCGTCAAACATGTCTCGGAAGAAATGACGGCATACTGACACAGTCAGACGCTTTAGGAGCGAGCTTGTTTGGCTTAGCACGTTTGGCTTAACCCGTGTCCTTTTGCAGTTTAAGATCCATGTTTATGCATGGTCAAAATCTGCAATGAAATATTAAATGAAAGGGAGCGCTTGTCTTGCATTAATTAGGGCCACTTTCTATGGTTTCTGAAATACGGGAACTAGAACACCGCCCGCAGGTCTTCTTCACGGTGTCGCGTTATTCGTAAATCCTTCTCGAGCTCTTTCGAGAAAATTGTGTCGTTACAAACATCCCGACAACTCACGCACATCACATAACGAAAGAAGTGACAGCACCTATAGCACTTATACATGCTCCAGAAACACATCTTTCTTTTGTTATCTCGGCGACGGAGCCGCATGGTCCAGGGATGTGGGAAAGAACAAAAAAAAAAAAGCAGACAGCAGTAGTTCTTCTCCAGACTTTTCATCATGAAAAACACGCAGAGATGAAGCTATCCGGGAGACGTCGTGGCAGTCGCACTCGGAATGTCCAAGAAACGATTCAAGACCGGATGAAACCAGTCTGAAAGACGGCGTAGCTTTTCTGTTCCTGAGCACAATTTCCGCACCACGCTCGTGAACCAGTCCAATGAACGCCAGAAAGTAGGTTTTGAAACGTTTGTCTTGGAACTTTTGGTTTTATGAAGTGTCTTGAGGTGTGAGGAGAGGGGAAGGGGACGTTTTTGCGGAGGTTACCCTTCTCTGCTGGCGTCAGGAAAGGAGAAGGTTGAAGTGGTGAAAGGCGCCCGTGTGTGGCCGAAGTTTGTCCTGCACCTGCAGTTACTTTCACTAAGGGCACGATTGACACTGACCACTCCAAGGATAGGAAAAGGGGGAGAAAGGATTAAAATAAAAGCGAAGTTGAAGAAGACACGAAAGGCTCTAACTGTGCGGCTGATCGCAGGCATCTCGCCTAAAGGAACAAAATGCCAGGTGTTGACGAAGGCAGCTTTGTTACTTGTTGACGACGGCTTGGGCAAAGCGACGCTGCATCACGAAGAACCCAAACGCCACGACCAGTCCGATGGCAACAACGATGCTGACGGCGATGCACATGTAGTAGCCGTGGGGCGAGAGAATGGGCCGCTGCTTGGGCTCCACCGGCTCGGTGTGCACCCAGCGTGGATCGGCGAACGCCCTGGACGCCGTTAAAGGCGGGAACGGGCCGCCCCTACCCGCCATGGCGGCGGTGTGGCCGGCGCTTGTGGAACTAGCCACGACGGGTACAACGCCGGCGGCGCCGCCTGCCGGGTATCCACCGTAGTAGGCGCCAGTCGAAGTAGGAAGAAGGCCGTGCTTACTGCGCGAGTAGGACGCCGCCGGCATTATCGGTGGCGCCCGGAAGGTGGCCAGTTCGCGCCTTGAGGATGACGAGCGTTGAGGCAGCAGCGCCGCTGTGGAAGAGGACATGACGGCGACGGCGCTGCTTGTCGTCGGAAGCTAAAGCCCTGCTGGGACGTGAACGGCGACGACGGGCCGGTCTCCAGCTGGACACGTTGTTGTTGTTGTTGTTGTTGTTGCCCCTTCGCACTGGCACATACCCACTATGGGGGATTGGCCATGAAATCTAGAAGTATCCTATATGAGATATATTAAAAGGTTTATCCTTAATGAAAAAACTAATGATGTAATAGAAAATAATAACTAACTAAAAAGGAATATTAAACTAAACAAATAATTGAAGATTGAATCAAGAAGAGAAAAGGTGAGGTAATACTACAGTGGAAGACAGAAATTTTGAGTAGACCAGACAATCGAGCTTATCTCACCCGGTCACAATCAAATGAATATGCAAATTTCATTCAAAATTAGGCAAGTGTCTTCAGAAATATATTTAAGCAGGCATTATTATGACATGCGCTTTGATTCTCGAATGAAATTGCATACAGCATCGAATACGCTCCTGTGGCAATGTCCCAAGCTAAAGGCACCGAAACTTAGAACATTAAATGCAGTTAAATTTAAACCTACTGCTTGAAACGGAACAATTAAAAGTCTTTTCCTAATTAATGAATAGTTTTTACATGTTATAAAGTAATGCTCTATTGTTTCCGTTTCTTCACAGAATGGACACAGGGGGGATATCGCCAGACCAGCTCTGTGCAAGTAAAAGTTTAATGGAGGGACACGACATCGAAATTTGGTTAAAATAACTTCTAACTTTTTAGATTGACTCCACTGAGGTTTCCAGGGGTATGTTAGGTGCTGATAGTCCGTATGTTTAGTAATATTTTCCATAATATCCGTATAAATAGCCCATTTTCTATATCTGATCGACACTATGTGTTCCGATTCTGGTAGTACCGAGATCACAGGGCCATCAAGTGTGGCTCGAGATAGTGAATCGGCTATTTCATTCAACCGTATGCCACAGTGTCCCGGGACCCAGACTAACTTCAGGAACTTCACATGAGGTGGAACTAATGTTTGTAATGTCGCTAGAGCTCTTGATTGTTCTGAAGCTGTGAGAGTAGTACACAGCGAAAGAGAATCAGTAATTATCATTGCACTCTCTTCGTTTGAAGGAAGTTTTCGTAGCGCTAAAATAATAGCCAGGAGCTCAGCTTCGAAAACCGGAGTGAAGTCTGGTAGTCTTACCGAGAATGACCAACCGAGGTAATCTGAGACGATTCCTACTGCTGCCTTTTCTTTATTCACAGAAGCGTCTGTGGCTATTATGTTCTTTATTTCCGCATGAGCTATGTAGTCTTCTAACCTGTCATTTAAGTAACTTGAAGATTGAAACTTAGATAGTGGGGGAAAAATTTCATCACATTCTATCGTAATATTGTGATTTAATGCTTTGGTTCCAATTACCGATCTGATATCCACCTTTATGCTTTCAAGTTTCTTTTGTACAAAAATAATCTGGGGAGTACGAAAGCGTGGCCAGTGAGCGAGGAAGAAGGCGTCGGGGTCACTAATAAAGGCATATGCAGACCGTCTCGCTGATAAGCCGTAAAATTTCAAGTATGTTTGTACTGTTAAGATACGGAATCGGCAAAGAATAGTTGGTATGCGAGCTTCCTGATATAGTACATTAATAGCGACATACCTGGGGAGTCGCAAACACAACCGTAACGCTTCTCGCTCTAATAGAACTAACGGTTTAATTTTGTACGTAGGGCCACCCGAAAATAATATACACCCAAATTCGAGTATTGGGCGCATGTACATTTTATATATCATTAATAAGGTGTGTCTACGTAACCCATATTTTCTGTTGCTCAACCTTCGCAATAAGCCTGAAGCTCGTTGTGCCTTTGCCACGTTATAGTCTATGTGAGGGCTCCAGTTAAGTTTCTCGTTATAAATAATGCCCAAATATTTGATAGACTCTACTTGTGGAATCGGTTCCTGATTATAAAGTACTGAAATTTGAATAGAATCTGCTATAGGGAACACCAGGAGCGCACTTTTACTGATGTTTAGAGACAATGAAATTGAATGCAGCCAAATTTCAAGAGAATACATGTACTTTTGCAATTTTTGATGCAAAGAATAAATGTCACTATCTGCAACGAAAAATGCAATGTCGTCTGCATAAATGTAGACAGTGATATCTCGTTCAATGGGAATTGAGCTCATCAACACATTGAATAACAGCGGAGATAGGACCGCCCCTTGAGGTACTCCACGTTGCTGTTTGAATTTAGATGAGTGACATCCATCCTTTGCACAATAAAATTCTCTCGATTTTAGAAACTCTGCTACCCAATCAACAATATAACGCGGAAAGTCACATTCGTGTAAAGAATTCAATAAAATTGAGTGCTCAACGCTATCATAAGCTTTAGCTATGTCTAGTGTTACTAGTACCGCGTATTGTCGTCTTTTTCGGGCAAGCTGTATTCGGCTCTCTAAGTCGGCATGAGCACACCAAATTGAGCATTCGCTACGAAAACCTATTTGAAAGGGTTTCAATATTAGCTTGTCAGCCATCCAAACTTTTATTCTATTATTGAGAACTCTCTCTATAATTTTGATCAGGTGAGATGTTAGAGAGATTGGTCTGATGTTGTCAATGTTAAAACCTGACCCTTGTTTTTTTAATATGGGAATCACTCTAGCTATTTTCCAGTCATGTGGTATCCAGGCATTGCTTAAGGAATAGTTTATAAGGTTGAGGACGTCGCCGGGTGATATCTGGAATAAAATTTTAATCATAGGAACTGTTATACCGTCAGGACCAGGAGCCGAAGAGGGTAAGTTTCTAATTACGCTTGACATTTCGGACAATGTCACTTTTTCGTAGTCAGTCTTTATAGAGGACTTTTGCCAGTTGATTGTCAAAGTCGACGAAAATCTGTTAGCTAAACCTCTTCCGATTGCCTCTAACGAATTAGTCATTTCTTCCGTCGATAACCTGTCATAATCAGAGTTAGCTAGAGACGGCAGAATTTTGCGCGACCTCATATATCGGAATAACGCTTTCTTATTTCTAGGTTTGGAAAGAAAGTCGAAATGTTTTTTGTCATAGTCTTCTTTAGCTTTAGCCACGGTGCGCTTAAATGTAGCAGCAATAAACTTGTAATCTGCCCAATTTTTGGGGGACTGATTATGAATTAGCTGCTTCCAAGCCGCTTGTCGTCGTCTATGATCACGAGAGCACTCAGAATTCCACCACTGGCTACAAGGCTTTCTCGTATCAGACTCAATAGAAAATTCTGCTTTTTTGAACGTTCTTTTAATTACCGCACTTAATTTCATGGCTTTATTTTCATCGTTGTCTTCAGTGGGGGTAGTCAAAGCAACTTCTAGGTCATTTTTAAATTTGGAATAATTGATAAAGGTTCGAGCTTGGGAGTAAGATGGAATAATGGGGCAAGAAATTTCAAACAGTACTGGTAAGTGGTCACTGTTGGTGGCGCAGTCTAGAGTAGTCCAAGATACGCTAGAAATACCCGAGCTTATAAAACTCAAATCTAAGGTAGAGCGGGATCGGTCTCGGATAAATGTGGGAGTTCTAGCGTTGAGGCATGATAAATTATGGTCTATAGACCAGTCCCACAAGCGTTGTCCACATTGATCAGTCCTAAAACCCCAACTAGTGTGGTGAGAATTAAAATCTCCAACCATAATTTTTTCTGTGCACCACGAACTAACAGCCATGTCTAAACATCGCGTGTCTTGTACACCCAGAGGAAAGTAAAGATTTACCAGAGAGAAGGGAGAGCATCCAGGCAAGGTGATGTCTAAAGCGAAAATTTCACATTCGGGGGATATACTTTTGTACGAAGTTTTGATCTTTGAACTAATTTTATTATTGACAAAGAACGCTAAACCTCCACCTTTGGATGGGCGATCCAGGCGAAAAGACCGGAAATTAGGTAGGTAAAACGAATTATGTGCTGACAGCCACGTTTCTTGCAGTGCAATAATGTCTGGATTGAATTTACAAGATAAATACAATAAATCTGTACTAGCTGAATGAATAGATCGGCAGTTCCAATGAAGAATTTTGATAGAACCTATCATTTTGACAGAATTGTTTCGGCAACTACCTTATCTAAAATGCTGTCTTTAAGAAAATCGCTCTTCGATAGGTTCTCCTTCTGGTATTTTTTGTTTTTTGAATGTTTTGAAGAGCCAGTATTTTTGGAGACAGGGGATCGAGTGCGCTTTAGGGATTTGATGTCCATGTCCATATCATCATAATCCTGATCATCCTCTAGTATGTCTTCACCTATCCTCTGGTTGTCTGTACAAGAGGGCCCTGCAGCCTGTACCCCTGAAGGAGATGACTCTGCGTCTGCTTCACTTGGTGGGAGAGTTACGTTGTCTTGGGAAGTATCCTTCATATCTCTTGGTGTCCCATATATTTGCGTCAACTGAGTGGCTACAATATGAGATAAGGAGTCACAAAGGGTAGTGGCCAGGCGATCTATAGCTTTCTCCATCGCTTTTTCAATCATGTCTGCAATGGACACTGAAAGAGAAGCTTCTAAAGTTGCATTATGTCGGGCTGCAACACCAGCATATCCCTGGGTTCTTGCCTGAATTTCAGCGATGGCGTCTTTTCGTGAACAGCGTCTGCGATCAACAATTTCCATAATTTGAGTCTCCCGCGCTTTGGCTGAGCAATTAGCGTTATCTGCGCAGTGCTGCTCATGACAAAGACAACACTTTTCTTCAGTACAATTGCATTCATTTGCAGTATGTGCCTCACCACATTTTCGGCATCTGGGAGCTGACCTACATCCTTTTAAAGTGTGTCCATAGCGCCAACATTTCTGACACTGGAGGGGACGAGGTGACAGTTGTTCGACTCTGAATATTAAAGGCCACGCCTTGATTTCAGTGGGGCGAATCGACCCGGCAAATGTGACAATTACAGACTCAGTAGGGATCTTTGTCTGTTCTACAACTCGTGAGCATCTATAAACTGCAATAGCACCTGCCTCAGAGAACATCTCTAGGACCTCAGCTGGAGTCATGTTGATGTCTACGCCTCGGACAATACCTCTGACGCATGCTAGGTGAGGAGGAATGAAGGCGCTCACCGGATTGGTAGCGAACATCGAGCATTTAAGTAAGTCTTTGACACAGAGCTGGTCAGGAGAAAAGCAGACAATGCCTCCCTTGCCAAACTGCCGGACCTCTGTGATGGTGTGATAGTGAGTTGTCGCTGCTTTGAGTTCCGACTGGATCACTTTAGGGTTTTTCATCTTAATGACTCCGTCGTTGCTTGGGACTAGGGCCACAGGAACGGAAGCGACGCCATTGCGTAGGAACTGGTCCACTGGTAGCTCCTGCGGTGAAAGAGAAGCAGACCAGAGATAAGTCCCTGGTCCAGGCGAAGAAAGCGGCATCTGTCTGGATTGACTAGCCAGAAGGGTACTAGCTAATCAATGCTAAGGCTTTAGATACGCCTATCCAAGAAGAAATTCAGTAGAGGCTACTCAGATTTCAGCCAAACCCCCAGAGCAAGCAAGCGTGCGAGCGCACAAGATTCACAGGGCACGAGCTGGACACGAAGAGCGGAACTTCGTCGTTGTCGAACAGCCTCGCGCGTGGTTTGTCCTCCCCCTGCCGCGCGCTTAGAAAAGCTCGCCAACTTCGTTCACTGAAATCATTTGGCAGCGTGTAAATTTCCTCTTATCAACTGTCCTCGAAAGAATCGATCATGCTCAACTACAGACATGCAGAAATATCGTTTATTAGACTGCGATGCTGAGTTCCCTCCAGTGAACTCTTTGCTTCATAAATACGACCCAGCGTGGTTCCCGTTTTGCCTCTATTGCGACGCGAGTGAATCACTGCTTTATTCATTTTTTTAATATGCCTAAAGTGCACTAAACAAGGAAAATGATTATTGGGGCAACCACTCCGTAAGATGGGCTTCAATTTATCACATGCTGGTGTCTCTTTCCGTTGGTGCTAAGTACTGGGTTTCAGCCATAGAAGCGTTTGTGAGGCCGCAGTCGGTTTCCTACCTGAGACAAAAAGAACTGAATATTGATTGATATCTGGGGTTTAACTTCCCCCCTCCCCCCCAAAAAAAGAACTGATTGCAATAAGGTGATATGATATTTTTGTTTGGAAATTTAAGTGTTATCAATGTTGTTCTGTCCTTGCTTATGTCATTAGTGTTTCTTTATAAACTATTCAGTTGAAGACTGCTTATGGGTATAAAACATTTTCATTTATAAAAAAAATGTACCGCTTGTTTTATGGCTGATCTACCGCGGAGGGTTGCACCCAGGGGCATAATCTAGGGGTGAACCCTTCCTCCCGAATTTTTTCCATTTTACTTGTGTATATGTACACGCAAGAGCCTACATAAAATATGGATGACCCCCCCCCCCCCTACCCCAACCCCCGAAAAATATTCTGACAACGCCTCTGGTTGCGCCAGCCTATTCAGGAACAAACAACTGAGCAAGGACATACGATATATGAAAAAGTCGAAAGTGGTTCATGTATACAGGAGGAATTTGTTGAACGTTATCCGCAAGGGGCGCTATCGTCGCATTCACCATACGCGTGGTCTCGCGCATGAACATCATCGTTAGACCGCAACCAAAGTTCTCGGCAGCAAGTGTTTATCTATCTATCTATCTATCTATCTATCTATCTATCTATCTATCTATCTATCTATCTATCTATCTATCTATCTATCTATCTATCTATCTATCTATCTATCTATCTATCTATCTATCTATCTATCTATCTATCTATCTATCTATCTATCTATCTATCTATCTATCTATCTATCTATCTATTTAAAAAAACGGCTTAGTGAGTTGCAGCGTTGCCAAACAACAGGTTGTCATATGCCGGATCGCTGATATGCTAGTTACCTGCGGCTTAATAATATAATATGCGCCTATTCGTTTATTTGAAACATTTCGAAATTTCCCATAATTTAAATTCATGCCGAAGCGAATTTGATTGCTGCAATATTCATTCGCATATTCGAAGCGCTCAAATATTTGCACATTCCTAGACACTACAGTTAAATAATAAAAAATTGCTCAAATAAATTACCCAGAAAACTGCATGGACTTCTGGGTAATATTATTTGTGGCTGCAAGCGGGTCGTTGTCTAATTTCTCTTACTTTTCTAATTCTTTTACAACTCCGATAAGGTTATTATTGACGTATAGCTTGATTCTTAAATAGAGAAAACGAAGGTAGAACAAGCACGCTTGAATTTCGCGCCTGAACTTCAGCACCCCAATATATTAGAGGTGGTTCTCTTGAGGGGGTTGGGTTGGGGGTGAAGACGTGTGCGGGCGAGATTTTCCGGATGACAAAGACAGCCCTGCTAAGTTCAACAGTGCGGAAAACAGAAACGACAAAGCATTTTGTTTACCGTCCACTTGATCTTTGCAGCACTGCCTTTATTATCCATTATCCATTATGTTACAACTCCCGCCCACATTAGCGCTTCAGAAATTTTCTGGAATGGGTCACCCCATTTGCGCAGCCTGGCGCCGTCCCTACAGCGAATAAAACACGTTCTATATAACAGACGAATGGCAGAAGAGCTTCTCTCTTTTCTCTTCTATTTTCTCTCATTGTTTTTCTCTCCTAAAAACCGCATACCTATTAAATAGATGCTATTTTGTCCGTAAATAGCATAACTCATTGTTTTTCGCTGAAATTATGTATACCACTTTACTGTCTGGTTTTTGCGCCCGCTATCTTCTGAAGCAGTGCTTGCTTCTCTACCGAACTGTAAACTACGCCACTCCGGGCTGGAGAAACGAAATCCCATGTGTTCTCTCACGGCCTCCGAGCTGGCGCGCTGCATAACCGTCCGGGAGATCCCGAAAGCTGCGAAGATTTTCAGCTCGCACGCCCAGGCGGCGCCACTAGCTCATGCTTTTTCTGTGTCAATTGAAAGGTGGTGCCTTTCGAATGCGAAGCATTTCTTAGCGAACTTCGGTGACTTTGACCGTATCTGTCTATCTATGTAGCCACCTACGGCTTTCAGTTTTCCTCGCCGTTTCAACAACGAGATCTATTCCAAAACTGGTATGGCGTAACATGACTATGACGAGAACAAGTGACTAGTCACAACACGAAAATCACGACATGTATGTCATGAATGTCAGGATTTACATGCCATGGTCTTGCTGCTCTTGCGATGGTTTCGCTCACATGACACATTGCAAAACTTGTATGGTACCGCATGACTTCATGTCGAACGCAAATGACAGGCCCTTACGTGGAAATCATGACACGCCCATCAAGTAAGTCATGACTACACGCCACGCTCATGGTGCGCTCGCGGTCGTTTCACTGGCTTCACATATAGCAAATTTGGTATTACGTGACGTGAACTTGAGGACGAAGGTAAATGAAACGTTCAAACATGTTATTATGGCATGCGTGTCGTGTAAGAACATGACTTCATACCACGCTCATGATGCACTCGCGGCCGTTACGCTAGCTTCACATGTACCAAATTTGGTATTACGTGGCGTGAATGGACGATGATGGTGAATGACCCGTCGAAACACGGTGATCACGACATCCGTGTCACGTACTGCATAATTTACGTCCGCGTCGTAACGTTGTGCCGATTTTAATGTCACATACCACCCTTCCTCATTCGTGCTTCGCATATCATCGATTCACACTGTACGTGGGATCTGCCTTTTTTTCTTACTAAAGTAAAATTTAAACAGAGGGCGCACGTACCTCCACCTGTACGCTGGTATCAAAGAGAGAATAAAACATTTATAAGAGTAGATCGGTGAGTGGGACCCTTAGAGAGGAATACCATTGGTGTGGGCCGCTGCCCGCGCACGTTCCGCGCACGAGGATTGGATTGGATTGGATAAACTTTTATTTGGTCCTCCAAAACACAGATCACTGTGTTGCGGGCAGCTCCCACGTGGGGACTGAGATGCCAAGCTCCTCAGCCGCCTCGCGGGCTTGGTGGACAGCCCAGAGCTGATCTGCCAAGGATGAGCTGTGGATTGCCGCCTCCCATCTGGCAGAGGTGATGTGCGATAAATGAGCGAATTTGGTGCACTGCCAGAGCATGTGTTCTAATGAAGCTATTTCCCCACAATGTGGACAAAGATTACTTGGGTATAGGTCAGGGTACATGATGTGTAACATTTTCAAAGTAGGGTACATCCGCGTTTGCAAAAGACTTAATGTAAGTGCTTGGGGCGGGGTTAGATTTTTGTGAGGTGGAGGGAAAATCCTTCTAGACAGGTAGAAATGCGCACGAGGGCATCTTGGGTATTCGTATCCGAGTTGTATACAGAGCTGCCTCCCACCCTTCCATGCTGTGTTGTGTCCAGGGTTGCAAATGGAGAATCGCGTGCACACTCCCACACCGTGTGTTTTATTGGCGCAGAACCTGCACTGCGGTGCGTTTGTGTCGGCATCTTAAGAGAGTGATATATGGTTTGGGGTAGCACAGGGTCTTTAGGCAACGCCACGCTATACCTAAGATTTCATACAGAATTTGGGCCCAGGGGCCGGAAGTTTCTGTTTTTCGAGTCTTTGGACCTGTAGACAACGTGAGTGCTCTAGACAAACCGCCTCCACCCCATCAACAATTTCATGAAGGGGGGTGTTTTACCGAACATAAGGAATGAAAATAGCAGTTTTTTCATAAAATATTCAAGGCCCTCAGCAAGTGCCGCCCCTCGCCCCCATCATCCCAGAAAAAAAAATATTCCTGCCTGCAGGCCAAACCTGGGTTATATGTTGTGTGTTTTCAACACCCTGGACGTAAGAGTATGATTATCCAACATTATCAGCAAGAGGAGCATAGGCGTGCATACGGTGAGAGGGGAGAGGCATCGGAGCAGGAGGTCGGGCAAAAAAAAAACTATATCACGTATGCCTTAATGCAATATTCTGGCGTTTAAATTTTGGCAGAGAAATCTTTGTGAAAACATATTCGTTGCAGTTATACATAACAGTAGGGGGCGCAAATTGTTCCCAAAACATGACGTAATAGGGAAGGGGGTGCTACGTAGAACTTTCACCCCCTTGAAGGGAAAGGGAACTCTGGGCCCACTTATGCTAAGAACCCACAGGTACACCAACAAAGACGCGACACCCTTGAACACAAGTACATAGCGTACGCAGCAAAAAAAAAAAAAAACCCAAAACTCAGTTCCACACTCCGTCGCACACAAGGTGTCGCCATGTTTTGTGTGCTCATTGTCCCGTTTTGCGTGCTGTTCAGCCAGAATGTTCGTGAATCAATTAACTTCCTAAGTACCTTTACGCAGACTCTCACAACAACTCTAATCCTTAGTGACAATCACACAACAGACACGCGTGATTAAGATGGACTCGCTCGCTGTATTACGTGCCGACCGGTTGTGCCCTCGCGATCTCGGACGACAGTGCAGCTGTGGCCGATTGGGCTGATCCTACGCCATCTCCTGACGCCGGTCCCCGACGACGACGACAGCGTCGCTCTGACCGACTGGATTCGCCCTACGCCATCTCCTGTCGCCGACAAGAGCACTCGCCAGTAATGCCCCGTTCTCGGACTCCTGTGACCGTGTCCATCTTTCCTATCTTCTCCTCACTTCTGTCGTTCGCCGTCCCTGCGCCTCGCTCTCTCCTTTCTCTCTCTCTATATCTCTACCTTTTAATCCTATCCTTTAATTCCCCTCTCGACCCCAATCCCTCGTGAGCTATTGTTGAGGTGTCCTCCCCCTGAGAGACAGTTACGGGGCTCACTTTTCTTTTCTTTTCCTGTAAAATCACTCCCCCCCACTTCCCCCCTGGTTAAGATAGTTTTACCAGCTCGAAACGACGAAACACATAAAAAAATTGCCCGCAGCTTCCCTCGGGGGAACACTGAGGAGGATGCGGAGCATATAATTGGTTAACGGGGTGTTAAAGTGCGACTTACTTGGGTAGATGGCTAAATTGGTTAACGTGGTTGTGAAATGGGGTGTTAAATTGCGACTTACTTGGGTCGATGGCTAAATTGGTTAACGTGGTTGTAGGAGGGGGTGTTAAATGAGTGAACACGTACACACGTATGCGAAAGGGCGGCGCTGGTCGAAGGGACGTCGATCATTGTGTTTGTGGATTCGTTGGAATTCATTTCACCGCGACCTTGGACGTCGACGCGCCGTACAAACCAACCGACGAGCGGCAACTGAGCGAGCGAGCGCCGACCTTGAGTATATATACAGCTCGACGGCGCATGCACTGTCAGCTGTTGAATGTTCTCGAAGCGCGACGCCACATGCGCGTCCACTGGAGAATCAGGAGAATTGTAGATGTCGAACGCGGTGTGTAGAGGAGGAAGGGTGCACAGATGGTGGAGGAGTGAAGCGCGCGCGGTGTGTAGAGGAGGAAGGGATGCACAGATGGTGGAAGAGTGGGCGACGGCGCGACGGCGCATGCGCGCGCGTCAGCTGTCGAATGTTCGAGAAGCGGTGCGGACGGCGCGGACGGCGCACTACAAGGCGCGAGTATAAGATGCTTCCGCATCTAAAAGGACAAGCAAGCAAACTTGTAGGGTCACGCAGACGCACAAGCGCACACGCGCTAAACACGAGCGCACACATATGCGCGCAACACTCGAAGGGCTCGCTGCGCCGTCGCCATTCGCATGGGGAAAAAAAAGCATTCGGACGAACGGTAATTTTCCCTGGGACACGTGGCACGGCTGTTCATTCGCGGTAACCACCGTCTAGTTTTCTTTTTCGTAGGTGAAGGAGGCCCCTGAGCGCGGCAGTTAATTCACCATGACCATATTGCGATGGAAGCATTTGAATGTAACAAGAATAAATTAAACAGAAGCAACCACGCCAGAATTCCTTCTCGCTCCATTTTTTGCATTACGGAACTAGCTTTGATTGATTGATTGGTTGATTGATTGATATGTGGAGTTTAACGTCCCAAAACCACCATATGATTATGAGAGACGCCGTAATCGAGGGCTCCGGAAATTTCGATCACCTGGGGTTCTTTAACGTGCCCCCAAATCTGAGCACACGGGCCTACAAACATTTCCGCCTCCATCGGAAATGCAGCCGCCGCAGCCGGGATTCGAGCCAGCGACCTGCGGGTCAGCAGCCGAGTACCTTAGCCACTATACCACCGCGGTGGGGCATTGGGCCATGCCGGCTGCGCTCAAGTGCTTCCAATCACTTTTAGAACACGCGACGTACGGGGCAAAAACACGCAGGGAGTTTCCGTGTAGATGCCACCGCAATAAGACTATAGGGTGGACATGGTTACCGGGGCCTTGTTGTGGAGACGTTCTTCGTGAGGTGTCTTAAATGGGGTGGGAAGGAATAAAGGGTTTTGCTTGCCGAAACCACGACGTGGGACGCGCAGTAGTGGAGAGCTCGAGAAATTTCGACGTGCGCTGACATCCACGTATACGTTGACCTCTAGCATTTCTATACTCCTTCGAAAATACGACCGCCACGGCTGGCATCGAACCCGAGACCTTCGGGTGAGCAGCCGAACACCGTGACCGCTGCACCACCGAGTCTTACAAAGGTAGAAGGAGGCGGGGCCGTACGAAATACCACACGAGGTCTATACAAAATCTTGAGTTGCAACTGCCGCGCGCACACACACACACACACACACATGCCCACGCGATGCGCGCCTGCCAATCAAGTCGCTTACCCACACGTGGTTTCGTACTCAAAGTACTGGACGCCTTAAGCCCAGTACTTTCAATCGCTCGAGTAGAAATATGGCTAACGATCACCATCATTTCCAAGAAGTCGAGGAAGTCTCCGTCATTCAGTTCAACTACAGTGGACTAAAACCGCGTCTTTTGGGACTTTCGCCAATTAGTGCGCGTCAACATGTTCCAAGTCATCAGCATTTGAGAACCCAACGCGTGTGCGAGCTCTCCTTTCTCTCATTTTTTTTCCATCTTTCAAGCTCCCTCATCCCTATCCCCAGTGTATGGTAGCGTACCGGTCGCTCCAGACATGGTTAACATCCCTGCCTTTCCTTTCCCTCCTGTTCCTCCCCGTACAACCGAGGACGAACTACATTCGAGAGAGTACGGTATAACGGAACTAGAAGAGACCACGTACATGCACACCACGGTTGGTCCGGAGCGCGTAGCCCCCAGATTACATGCCAGCAACAAGTTTTTTTGGCGGCTCGCTTGCACCCGATGCTTTGAGGGTGGAAGCTGGGAAGGGTAGGTGATGGAGAGAGGGGAGAACTTGCGCGTCGGCATCTCATTTATCGATCGAGCGCTGATATCGATCTATGGAGAGAAAGAGAGATAGCAAGGACCTATCCCCCCTCTTTTTTTTTTTTCACGGGACGATGGGAGTGGCTCGGAATTTCATCGCCGAAGCCGCAGGGCTCATTCGCGCTCGGACGATGCCGCATGTTCTCTGCATGCAGGGCGTCCTGCATCAGCCACGCTTACCATCGCACCCGTGTCTTGAATTCATTGTTGAACTTTGTTGCAAGCCGACGCCATCAACCCGAACTCCTCCAAAAGTGCTAGTGAACGTATTTATAGGCGTCACTACTGCTTTATTTGTTTAGTTTTTTACGTATATATATATTTATTTATTTATCTTGCGGCCGGAACTCAGAGTCGCGCTCTCGCTTCTTTTTCGAGGCTGGGCAACTGCAATAAACTGTCTTTCAAGTCGGCGCTGTGTGTTTTGGGGCGAAATACTTTGTTGCTACGTTGTACTCGCAAACTTCTGAATCTCCTCTGCCAACCAAATTCGCTGTCGCCTCCTTGCATCTTTGCCTTCTCTCGAAATCCAGTCAGTCACCTTTAATGACCAGCGGTCATCTTTCCTATACGCGCTACGTGTCCGGGCCACGTCCGTCTCTTCTTCTTGATTTCCACTTCGATACCCTTAACCCCCGTTTGTTCTCTGACCCACTATGATCTCGTCAACACCACCTGTCCTCTTTCATGGCTCTCCGCATGCCCACTGGGCTCGACCGACGAGAGGCCGCCCTCCCTCATCGCTTATGGCTAGCAGTGGCATTTACAAAATCTTATTCCTTTGTCATAGGAATGACCGACAACGCTCTCTGCGATGCCTGTCATTGCGAAGAGACGCTACACCACATCATGTGCGACTGTCCGTTGTATGACATCCCGAGACAGTCACTGGCGTCCGTTCTTGCGCGCATCGACAACAGCCAAATAAATGTCTGTGGACACTATTCTGTCAAGTGCCCGAGAGAAGACATTGCAACAGAAGGCGACAAAAGCTCTGTTGAAATTCCAACGCGACACGGACTTGAACAAGCGGCTGTAACTGCAATGTCACACACCGCGAAATACAAGACTGGACTATGACTGAGTGTGCGCGCGTGTGCTGCCGAATGTGCTGTGTTTATCTCTCTTCCCTCTCTTCTCTCTATCTTTCATCTCCCCCATCCCCCTCCCATGCGCAGGGTAGCATACCGGCTGTCTATAGGCTGGTTAACCTCCCTGGCGTTCTTTTCCTCCTATTCTCCTTCCTTTTTGCTCTCTTCCTGTCTCCTGAGGTAACACCTGTCATCTTCCTTTCCATTGGCAGCAGAATGCACAGGACCGGTTCGATTGACAGAACATGGGAAGGGGCCTTCGCCCTGCCGTGGGCGTATAGAGACTGATGATGACGATAATGAAGCCTCACAAAATACAAAAAACATTGACCATCGGCGTCAATGCGAGCGATGCAAAATATCGTCACCACCATAGAGATTATTAAACATACACAAGAGGGAACTCTGGTGCTAGTGTCTGCAACGCGTGGCGCTTCAGGGAGCGTGGGAATGATGGGTAGTACACGGCTTTGTATAACTGTAAGTTCAAGCCAAGGAGGATTAAAGAAAAATTGCTGGAGTGGAAGCTCCCGCAATGCCTTGCCAGCAGAAGTGAAGCCACCTTTTGCCACTGCCAAGATGGCGGAAACATGCTCTATTCTGATAGTGCCCACTTAAGGTTCTAGTGGCTTTGATACGTTATGCAATTGCTACGTTAGTTCTTATATTAAAGGATAGTTGTTCGCGACGAAGTAACACACACAAACAAGTATGGATGACTGAATCTTCAAAGAACTTTGCCTCCAATTAGAGGCTCACTACGGAAAACTAGCAACTTTAAGACGCACTTGGAGCACTATGTGGCCCGAAAAAGTTCCCACATTAAACTCGTTGGGCGTGCAAGGGAAACGCTTCGTTTTTAATCGCTGAACGGTGATACTTTATCATGCCCCTGGTAAGATGGCCGCCACAGCCGCCATCTTGCCAGAGGAACGGCTTCACTTCTGCGCAATCATTTCCACTCCAGCAATTTTTTTGATCCTCCTTGGTTCAAGCGCACGGATAATCAGAAAGGAAGAGAGGACAAGCGCTTCTAATGTTCATACTTTCAGTTCCGTTTGGCTTCTGGAGGCTTAGAGCTGCTCTGTCACGAAACAAAAATCAGCAAATGTTCTGCAGTTGCACTTCACCACCTTCATCATTTAGGCTCACCAATTCAAATCGGCTCATGAAGTTCAAAACGTTTTGTTGGTTTATTCGAAACGAACCAAAGTACAGCTCTAAGAAAATCACAAGCACGTTCAGAGCCCACGAGCGCGAATACTATAGACAAACTTGTGTGGTACCCACCATTCCCATGGTGGCTGAACGATCGTTGCGCCAGTGTCCCCTATAGTTAATTTTAGGAAACGGTATAATCCTGCACTGTTGTCGCATTTCGAGATTCCATCGCAGGGTCCAATTGTAACCTACTTCAAAGAGCCGCTCACCAGGCCCCATACCAAATTTCAGTTAGACAGTGGAAGTTGTTGGGTGTCCGATGAGGAACATTTTGCCACAAAAATTTTTTGAATCGGTTCCTCGCGAGCGGAGAAAACAGGTTTTTTGAAGCGGCGCGAAACGAGGATGAGAGGAGGCGATCTCGAATCCATTGCCGCTCCTCCGCGTAGCCTTCGCAAGGCAAATCTTCTCCCCACCCTCTCCGGCATTCGGCCATGAGGTGACGTGCGCATGACGTGCCCAAACAAGTCCAACCCCCGAAAACGCGAGCGGCGTTGCTTTGTTGACCAGCGTTATCTTGTGGTCTTCTGCCTGTTTCTGCGGGATGGTTTGGAAACGCTGGCTTAGACGCGGTAGAGTAGCACAATGAGTGCGCGAACGCGTAGGAGCGTTCAACGGCGGTCGTCTGCACAATGCGCTGACCGCGGGGACCCGAACGCATGTGAAACGCTGGCACATTAGCCCCGCATCTCGTAGCATTTCGCGGGAAAAAATTGAGAGAAAAACGCGCACAATTTTTTTATTGCGTCTCATTATTTATTTCAAGTTATGTTAATCTCTTAAAGCAACAAATACATAAACTACGCATGTTGCGTTAAATAATTTTTGCCATGTCACGTGGTATACTTTTGACAACGTCAGAGCAGAGTCGTCTACGTGGAGGACCAACGTCACTGCATTGCCGTGTACGTAGGGCCATTCGTACGCCCACGTCATGCCCTCATTCTCTACGCGTGCGCCGGCAGAGGGGAGGGGGAGCAGCGTTCATCTTGGAATTTCACCCATCTCCACGGCGCTTAGCGTTGCAAATTTTGACAGGCGTGATCATGATCGCCTCGTCTACGCATTTTGCTTGTCAGCTCAAAATTGTCAAACCTGGTAAGTGGCCCTTTAAGGAATGAGTGCAGAAGACACCCCAAAATGTGGGCCAGCGGGGAACAATATTGCCCGTCCGAATAACTGCAATATAATTGTAACGTATTGGTGCGGATAGGTACTCGTTAAAAAGATGCATACTGCAGACAATAGACACTTCGTTTCTATTCGAGCCACGCCGCTCATACGTACCGTCAAGAAATTAAAGTGTACAGAACTACCGGGAAAGGCGGAGAAACATGTGCGTTCTTGCCGGGCCGAGTGATCACGAGACATATCTCCGTCGTCTCCTACAAAGTGTAAGCCCTACTACTGCGCTTATGGTTCGAGTGTGGACGTATTAGCGGGATGGCTTAGTGCTCTCCCATAGTTGAGTACGAAGTACTCGAAATTGTTAAACTTTTTTTTCTAAACATGGTCGTTTCCCTCGGGACGGCTTCATGCTCTCCCATAGTAGAGTACCGAGTACTCTATGTCGTTAACCACTTGTTCTAAACACGTCGGGAACTCGTTCCCGGCTTCATCATTTTTGAGGCCGCCTTTGTGCTCTACCATAGTACAGTACCAAGTGCTCTAAATCGCACTTCTTAAACATTGTATGAGGTCCGCAGGACGGCTATATGGTCTCCCATAATTGAGTAGTACTAAGCACTCTAAATAGTTAACCACTTTCTCTAAACACACAAAACGTGCACTGCCTGCGACAGCTTATTGATCTCCCATAGTAATAGGGACGGTTCACCGCTCTCCCATAGTTGAGTACCAAGCACTCGAAATTGTTAAATACTCTTTCTAAACACACGTACGTGTTGACACACCACGGGGAAGGCTTATTGCTTTCCCAGAGCACATCGTACTCTTAAGCGTCGAACATTTCTTCTAAACCCACGAACTATTTTGCCACAAATTTTTGTGTCTGTGTCTATAACATAAAGTCAAGACTCGGGACGGCTTTCTGCTCTCGCACAGTAGAGCACGAAGTACTTTAAGTCCTTAAACACTTTTTCTAAAAACACTGTTCGGACCGCTTTTCTAGAAACTGGGACAGCTAACTGCTCTCACAGGGTGGAGAGCATCATGTACTCTGAATCGTCAAACACTCGTTCTAAACACAAAAAATTTATTTATGGCGTTATAGTGGAGTGCGTATTGTAATCTAAAGTGTTCAAAATTTATTCTAAATGAGTGGCTTGATCGACATGCACTGGTAAGTCTTTCTGCACTCCTGTAGTGAAGTGCCAAGTACTCTAAATTGTCAAAAAGTATTTCTAAACACACTTTTTTTGTACATGCTGGCACACAGTCGGGTATTAACGTGTGTTCAAAGGTGTGTTCAAGATGGTTCAAAGATGGGAATTTTTAGCAGTGCGGTATTGAGTACTGACATAGACCACAAGTTACCTCCCATCCCACTTGTTTTCAAGAGACGCTTGTATTGACCTACCAGCTTGTGTTCTAAAAATACCCTCGTCTCCCACAACCGGTACACGCGCACAAAGAAAAAAAAATCTCACGGGGTACTTTATGCGACCAAGACTAGGTAAATCCAGATGTTGCCTATCATTCCCGTGGTCGCTGAGCCATCGCAGCGCCGGAGTCTCCTATAGTTGGATTCGGGAAACTCTAAACGATCACCAATGATGACGACACCATACCGTGTCATTGTGACGTCACATAACGTGGCTTCACCCGATGACGTCCTCAACTGACATCATCGCTTGGTGAGATCACCGCAATCACGGAGGCTGTACGATACCAGGTAAGGTACTGAAAGCTTGTAGCGCCTTCAATCTTGGAGGCAGTGTAAAATATCGTTAGGTGAACAAGTATTTTGGAGGGGGCCGAAGTCAGTACATCCACTTAAAGGAAAAAAAAAACGACAACAATAAAGCTTTCGTCTTGGAGTCGCCGAAGTGACTTTGAAAAGGGGAAAAGGAAGGAATAAGCGCAGTTCCGTTACTGCCTCTCTCAATGGAGGGCACCTCCACAGTTCTCCGCAGGGAATGGGGGAATGGGAATCAAAGAGACAGAAGAAGGGGGTAAGAGAAGGGTAGTGAAAAGCATTCGATCAGTCGCCACACGCACGCGCGTAAGAAACCAGACGTGGTACACGCAATACACCGAAAGACCGCCGAGAAGCCGGGGGTGAAGTGACGCACCCGAGAAAAGAAAGAAAAACAATACAAAAAGAAAACCCTGACTGGACAAGTGGAAATAAGTTAGGGCGCTCCTCGACTGAAGAAGAAGGGGAGAGAGTGTCTGCTCCGACGACATCTAGGAGCCGTCTTCGCCGAATGCATGAAGGAGCTTCCAAGTTTCTGTAGCCTCTCTTCTCCCTGTCCTATGCGCTGTTTCGGGAATAACTATGGCTAACCAAAACGCCCAAACTTCCACTTGTATACACCAGAAGACCCTTGGCCCCACACTGGGGTAGCCAAGTAGAGGGAGGAAAGGGTTGAAGGTAGTTTTAACCTTCCTTACCAAAAAATTTTCAGCTTTGCATGCGCATACATGCAAGCAGATGTACAAACGCACGCTCAAAGTTACGTAAAGTCGGATTGAACACTTCCTGCTTGGCACGTGATAGGATCTCGTTACGCCAGTGATATCAGACATATTTATTTGGGCGTCCGCAGCAGCCGTACGGACGCAACCTGCAAGCCATTCGCAATGGGAGGCTCCGTCCGTACGGCTGCTGTGGACACGCAACTAAATCTGTCTGTTGATTTCCACTTACACATGAAAAGGGTGGGATCGTCGCAGCCGAGAAGCGGACCCCCGACGTTTTTGCTCGGTACAGCACTGAAGTCTCAAGCCGTCGCTGTGTCTACGCGGCATGTCATTCACGCGCAGGCACTTGCAATACAGGGACACGGGCTGTTTTACCCAAACGCGGCGCTAAATAGTAACAGCTTGTAAATGGCTCACGCGAGATTAATCTTATCGACCGATGCGTACGCGAGAAACGCGAACGTGGCAATCATTGCTGTAGCCCTCGAGATCCCTACCATACGAACGTAGCTTACTTCTTCATATCTTGAGATGTATTGCTGACCCAGATTTCGGTGAGACGCGATGGGAGGGGAGAGATAGGGCTTGAAATGTGTTTCTCCGTCCTAGGGTTGTACACCTGGCCGGTTGTACACCGGCCCGGTGGTTTACAGATGCGAAAAAAGCTTTGGCACGGGTCTGTGCCCGTCCATCGGTGGTCGGCCGCTCACCCACTGCGCATGCGCCAACTTTTCCTCTCTCCCCGAGAGAGAGAGAGGAGGTAAGGCGTGAGGAGGTAAGGCGAGGAGGTGACAGAGCACTGCCTCCGCTTGGTTTCTCCTTTCTCGCTTATCCTTTCGCCACAGCTGTGCACTCGTATGTTGTATGTGCAATGCTGCGCGCTCTCTCTCCATTGCACTCTCGTGAAGCGCTGTGTGTTCACTCTGCGGCGCACACACGGTAATATACTCGAATGAGAAGAGGGGGGGGGTAATATAAGTGGTATAAAACATATACCCAATTCCACATACGAATGAAACATACACGGAAACATACAAATTGAAACAACAAATTCAAACACAGTGAACACCAGCGCTGCTTCACATCACCACATAGTTACCTTTAGTGGGAGATGGTGTAACTTTTTAGACAGTAGGCCGGTTGCCGGTCTGCAGCTAAAAGAGGCCATCATTTGCCAGTTTTCTTGGCCAACGTATCGCGATTCATTTCGCGTTTTATAAGCTTAAATATGGCAAGCATGAAGATACTAAATCTTTTTCACCAGTCAGCCATTTTCAACCAATGTTTATTTTACGCCTGCAAAAGCACGCAGAAGTTGATCCCTCCAGTTAGACTGGTCACTTAACTAGAGGCCGAATTCAAACATCACTGGTTACGTGCTCCCATCGTGAGCTGCGTTCCCCACCTTCGAAGCAGCGAAAATTGCGTCCCCGTTTGTTGATTGATTGATTTGTGGGGTTTAACGTCCCAAAACCACTATTTGATTATGAGAGACGCCGTAGTGGAAGGCTCCGGAAATTTTGACCACCTGGGGTTCTTTAACGTGCACCCAAATCTGAGTACACGGGTCTACAACATTTCCGCCTCCATGGGAAATGCAGCCGCCACAGCCGGGATTTGAACCCGCGACCTGCGGGTCAGCAGCCGAGTACCTTAGCCACTAGACCACCGTGGCGGGGCTCCCCGTTTGTTTCGAAAGACTCTACATAACAAGTCAGAAACGTGATCTGGCTGCTGGGTGTTGTGCGATAATGTATAAATCATATTTACTGGAGCATAACGACCCAAATGAATGGCATATGTGTCGACATCACTTATTATTGGGCCAACGGAATAATTGGTTTGCTCTTTCTAAAAGACAGGCCGTGCAAACACGGACAGGAGAAGGAAGTCAAGACATCGCAAATGCCATTTGTGATTTCTTGATTTTTTCCCCCGGGAGTTCGTGTTTGCACGCCTGTCTTTTTAGAATAAATATATAGCAGCTAGCTAAATTTTCCGTCGTTCTGGTTAGCCCTGTTTTTTTCTTCTTTCTGCATGCACATTATGCTTACTTTTGACTACACACACCAAAAAATAGCATTAAAATACGTGACACTGCGTGTCGTGTATTATAACACGTCACCTGTTTTTTTTTTTAAGCATAAGTTCAACCAGTTGTAAAGACATTCCCCCCTCCTATGAAGAAAGAAGATAAGAAACCGAAGAATAAGAAAGGAAGAGTCGTTATTTTTTTTTTACTGCTTCCCTCGCAGGCTTATTTCATCCAGCCCGATTTCGAAGTACCCTCAATTGATCGAACAGACACGTCGTGCCTTCTGGTGAGCCGTGGAATGAAACACAACGTAGGCGGCGCCTTCAAACATGGAAGCGTTAAAAGGGTGCAGTGCCGAGCTCTTCTCCCAGGATCTTGAGTTTTGCTTCTTCGTTACGTGATGAATATAGTGAACTAGAATATATTCTAGTTCACTATAGTGATGAAGCTCTCAGTGGCAGCCGCATCAGTTCATACGTGGTACACTGTATTCAGCGTCACCATCTTTTAATAATGTTATGTCAATATATATTCGAGCGTAAACGCACAACACATTCACAGATGCACCCTTCCATGCAATAAGGTACCAAACACGTACAACGTACTGGCCTAGAAACACTACGGTGTCTTCATTAAAACGTCACAGACTTTCTCAAAACGTCTCGTTAAGAATCGCGTCAGTCCGTTGAATCGTGACGTTAGAGATCGCGCTAGCGACGTGATCAGTTAGTATTTGCGCAGCGTTTCCTATAATTAACTAGAGGGTACTAGTACTGGGCCGAATGAGACGAGAGATCCTCACGTTCCTCTCTGAGGAGCTTTTCTTTCTCGGGAGGCGCGAGTTTCTGCGGCATTGGTCATGCCCTTTCGTAAATGTTGAACACGAAAAGGTGAAACTGATCTTTCGGCCGTCGTGGTGCTAAGCAGCGCCCGTTGAGTAGTTATTCATGATTCCGTTTGCAACCGGTTATTTCATTGCATCTATTGCATCTTTATACCCTTGTATCATGATGTTGCATTGAGTTCTTGTGTACATGTATGCCAACAGTGTCATGTATATTAGGACAATGACGTCTTCATTGCAACGTAGTGATGACTCTCATGGCACATAGAGGTGCCGAAGTGTATGCGCCCTATTAGTGGAATGCTATGATACATTTGTTTTCTGTACATAGTGTAAATAGATTTTTTCTAAACAAATAGACTTTTTCTAAACACACTCTTGGTGCTCATTTGTGAGATGTATACATTGTACTTACTAGTTTTCGATGTTTCGGGTGAGTATCTACTATCTAAGTGTACAACCCCTTTCTCAGTCGCTCCTGTAAAGTCAGCTTCTGTGTACATGTTTAGGTTGTCATCAAGGACGGCTCACTGCTCTCCCATAACAGATTACGAAGCACTCAAAATCGTTGAACACTTTTTTAACACACTTTTTCGTCTAAGTGAACTGGCATACAGAACGCATAAATCATTGCTCTCCCATAGTACGATTTCGAGTACTCAAAATCGCGAAACACTTTTTTTTTTGTAAACAGGCTTGCTCTTTCCTTTGCTTCGTTCAGTGTTTCGTGACCTCTGATCACATCGAGGGGCTGTAAGTTACACAGCATGTCTACTCTCTCCTACGTGTTTCTGAGACTGGAGTCATGTTACCCGGTTCCAGTTGTACTCGTCTGAACTGCTGTTACTAGTGTGTAATAAAGTTCCTTGTTTGATTCTTCGGACAACTTAGCTCTCTCTCTCAGTGTGAGCTAATTGAATCACACTAATTCGTAGACACAAATAGTACTTGTAGACGCGTCTTTCTATCCGCCGTTTTTCAGGAAGTGGTTAACTTGCGAAAAGATGTGCTTGAAATGACCCCCCCCCCCCCCCCCTATTTTTATTTTTTTTTCCAGCGAAAGCTGTTATGACATCACAACTCGGGTCAAGCGCGGTGTCGTAGTTGTGCGCCACCTCCACCGTCGCCGGTGTCCGTAACCACTTCGCACGAAACGAAAGGAAAAAAACGACTATATAGTACCAAGGGCACAGGGTGACTCGAACCCGGGTCCACTGCATGCCAACCCAGTATTCTAGCACCGAGCGACGCCGCTTCTTGGGACTTGTTCGCAAAGTTGCCTTAGGCAGGCTTGATGTCAGAAAAGGAACCACGTTTATATGAGGAGTAATAAAGCGTTTTAAAAGAGTGAAAGAACAATCAGGTCTCACACAATGCGAATAGCGTAACGAGTGGGTCGTTCAATGCTCAAACCCATTACAAAAGCTTGTTCTTGGTCAACCATTAACTGGGGGTAATACCCACTTCAGGCATGATTCCGCATCGTCGTCAGCCACTGCATGAATAATTGACACTAAATTTCTTGCAAGTGCTTAGCGGATACCACACTGCTCAGAAGAATGACGAACGATAGCATAGCGAATGCCAGCCTACTACCCAGAAAAATATTACTATTAATGCCGTAGTGGGTACCCAGCAAGTGTGCTTGCAGTATAGTTACTCAATGAGCGTTTAGAAAAGGCTCTGAAAGAGCATACTTCTATCTTTCGCAGTGACTGGTGTGCGCCTTCCGTGCAGGCCTGGCGTTTTTTTTTTTTTTTTGCGAGAACGCGAGGGCATTTTTGTTAGGCGACGAGTATCAGAGGATGTCGGCTACTCGCTGCTTCCCCCCCTCTCTCTCTCTCTGCTATTATATATATATATATATATATATATATATATATATATATATATATATATATATATATATATATATATATATATATATATATGTGTGTGTGTGTGTGTGTGTGTGTGTGTGTGTGTGTGTGTGTGTGTGTGTGTGTGTGTGTGAGGTTGCACTGCAAGAAAGCTTCATTTATTACGTCGACGTTTCGGTCAGAGCCTAACCTTTACGAAGACCTTTATGAAGGTCAGGCTCCGACCGAAACATCGAGGTAAGACGTAATATATTAAGCTTTCTTGAAGTGCCCCCTCTCATACTTTTTGGGAAAAGATGAGACACACCTTAGCGGTTGTCCTAATTTGATTTAATACGGTTTCGACCGGTGAAATAAAATTAAGAGGAGCGCTAAGTCCCATTTCTTGTGTAATATATATAATATATATATATATATATAATATATATATATATATATATATATATATATATATATATATATATATATATATATATATACATATATAAAGAGAGAGAGAGAGAGAGAGAGAGGGGGGAGAGAAAGTGTGCGTTGCCTGCAATATACGTAGCTCGCACATCGCCCTCTGAACAATAAAGAGCAATAGGCACAAGACTCCGGCGTGCGTCTCGAGCAACGACATTCGTTGTGCGAATGTCAAAGAACCGAGCTCGGTTCCGCGACATACAAGGCACCTATAAAATGTCAAGCGGCGCCGAGAGCGAAAAGTTGACACGGCTTTTTTTTTTTGTTGTTGTTGTTGTTGCGCACGTGTGTCTGCAGCCGCACTAAAAAAAAAAAAAAATGAACGTTCTTATTTTTCATTTTCATCGCGTCTGATAGCAACCGAAATACCGTCTTATTATTTCGCCTCCGGCGCTTTCTTCGCCCGTTGTCATCCAAAGCAAAAAAGGACACCACCGGGAATGGTGTCGGCGAGCCTTGCCTTTTTTTTTTTTTTTCGACGATTCGTACGGCTGGCTGATGATCCATATCTTTCAAGCGAAGTTCGCCATCACTCACACAGTTCTATATGGCAGCAAGGAGAAGTTTATTGATTGATTTGATTGATTTGTGGGGTTTAACGTCCCAAAACCAACATATGATTATGAGAGACGCCGTAGTGGAGGGCTCCGGAAATTTTGACCACCTGGGGTTCTTTAACGTGAAGGAGAAGTTTATTGACTTCCAACCAAGGATAAAGTACATGACAAAAACATCGAGCTTCATGACTACACAGGGTGCATGTACAATCAGGAAAGCACCACTACCGAGGTACAATGTATGTGGGGAAACGTACCCCTCTATTTACTGTACAGCGCGTGGTGCTCCAGCAGGCCCAATCATGCACGGTGGTAGGTCTTCTCAACACGCGGTTGGAACAAGTAGCGACTTAGCGCTGTACAACTCTAGGTATTATTACTTTTTTGTCGCCTGAAACAATGCTGCTTTCGTACACGGTAAGTGGATGCCCGGAAGTATAAAAGAGGCCTTGAGGCTGTGATGGAGGGGCAGGGGGGGGTACAAGGGAGTGGGGGGGGGGGGTCTTGTCTCCCCCCAAATAGGGCATCAGCAACGATCTGCGCGTAAAAAAACTGCAGCCTCGTACGTGAACAGCAACGCGTCGGCGAGCGTAGTCCTCCTAAGCGTAAAGTTTGCGACATTTACTCACTAAAAGGAACTCTGGTGCTGCCATCTGTCAGCCACCATGAAGATGATGGGTAGCTCCCGGTTATGTCTAATCCTAAGCCTACGTGGCTTCGTTTGTTGTTGCGCGTGTTTCGGGTGAAACAGTTGATCGTTGTGAACCTCGTTATACCCCATTTGAATTTGCGGGCCTAAAAGGTTCAGCTGGTGAAGCGGGGCTGCTGAGCCCTGGCTGAACTCTATTCATGCTTCTCTTTCTTACTCCTCCTCTTTTCTAATCTCTTTCCGTTCTATTATTCTCCATTTTCCCCCACCCCAAGTGTAGGGTAGCCAACCGAGCCAAGCTTGGTTAACCTCCCTGCTTTTCCTCTCTATTTATCTCTCCCTCTTTCTCTCTCTCTCTCGCACAGTGGTTTTAGGCCACACGGAGCCTAACGGAGCTGGTAGCACTGAGCTTAGACCAATCCGTGTACTACCCGAATACTACCCATCTTTCACGCGCCGAATGAAGCGACATGCATTGCATGCACTCACAGACACTAGTGTCATGGTTCCTTCTGGTGTAATATTAGTGAACTATATGATCCTAAGCATCATCGGCCGCGCAGACGATCCGAACTGCGAGGTATGTGGCACTCCGGAGACCATGCACTGAAGACCTCTTGTGTGTCTGCCCGAGATATGTCGTAAAAAGAAAATGGAAGGCAACCAAGTTACTGATTACTGTCAAGTAACAAGTATCGGAAAGAGTTATCTCGCTACCTTTGCGTTGTCATCAGCGTAATATTTTCAAAGCTCTGAACAAAGTTTTTGCGTGAGACAAAAATTATATAAAAAGACTGTAAATTACTTTTGGGCATTCCAGGTTTAGATCCATAATCGCCTTCGTTCGCGTCATCATTAACACCTTTTCCCTTTTTTTACCACCCACTTTCCAATACCTAACGCTGATTAGAGGGTCAGAAAATTAATTGAGGCCAACCTCTCATGTTTTCTCTCATAATCTCTCTCTCTCTCTCTCTCTTTATAATCATAAGTATACCGGTCCCATGCGTTTTTGATTGATTCATATATGGAGTTTAACGTCTGAAAACCACCATATGATTATGTGAGACGCCGTAGTGGAGGGCTCCGGAAATTTCGACCACCTGGGGTTCTTAATTTGGCGTGAACCCAAATCTGAACGCACGGGCCCACAGCATTTTCTCCTCCATCGAAAATGCAGCCTCCGCAGACGGGATGCGAACCCGCGACCATGCAGCAGGTCAGCAGCTTAGTAGCTATAGACCACAGCGGCTGTCACACCCACCACGTCTATCCGCCGTTTTCAAATAGGCCATTCACGTGACGTGAAGCGGCGCCGTATTGTTGCACGATTCGCGGACCGGCTCTGCCGGAGATAAGAAGATGAAGATAAGAGTGGGGGCTTTCCACGGCGCTGTCTGTGCCACAATATGGCGGCCGCGAAGGCGTCATTGTATAGCCCCTATACATGATGCCCTCTCGATTGCGGGCTTGTCAGTGACCAGCCGTTTCTGCATACGGCAGCGTGATCCTTTGCGGAGGTAACCCGTTGTGCCACGATGCCACGTTATATTGTTGCCTGAATATGGGCGCGTGACAGTCATTGTTGGCTGTAGTAACGAAATGGTGGCGCTGCTAAGCACGCGGATAGAGATCCTGATTTGTTCTCATCATGATGGAAGGAAACAGTTAAGAGGAATTACTGTGAAAGAAAGGAAGAGAAAGGAAGAGAGGCAGAGAAATAGAAAAAAAAATTGGAAAAGAGAAAGAAAGGAGAAGGAAGGATGAAAGAAAAGAAAAAGAGAAAGCTAGAGAGAGTAAAAAAGAAAGAGAGAGAAGGAAGGAAGGACAGAAACAGAAAGAACGATGAAAGAAAGAAAGAAAAAAAAAGGAAGGAAGAAGAAAAATACACGTAAATGTGAAAAAGAACACCGGATGGCCGAAATCGACAGAGCCCTCCACTGCGGCGTGCCTCGTGATCGTATAGCGGTTTCAGGACATGAAGTCCCCCCAAAAAGAAAAGTAGTTGTACAAAGCTGGCACAGTTGGCTTAATAATCATCAGGTTGTACCACAGTAACGTTTACCCATCAAATTGTTTTTCATTGAAGCAAACAAACTTAAAACACACAAAAAACTGTCGAGCCGTCTCGTCAAAGGTTACATCGACGAAAAAAATTGTGATCACTTGTTGGTTTAACCAGTTTGATAAACACTCTCCGACATTAAGACAAAAAAAGTAAACGAATTCTATCTTCTATTTTCCGTTGGGGTTGAAACAAACCGCGGATACGTTTAAATCTTGCTACATTAGGGAGTGCGAATGTCCCATTTATATATTCTCTTGGCATCATCACTACCAAAGGGGCAAGTTGGACTAGCTGGTGCTTATTCATTTCCTGAAGAAAAACAGCGCACAGAATAAAAATACATGGACTAGAAATAGAGGGGAGGCACACAACGGCATGTGCCTTCCCTCCCTTTCTGGCCTGCGTTTCGTTCGCTTGTGCACCAGCCGTTTTTCTAAAAAAATTAAATTATCTCCTCAAATCTTTGTTTTACGTTTGGCGTCGTAGCTCTCAAGTAGACTCCATGATTCATGGATCCCATTTTAATTGCTCTCGGTGCTCCATTTTACGCGTCCACCGAGACTATAGGGACGAGGATTCCGACGGGCAAGCGAAAATCCCCCCCCCCCCCCCTGATTGATTTGTGGGGTTTAACGTCCCAAAACCACCATATGATTATGAGAGACGCCGTAGTGGAGGTTCCCCCCCCCCCCCTGTTTTTTTTTGCACGCATACGGGAATTTTGCAGTGTCTAAACTGCAAGGCGTGGCTGAAATCCTTTCTGTATTATGGCCTTAACAGACAGTGAAGAAGGCCAATATAGGGCGGTAGGGAAGCCCATTTATGGAATCGTCCCTCGGTGACCTACTTCTCGCGAAACATCTGGATACCGTTGCTGAGCCTCTCTCTCCCGCCACTCTTGATGAACCTCTCATTGCTTCCCTCTTTCCGCGAGGCCTCACACATTCCCTGCCTCCCTGGTACGCCTCTCATTGGTTAAACCGTCAAGCTTCACCCTCTCCACTCTCGGAACAGCGCAGCCCTCGCCTTCCTACTTTGCTTCCCTCTCGCCAAGGAGCAATAGCACGTGATCAGCGCTACACCAACGGACGGGGTGAAATGGTAGTTGACACTGCAAGTGCATGTAGCGTTGTATTTCATGAGGCGTTTGTTAATGTACTCACGAGCCTACATTGGTTTTAACGGTCACTCGACGAGTGCCCTTAAAGGGACCCACAACCGATATTTGGGTACCAGCTTTCTTGTGTGCAACTGAAAGCTTACCGGTCAGAGCTTGCAATCACGGAATGGTAAAGCGGAATGCACCGTAGAACATTCGTAATCAGAATTTTTCGATTTGCGGCGATTATGCAGTCTTAAGGAGACATGCTGCAAACAGTGGATGTGATCGTGATTGCGATCATACGCCAGTGTAACGACGGCAGTAAGTGAAGACCTAACTACAAACACGTAATATTGTGTTTGTCGAGCCTGCTGTCTCGCCACCGTTGTTTTCTAGCATGCTAAATTATTTTACAAGAGCTACAGCATTTTCCAGGGGCTTCTTATGCATTTTGGCCGTGCACAGATCGTTCTTTCGACTTTAGCCAAGTTGAGCTAAGCCAAGTCTTCGAATACGAAACGCATGCCTTTACAAGTTGATCGGCAATTCACGCATAGTGTTTAACGCGCGGCCGTAGTTGGACGGCTTTGATATGTCATCGCTGGACACCTCGAGCGATTCAGAGGAACGAATTTTGGCTCGCATGCAAGTTTATAATTTGGGCCTCTATCAAGTTGCGCCAGAGCGACATGTTTCGACAGTTGACAGCGGTGGCGACGAATCGCACGGACCTTCAGCGGCACGCATGAAGCGGTTCTCCACAGAGCAGCAGGCCGACGGCATTTCGCGCGCCGCTGCGGATGTCATTCAAATTCTTCAACGCGCCCGACGCGACTGAAAACGAGCTGCTGTGGAAACGCCGCGCGCATGCGCAGCTGCGCCCGTTTCCCTGCAGAGGCCGCGAACGCAGCGCCACTTTTCGCGCTGTACTTCTTTTACCTTGTAAGTCACATAGAAACAAACGAAAATGAACATACATATTTAAAATTGAAGCTCTCATTCTGGTGCGCTATAAATAATTGCAGCAAAGTTATTAGGACTTCATAATTGTGTTTCATGACTCTGGCGCTAGGGGCGCGACATACCAGTTTTGGTTACTTTGGAACGCGATTTTAAAAAATATAAATCCAATACTCAGATCGCCAAAAATTTGCTGTCACCTGTCACTATACTTGATGCTCTTTTTCTGTTCCACTGGAACCTAATCACCCATTCAGGCCAGTTGTGGGTCCCTTTAAGCGCCGTGAAAACGTTCCGAGTGCCTGATCATGCCAGGTTGCACGCAAAGGTGTTGAACACAAATGCGTTGAACACACGAACACAATCTCACTAAAGCATGCGACAGACCAGCTTACGACAAATGAAAGAAGTGGAAATTTAGATCTCGCTCGTTTTTTTTTTCCCTCTTCGTAAGATAGAATGTTAGTGTGAACTAAGAGACAATGATGTCAAGGACCGTAGAGGGAGTGTTATCAGTCGCAAATGCTATGCAAATGTAAAAAAAGAAAAGTTGATGAAGAGATAACTTGCCGCTGCCAGGGGTGAAACTCGCGACCTTCAAATAACGCGTCCGATGATCTACCAACTGAGCTATACAACGGCGGTCATTTCCTGTCCACTGTAAACGTACATGTGCGTGCGAGAAAAACGCACAATTATCTTTTGTGATCTCGCAATTGCACGAGTAGCATAGGGACGGCTTTAAGCTCTCTCATAGTAGAGTACCGAGTACTCTAAATCGTTAACCACTTATTTTAAACACACAAACACACATAACGTTCAAAGGACGCGTAACATTTAGCTCAAACGTTTAAATGCAGATATTTACCTATAAAATGGACGGGTCAATAACCGCCGGTGTGGCTGAATTGGTATAGAGCAGAGGACGCGTTATTCGAAGATCGCAAGTTCGGGCCCTGGCACCGACAAGTTTTTTTTCCCAACATCCCGTCCCCACGTGTAGTGTAGCAAACCAGTTATCCTAGACTGGTTAACCTCTGAACCTTTCCTTCTCTACTATTTCTACTGTCTCTTGTCTGTTCTCATCAATGCTGCTTACGATACGCTTTTAGAATGCTTAGCCTGGCTGAGACCTTTCACCATCTTTTCTAGAGTAGTATATTGCACTTATAGATGGCTGTGTTTTCGGTTTTTCGAGACTCATCAATACAATTTGTTTTTTTTTGTTTTTTTGTGCGTGGATGTGACTGTAGTTCGTATCTACGCCACCGTAACGTAAACAGCTAACAGGAGCGACTAGCAATACTCACTCCACACTTGTGTCTGTTTGGCATATTTTGAGTAAATCTTGCACTTAATAAAAGTATGTGTTTTCCACATTTGAGCGCAATTTTAATTTGATAAATTCTATCGAGTAGTCAAAAAGTTTTCGTCAATTAAAAAAAAGAAATGAAAAGCATATTCCAGTGGCCTATAATCAGTGCGTCGGGTTACGCCTGCTCGAATGACATCATTGGGACGATTACATCGAAGGCTTTTTTGCAAAAGAACTGTGGGCGTTACCTTGTACATTCATCAATGCACAAGAATGGTATGCCAGTTATGCCAACACTCAATAGTATGCCAACACTCAACAAAGTGTTCTGCATGTTTAATTGTTTCTACAAATAAACATTGGATAGTGCTGCTCTATCAAAACAGGACAGAGAAGAAGCTTGTCTTCTGCGTCGCCGCTTCTTAAATAGGTGTCCGGGCTAGGCTATCAGATATTCATAACTATGCAAAAGCGTTGATATTCCAGGTTGTCCTAATGTATCAGCCTGTATGACTACTCGTGGTGAAGTTGATGGCGTAATGCGTCACTGTGGTGTCTGTGGAAACTGTGAACATCTCGCGTCTTCCATCTTATCGTTGTTAAGACTGCTTATCCGGTTCTGGGTGGCCAACCAGGCTGTACTTGCGAATACGCGTACTTAATTTATAATGAATTTTCGGGCTTGCTCTCATGTTTTGTTTCTTGGTATGACTGTACGAAGCAAAAATTGAGTGCTATACGAAAGCCCTTACTTATGCGCCCAATGTTTATTAAATGAGACTCGCGTGCGGCAGATGCCGCCACGGTCACCAGCTGGACAATCACCTCGTTGAGCTCAATAGTCAGTTGGCGCGTTTTTTCTTTAATTTTTCATTGAGCACAGTATTTTTTCGTGAGACGTAGAGACGCATTGCGCCGACCCGCCCATGTCGAAACTGACGCGAGCAAAAAGAAGCGAACGGTGGTCGCCTCCTTTCTTCTCAAGACAGGTGCGACCGGCGAAGCGAAGGCGCTAGGGAAAAAAAAGAAAAAAAACAGCGCCTAGGGAGAACGAAACATCGTCGAGGCAGGCTCACGGCGCCAGGTCTCGCGAGCTCCGCGCCACGCGGACCCCGAGCGGCGCTCTCGCGAACTAGGCGCCGTGCTGACGGTGGCTCCAGTCGATGCTCGGACTCCGGGAGGAGGCGAGACTCCCCTCGCGCCAGCGGTCCTCCCCGTGAGAGAGCAACCGCGGAAGTCCCCGTCATCGGCCACCGCCGTGATTAGTGGTCAACGCCGACGCACAACAGTCCGGGCGAGGAGGAGGAGGAGGTCTTCGTAGACCTCGGGGCGGTGGGGCACCGTCGCCCTCCCCCTTTGTGACGGTGTGGGGGGGTGAGCGACCAAAGACGTCGGCAGCGCTCCAGGACGTGCAACCTCCTGGAATGGTGTGTGATGGCCGACGTGGTCGGCGTCCAGTCGAAGAAGTCGTCGTCGTCGGATCGTCATCGGCGGTACGTCCGCCTCCTGCGTGATGCGCGCCGATGAGACTCGCGATGACGACGTCCCGCCGCGGGGTGCACCTCGTTCAGACTCGTCGTCGGCGTCGTCGGAGACGTCCGCCGTGTCGTCTTCGGCGGCGGAGGAAGAAGACGAAGCTGCGGCCGCGGCCGCTGTGATCTCGCCGTCACCGCCTTCGACGTCTTCGAGCCGATCTTCGTCCTCATGTTCGGCCGCCAGCGCCGCCGCCGGCCCGGGGGCCGAAGACGACCTGCCTTACCCTGGATTTGTGCCCATCGCGCTCTACTACTTCCACCAGGACAGGCCTCCCCGGTCCTGGTGCCTGCGGATGGTCACCAACCCATATCCTTGGCTACCGATGAGTGATATGCCCCACTTTTTGCTGCTGCCCTTTTGTGTTCTGCAACGCCTTCTTCTCGTCCGTGTCTCTTCTCTCCCTCTCCTCCCCTTACCTGGCTGGCGTCGAACGTGCTGCCTCCCCCCTTCCCCATGCCCCCTCGCCAGCACCCCCCCCCCCCCTGCGTTGCAGTGCTCGGCGATCAATGAGTTCTTGCCGCGTGTCGGTGGTCCTGGGGGGACTAACAGGTGGCGGTGCGATACCCCGGAGCCTGCTGAGTATCTTCGCTCGCGCTCTGCGATGGTGCACGAAAGGAAATGCCGGTGTTCTCGCTTTAGTACGTTACCTCGAACCTCCCCTTAATCCTCGCCGATAAGCCTTGACCCAATGCTTGATACGCCTTAATATTGAAAAGTGTTGACTATAGCAAGCCGACTAGTCCTGATGTAATCCTTTATACACTCAAAGACTGAATCATGTAGGTTATTGTCGACCTATTATTCATAATCTAGTGTATCATATGGCTCAAAGTTGAAACGCGTGGGCCATAATGGCTTGGGGAAATGATTCACCATGTTCTATTCTAACTTTGTTTTTGGAGAGGGATTGGAGCTTCTATTGTATACACTGCACTGTCGATTAAATTGCGAATTCAATAATATTTACCGCTTGAATATACATGAGTTGTTTCATATTTGTCCTTGTCGTCGACGCAAGTCGGAATCACTACGTACAAATGAATGTGACGCAGGATCACTTTTGCTGCCTAATCGATTCTCTAGCGGCAACCTTTTCACATTTCGTAGGCTGAGCCAAGTATTCAATTATCATTACGGAAAGAAAATGTAGCTTCTTTTTTAATCTCCAATGACTCATATGGCGATATACATGCATCCACGTTCATCTCTACTAACGATTTCATTTGTCGGTTATAATTTAAAACCGCCATCATAGGGTATACGTCATAACGATTTATTTTGAAGTTACTCTATTTCATTCTCTCAGTACAACGCTGGTGGTAAAGATACTTTCTCTCGTTCATCACTGCATTCGTCAATGCGTTCGTCACTGCATTCGAGGGGCGCATAGCCAAGAATTTCTCTGAAATAGGTGGGGGGGGGGGGGGGGTCAATTATACTTTATGTAAGTTCGTGCGTGCGTTTGTATGTGTGCGCATATATATCCGCAAAGCAAGCTTGAAATTTTTTTTGAAAGGCTTTGAAACCCACTCCCTCCCTCTAGCATGCGCTATCGAAAGATTCATTTCTCGTCTATCCTGTTCCATTCTAACTGTTAAACTCTGGAAGCACTACCATCCGTTAACGGAGATTAACGTTGTGTAGAGAGGAAGAAGAACGTGTGTGGCAGTGGGTCACGCCTTTAGCAAGAGGAGCCAAGCGCGAGCGATTGGCCCGATTGCTGATTCCCGAGTCCGTTGCTGCCGCCCGCTTTCCGCATCAATAGACCTATACTGTGCAAGTGGTACTTGTGCCAATAAACCCCGTTTCAGAGGAGCCAATCGCTCGCGCTTGGCTCCTCTTGCTAAAGGCGTGACCCACTGCCGCACATATTCTTCTTCCTCTCTACAGTTGTAACTTTCACAAGGCACCCTTTTTCCTCCATTCCACCCGAATAGATCTGCTTTATCGTACGCTGCTTTATTCGAGCTAGGCGTTCAGAATGTAGGCGAGAGTAACGAATTTGGAAGAACCGGGTGCTCTATACACTGCTGCGGCGGGAAGTGCGTTGAATTGCTGTGTAGCACAGAAGAAGAGCGGAATCGTGGCATTTGTTAAGACGTGGCGACGTCGCCAACTTTGCAATCTGCGCGTCGTTCTTTTTTTTTTTTTTTGCCACGTAGTCTCGACTCCCCACGTCTGCCGCGTGTGTGCACTTTGTTTCGCGCCTTCCTGTCGCGCGGTATTCCGAAAGCAATGCGCGCCACATGTGTCTCTGTTTCTTCGAGTGAGGCTTATACACGTCAGGCATTTTGGGCTGCGCCGGCGGCGTAGCTCCGCGAAACAAAACCCCGCGCCGAGAGAGAGAGAGAGAGAGAATAAAATGAGGGAAAGGCAGGGAGGTTAACCAGAAAATGGAGCATTCGGTTTGCTACCCTGCACTAGGGGAAGGGGGATTGGAGAAGAAAGATTGGAAAGAAAGCGAAGAGGGGAATAGACGCGCGCGAAAAAAGCGGGGGGGGGGGGGGAGCTGGGGTGCTACAGTCTATACAATAGGCCGCTGCCACGCAAAAAGTTCAGTAAGGCCTTCACTGATTTTCTGTGAGCACACAAATCATGTCGTCTTTCTAGCACTGATTGTTCAGACAAAGGTCTGTCGTCAAGGCGAGCTAACGCAGCAGCTGGTTGCCGTCTTAGGAATGTGCAGTAGTATACGGGCATTTTCGCCGAAATAAAAAAAAATTGCGGCCGCCGCGGCTGGGATTCGACCCCGCAACCTCTGGGTCGGCATTCGAGCAACGTAACCATTATAGACCACCAGGTCGGGTGGTTCAGTGCCCGGTGGTGTATAGTGGGGTATACTGATAGATTGCTGACCCTATAACTATGCGGTACGGTATACCGACCGCGCAGGCTGGATTTTCGATTTCGGCGAAAACGTGTAAAGCGTGCGAACTTAGATTTACGAGCACCTCAATGAAGCCTATAGGTGGTCGAAATTTAATTTTCGGAACCTTTCAGTACAGCGCTATTCACAATCATATCGTGGTTATGGGACGCTAAATTTCTATCTATCTATCTATCTATCTATCTATCTATCTATCTATCTATCTATCTATCTATCTATCTATCTATCTATCTATCTATCTATCTATCTATCTATCTATCTATCTATCTATCTATCTATCTATCTATCTATCTATCTATCTATCTATCTATCTATCTATCTATCTATCTATCTATCTATCTATCTATCTATCTATCTATCTATCTATCTATCTATCCTATCTATCTATCTATCTATCTATCTATCTATCTATCTATCTATCTATCTATCTATCTATCTATCTATCTATCTATCTATCTATCTATCTATATATTATCGATGTCGCCGGTCATTTCAAGTTGCCAAACTTCATTGTCGCATTCGATTGTTTCACGCACGGCCGTCTTTGAGGCCCGTAGAAACAGAAGCGTACCGCTGTGAAGCATGCGAAGGAAGATCCCATTGCCGCCGTCTAGGAAGCAATACGGGTTAATGGGGAGCATTGCGCAATGTAATTGACAGAAACATTGCAGGTGCCGAAGCCAGGGTTCGCTGGCTCCCACTTTCCCAATGGTAGCAAACTGACTTCATACAGTCTTCACGTCGAGAAAGGGATATTTAGACGTGTGTTATGAAGCGTTTTAAAACAGTAAAGTAACCACCAGACGGTCACAGAATGCGAATTGCATAACTAGTTGGTTAAAAAGTATTCCTGTTCTTGTTTACGTTATTTTGTGGCTCATACCCACTGTGGGGGATGCTCCGACCAATTACAAAAACTTCAGTCAGGATCCTTCCTCGTCGTCACCCACGGCTTCAACAAAATGTACAGTGTCAACTTTTATGAAAGGGAAGACAGTGAAGCGTGGCCTGCGCCCTCCGGCGGCTGCTGGCAGCGCGTTCAAGTGGCAGTGAGAGCCACCACAGTCTCTCTTTTTGCGTCATCTCTCGGCGAGCAAAACAACTATTCATTGCTGATACAGAACGGCAAGATTTGAACCCATCCCCCTTCAAGGCGATTACGGGCTCTCGCGTAATCTCCATGAAGGGGGAGGGGTCGCAAACTTGGCGTTCTATATCAGCAACGAAAGGTGGTTTTCCTCACCGCCAGATGACGCTAAAGGGGGCTGTGATTGCTCTCGCTCCCGCTTGAATGCGCTGCCAGCAGCCGCCGGAGCGCGCAGGCAACGCGTCGCCGTGTTCCCTTTCATAAAAATTGACACTGTACATAATGCCTTACAAGTGTCTAGCGGGTACCACACTTTTCCTAAGATTGACGAAGGTGGATGCTGCCCCACTGCACAAAAATTAAGATGATTTAGAGTGTTGTGGGTGCCACATAAGTCCATCTGTAACAGCTGCCCGAACGGGGTTCAAAAAAAGAAAGACGATCTAGAAGGGCCGCTGTTCCAGCTATCGCTATTGACTATGCTGCACCTTCCGTGCAGGCCTGGCGTTGTTGTTATTTTTTTTCGTGCAGAATCTGACATGGGTTAAATTTTTACGATTACTCGTACACCCCACGCAGCCACTCGATTCCATTTACTTGCAATGCAAACAGCAGTTGTCTGGCTTTCGCGTGCTTTTTTTTCCCCGGTGTATGAAGGGCGTACTAAGATCTCAAAGAATGGTCTCCCCTTTTCTATTCGACCTATTGTCGCGCTCGTGGGAATTCCACGCGTGTGCTATTCCGGGTACAGAGGCAACGAGAAAAAAGAAACATCTGCGATGCAGAGCGCAGTGGTGTATGAGGCGTGTGCCGCGTGCTGTGTAGTAGTCGTGGCGCTGCAAGGAGCTCGATTGCTTTGCGCGTGCCTCAACTGAGAACCACGCTTATCACGAAACAAAATGTGTTAAAGCAAGGCTTCCTATGACTAACAGATGGGCTATAGAATTCGATCCCGACTGTGGTAGTCGCATTTCGATGCAGGTCAAAGGTTAGAGGTCCATTCGCCGTGAGGGGACGTTCGAGAACACCAGGTGGTCGAAATTTCCTGAGCCCTCCACAGTGACAAGCCTCATATCACAACACCGCATTTGTGTTCAGACACTGACGATCTCGGTTTGTGTTTAGAATAAAAAAAAAATGACTGACGATTTAGAGCATTATTTACTGTACTAAGAGAGAGCGCTAAGCTCTCCAAGAAATTATTTTGTATTTGTGTTTGGATAAAGTGGTTAATGATTTAGAATACTAAGCACCCCACGACAGGATTGATTTGTGGGGTTTAACGTCCCAAAACCACCATTTGATTATGAGAGACGCCGTAGTGGAGGGCTCCGAAAATTTCCACCACCTGGGGTTCTTAAACGTGCACCCAAATGTGAGCACACGGGCCTACAACATTTCCGCCTCCATCGGAAATGCAGCCGCCGCATCCGGGAATCGAACCCGCGACCTGCGGGCCAGCAGCCGAGTACCTTAGCCACTAGACCACCGCGGCGGGGCACCCTACGACAGGAGCGCATGAAGCCGTCCCGGGGAGGAGCGTGTGTTTGGAAAAAGTTGTTCACGATTTAGAGTACCTGGTACTCTACTATAAAAGAGCAAAAAGACGTCCCGTAGACCAAGCGAAGGTTTAGTGCTGGTTTAAGAGAATTTTATTTCCGGATATATCTTACACAGCTTATGTGCACACAGAAAGATGGACAATGATGATCATGCGTTTGTACAGTGCAAGCTGTTGTACCACAAATACAGAACATTCAGGACCATCGAGTTGAATAAACTTCTATAAAGCGCTCATGTGTTTAGAAAAAAATGTTTAACGATTCTGAGTGCTTGGCACTCAACTATAAGAGAGCAGTACGCCGTCCCTAAATCTGTTATGTGTGTTTAGAAAAAGTGGGTAACGATTCAGAGTACTATGCACTCTACTATAAGAAAGCACAAAGCCGTCCCGAAGGCCTGGTGTTTAGAAAAATAGTTAACGATTTAGAGCACTAGGTGCTCTACTATGGGAGAGCTGTGTGCCGTCCCTGAGATTAATTGTCCGAGAAGAGATAGAGGGGCGTTAAAAAGAGTGGGTAACGATTTAGAGTACTTAGCGCTCTACTAAGGGATAGCTTAAAGCCATCCCGATAAACAAACGGCAAGATAGAAGCACCATAGTAAAATCCATTGCGAAAACCCAACTTACAATAACGCTCAGGACTGTCGAGACTATAGATGAAATGTGGCCATCAAAAGTGCGCTGGTGACATTCTTATCACTGAGCTCTGTTTTTTCAATAAACCATGCTCTGTTAAAAGTGAACTTCTCAGCGGTAAGCTACTTTTGATACGACAATGTGATCTTTTAATTGAGGTGACTTGTCGTTTTTTTATTTCTGCGTTCAATTTTTGCTTTTGATATTAACGAATGGCCGCAGTTGTTGCCTGTAGCAACTGAAGTGGAGCGTGTGCATGAACGACCGATTCCTGACATGCATGAAGTACGCAGTCAGGGGGATGGGCGGGGGGGGGGGGGACGCATTTGCACACTGAGCTTCCTTTGCCCCACCTTATTTACGAAAGGGCTCCTGCATTCTATTATTTTGTTTTCACAAAAAAAAGTTATCACCTAAATCAGTGCCCCAAACCTCTTACTATAACATCGTCTGAGTAAAATTTTACCTCGGAGCGATTCCAGGTCGGTGCTTACGATAGGGCAGCTTCGCGATAATTTTCGCCAAACTTGTGCCTGCGCCCATGTGGCCCACTCTATATTACTCATCGATAAATGCGCGTATCGCTGAACAGAAAACAGCGCAATTAATAAAATACCTGCGCTTCGTTCAACCTTTCCTTGCGTGTCTGCTTGAGCGCTGCCCTGTTTGCCCTATTTGAGAACTTTTTATTGATGAACTAGACATCGCCTCTTGCCGACGAGTTGAAACGCTATACGAATGTTATGCAGTGCCAGGAATGTAATTAGTTCATTTAATATCGCGCGGAAGAAGCATAGAACCCCACCAGGCGTCAAAGCGTGTTGATCGGGCAGCCAACGGTCGTTTTAAAGGACCAACAATTACAAACTTCAAAAGGCTCATTAGTTACTTTAATCAACAACAGCATCATTGACGCGTGCAGTTGCGCAGATGCCCGTGTTGCCTTATGGACGCGCTGTGGCTACCCCGCAAACTTGCAAAAAGGAATAATTATGTCGTAGTGTGCACTTTGCAACGATACTTACCTCCCCCCCCCCCCCCGTATTCAGAAACGCTGCTTGACTTGAGCTTGGCTTGATACCGCCTTCAATGCAGTACGTTCGCAAAGCGTCTGTGCGTTTGTGCTGCCTTGGCACCGCCGAAAGACCGAGCATTGTAAACGCGTTTGTGCTGCATTGAAGTCGGGGGGCAAGTCAAGATCAAGTCGTCACCCCCGGAAGCTTTTCAGGCCTGCGCGTCACGTGACGTGACGTCGACGACGTCACATCGCGCCGGCCGGCCGGCCGGCCGCCCTTCGCTGGGTGGCTGCGCCAGCCGCGAGCGCTTGCCGCGAGCGCCCTTCACGCCTACCGACTCGGGCGAGGTTCCTTGACACCATGTCCGCACGATTTATCAAGGTATCCATTGATTGTATGGTTTAACGCGCCGACGCAACGCAGGCGATGAAGCGCGCCGTAGGGGAGGGCTCAGGATCAAGTTTTACTACCTGGGAATCTTTATTGTGTGCCGAAATCTCGTACACACGGGCGTTTTTGCTTTTCGCCTCCATCAGAAATGCGGCCGCCGCAGCCGAGTATCGAAACTGCGCCCTAGTGCTCAGCAGCACTACGCCTTAGCCACTGAGCCACCGTTGCGGGGGAACTTATCAAGGTATCAAGAAATAATGAATATCGTGAATGGAATAATGCGTATTTATTTATCACAGCCAGACGCCGTCTGTACAAATATCACAGTGCACATTGTTCTCGGTCCAGGCAGACGACAGGCAACACAAGATGTTGCCCTTAATGCTGAAAATATGCCAAAAGTACAAAACACAATATCTTGCCACATAAAACTCAGAAAACAAAACAGATTGTAACAGCAAAAACATCCCCGAGCTTTGGAACAGAAAAAGCACACTTTCATTTAAATTGTAGGTTAGAGGAAAACATACCATTCGTTTATCATAGTAGCAGTAGCAACACAAGGTATCAGGTTCAAACACTTGCCAAAAAATACAATACATAAGAACACTGGTGACTAAATTGTGGTCCACAGCATGATAAATGACAGAAAGAAAAGTAATTGTACTGCCACAGGTAGGTGCATGTCCTAGGGAAAAAATCAAACAAAAATCTAAGAAAAAACAAATCACAGCCCTATTGGAAAAATTGCCATGGTGGATACTGGAAAACATGGTGGGCGTAGTGGAAATAATAGTGGGCATGGTGGAAATAATAGTGGGCATGGTGGAAATAATAGTGGGCATGGTGGAAATTATGATGGCTATGGTGGGACGTAGTGGAAAATATGGTGGTTATGCCGGGACATACTGGGTGGTATGGTGTACAGATGATGGGTAAAGTGGAAATGATGGTGGAAAGCAGAGGCTAGATAGTGGGCAATAACGGGACACTCTGCCCACCATTGCGATAATGCTGGGAAGCCCTAAGCATATGGTGGGTGGTGCTTATTATGGTGGGCTACATGGTGTGCCAAGCTGAGAAACTCTTCCCACCATTGCGATAATGCTGGGAAGCACTAAGCAGATGATGGGTGCTGCTTGTGATGGTGGGCCACATGGTGTACCAAGCTGAGAAGCTCTGCCCACCATCGCGATAATGTTGGGAAGCAGTAAGCAGATGATGGGTGGGCTTATAATGGCGGGCAAATGATATAGTGTACCAAGCTGGGATCTGTACACTACATGTTCTACCATCATGATTTCCACCAAAGGTTAGGCCTACTGACCGAGCCCGTACAATTGTGTTATCCGTGCTTCCGGGTTTCAGAATACACGATTACGACGATTAAGTATGACAATACCTGTAGCGCAGCCATATGGCATCAATTAACCTAAATGAAGCATTTTTCATTGTGTATGGTGTCCGCTCAAGAAGCAACAAACATCGTTGCGACGCGATTAAAGCACTCCCAGAGAACGTAATTTAGTGTCTTCTCACCGACAGCCGCCGGTCGCACTCGCCGGCACTTCTCTAGCTTTGTACGAGAACTCAGACGTGGCAATTCATGTGCTTGGTGAACCATTATGATAGCGTAATGTTTCCGGTACACTGCATTCGTTTTGGCCAAGCCGTTATGTAGTTGTTGCTTTAGCGAAAGAGCAACAGCATTGCGCTGGCGCGACCGCCCTCTACATTGCGCGAAAAGCATCCCAATACTCACTCAAATAAATTAGGCGGGCGTATCTATGAAATAAGCCTAGAAGCGTCATAAAGCGTGAGCAGATGTCGCCCTTTAGAACGAGTGCGAAACGGATATTAAACTTGGCAGACCCCGCCGGTAAACTGTTGCTGCTCCCCAGTCCACTTGGTTTTTTTTCCTTTAAGTTGTGAATTGTAAAAAAAATGGCACTAGTGCCAATAACATAGTGGCAATCGTTACAGGGCGCAGTTGCTTGTGTTTAATAAATGTGCAATCTTTAGTAGCAGGTGTAGATCTTGTCTATGTTGTGTAGACGACAAACATCTTAAGTTGAACCTTAAGTTTGTACGCCAACTAAGTATTTAACACGCAACCACCGTCATGTTGGTGTGGCGCGTTCTGTGTACTTTCTGGTGATAATGTCATTCATTAAAGAAAAAAAAAAAGTTGGTGTGGCGCAGTGGTTAGCGTCTTCGAATGGGAATCCGCAGGTTGCACGTTCGATCCTCCGTGGCGCCTTGTTTTTTTTTTTTTACGGGACGGGTGTTTTTTATACCGTTTTTATAGAATTCTTTTTTATTTTTTGTGGCAGCTCGTCACGGTGATTCTGACGTCATTTTGCGCTCAAGTGTTGCCGGCACTGCAGCACCCACCATACCCACCATGCGCCATGGTGGGTGTTTCCCACCATTCACCCACTACATTAATCCACTATAATGGTGGGTGGTGGTTTCCACCATGCCCACCATTCGTTTTTTTCCGATAGGGAGTGCACAACATGTCTGTACACAGAGTGCACAAGGAAAGTGTACACAGCTTAGGTACCAAAACGGACTGTACAACTGCTACAGTGGGCACCGAGGCAGTTCGAGTTAAAAAAAAAAGAAAAAAGTACAGCACCTTTAAAAGCTAACAACTTGTAAAGAGATACAAAACTGGAAACAAGGCTCAAACAAGGGAATGTATTGCTTGAGCCAGGTGGCAATAAGTGCAGCGCTCCTCAGACAGCATCGACAGGTTGTTCAAAATTTCCAACAAGGAACTTACTTTTTGAACTGAGTCTGATACAACAGCGCTACCAAGGTTCTTGATTGGTAAACCTTGATTGCAGGCAAAGACTTCAAGGTTTGCAAACACGGTCAATGACGCATTCAAACAAGATTCACGATAGTCGATAATGTTCAAAAACATGGAGCACTCTTCTTTATGAATCACAGTCCACTTTGGAGACACTGACACCCCTTGCAGGCGAGCCCTTAGTTCTTCGAGGGACGAAAACCGGTCTCGTTTTTGCTTCGCTTCATATGACGCCAGCGACTCTTCTACAGCACGGGCGAGTTGGGAGGCTTCTTGTCGGCTCCTCTTGGCGTCAGGGGTTTCTCTCGTGCTCTGGTCTCGTACTGATAGGTAGGACGGACAGCCGGAAAATACCGTTGGGACAGATCCAGGACGCAACCGTGGTACTGGGAGTGCAACTTCAATAACTCTCCCTGTCCTTGGATCCGTCTACGATGTCGTCTTCTCAATGCATGAAGCGTCGAAATGATCCGCGCACACCTGCACAAACGTTTCAAGAACGTCTGAGACGCCACTTCTCAAAAAAAAAAAAAATGTGCTCCCGTTTGCATGACCGTGTTTACAGTCCGTGTAGCTAAAACAAAGTCTACCTACGTTTCGCAAGCATCTAAATAAAAGCGCTGCGCTAAGCGGTACAAGCAACATGAAAGGAAACACGGGAGCGTGATGTCACCGCACTCCACGAAGCGCTTCCACCGAGAGCTTGCAAGAATGGACGACACCACGGCACTGTTAGTGAACAAAGCGCAGCTGACCATCCTTGCTGCGAACGTGCCTTTCTGGGCGATTCTCATCAACTGCTGGCGTCAGCGCTTCGCGAGGCCCGGCGGCCACACGCTCAAGTATTTCCCATCATAGGTGATTTCTACCCGAACAAGCAACGACAAGCTAAGGACAGGAGCATCTCAAATTCTTACCTTAGTGCACGAAGTCGGCACGAAGTCCTTCCTAGGAATGGCGCGTAGCCATTGTTTGAGAGCGTCGGCGTCTTTAGGGAAGGAAAACACTTGTATCTTCTTTCCTGTTTTGTAGTTGCCGGTGCATCCGGGTACACAACACTTATTCGGCATTGTCGCATCACTCCAGCATCACGCACGGAAACGAAATTGCCGCAAAACAACAACGGAAAGCAACAAACGTGAAACACCGTCAACACCACGCCGCCGAACCGTCACCACCGCCGCCCGCGTTGCGCTCGCTGCCGCTGCGGCTTCCCCGAGAGTCGGCCGGCCGGAAATGACGTCAAATTGCTGGGCGCAGGCCTGAAAAGATTTTCCGGGGGTGACGATCAAGTCAAGCAGCGTTTCTGAATACGGGTGTTAGCAACAGTTCTAGGATGCGTCGAGAGAGTCAATTTATCGACTTTCCTTTCCTCTTGCGGCACGATTAGGCGTGCACCAAGGATCGAAGGTTGAGGCTATTGCGACTGAAAATACGACGCGAAAAGGATCTGGTTATATGGTGTCGCGTTCTACTCTTGACGGCGGAACTCGAGTGTCCTCGAAGTTCTCGATCGCCTGTTGTTCTTTAACAGGCACTGACATCACAGTGCACACGGTCCTCTGGCATTTCGCGTCCATCGAAATGCGACTGACGTGACAGAGATCGAACGAGGTCTAATCGATCAGGAGGTTATTTGAAACGGAATGCATTTGTATACAGGGCTTGTTGTTGAGCTAGGCTGTTCATACTCAAGGAAAAACAGACACAGCGCAAAGAGTATATACGAGGACGATGTGAAGAAACGCTACAGGGGGACGAAGTGAAGAAATGGTATAGAGGGATGAAGTGAAGAAACGGTATAGGGGGACGAAGTGAAGAAATGGTATAAGGGGATGAAGTGAAGAAACGGTATAGGTGGACGAAGTGAAGAAACAAACTGACGCCCGTGTCATTCAGTTGGTTTGTTCATTTCGTCCTTGTACTCTTTGCACCATGTCTGTTTTTTTTTCTCTTAAGTGTTTGACCAATTTGCATCGCACCTCCTAACTATACACCAAGCAATACTTTATATTATATCAACACAGCATATCATGCGTCATGCATTTGCTTTCTCTTGCCTCAACCCCATGGCAGGTGGTCGAAATTTCCGGAGCCCTCCACTACGGCGTCTCTCATATTCATATGGCTGTTTTCAATTCAATTCAATTTTATTTCAACATTAAAGGAGACATTTAAGTAGTCACAACAGTTCAATGCTGTGGGGCGAAAGAAAAAAGCTATTAAGGCTTGAGAGAGGCTTTTTTATGTTAATCCACACATATCCATCAATCAATCAATCAATCAATCAATCAATCAATCAATAATCTCACTGGCCTCCTAACATCCTCGTGAAGGTCGGGGCCGCTAACACGCCCAAAACGCAAAGTCTCGGGCAGCTTTCACGTAAGCGGGGTGCATAATTCGTATTAGCAATTCCTGAGCGATTGAACTACGAAGCTTCATTAGGAAAAGAAAAGAATACAGCAGATCACATGCACCTTGGTAATCGATTTTATGGGAAGCATGCGAATTCAGGGTGAATGTGTTCTAACTTTTCATTGAGCGAAACGTTATGACGTGGCGCTCAATGTATGTGCAAATCTACCCATGCACATACGTTTACCAGCCGCATATGTTTTATATTAGCAGTTGTTTGCAGTGGCGTAACGATGCCAACAGTGACATGGATTTTAGCGACACCATGAGTGGAAAGCTGATACTGATATCAAGCGCTGGTGTTTGCACTGGGCCTCACGAAGATGGTAGCCCTCGCCACTGCTACACAACTCAACCTCAGCGGATGGCGTCTAACTAAATTGACGTTAATCCAACATGACCGCTGTATCATAAGAGTATATAGGTAATGTTAATAAATTTTTGATAGCAAGTATACAACAACCACTAGTGACGTTTAACGAACATCAGGGTTATTTGCAAAGTATTTCCGAGAACTGGCGCGGCTATGTAGTAGAATACTTGATCGCCACGCAGAATGCTGTAGGGTCGACACTGAAATTTATTATTTGCTCTTGTACGGTCAGCGCTCTGAGCTTTTTCTCAACGCTCAAGCGTTACAATTACCCATGTATGTTCTTGCTGTTCCTGGGTAGACATAAAACGTCTTTCACCTATGGCGCATACCTGCACACCAGTGGCACATACCTGCAGTGGCACATACGTGCAGGTATGTGCCACTGTTTTTTTTTTCGTAATTGTTGGATGACGTACGCGACGAGGTTATGACATTATTGATATCTGGACTACCGTGTCGTATTCGTCAAGCCATCTTACCCTGTCGTACTAATTTTCGTGTACCCCAAGTTAAGGGGGTGATCATAAGAGCACCTAGACATAGATAGATAGATAGATAGATAGATAGATAGATAGATAGATAGATAGATAGATAGATAGATAGATAGATAGATAGATAGATAGATAGATAGATAGATAGATAGATAGATAGATAGATAGATAATTCAAAGCTCGAGTAGAGAAGTGTATGAGCCCACGAAACAATACTGAAAAGTTCGTAAATGTCTGTGCTGAATGCTAATGTCACTACCCTCCTCCCCCCCTCCCCCCACGGGTTTTCGCACAGTAACTTAACTTTATTTTTGGTTTTAATAAGTCGGTTAGGAGTCACTTCTTAACTAGTAAAGACATACGGTATAAGAAACGTAAACAGCTCTTCTTTGTTTGCTTAAATAACACCGCTGTATGTGCACCTGCTAGCCGAGAAAAGAAAATACCTTCTTGTCGCATTTCTCGCTGTAGAAACCTTAGTGAGGTTTTTTCGATAAACACAGGCATGGTGGCAATGTTGCATCTCGCGCTAGGTTCTGGGTTTTTTAAATATTGACATTGAAATTTCAAGGTAGTCAAATTGCACTTCACCAGTGCTTAATTTGTTTTTCTTCGTTTGTGAGAGCAGGTCGTTATAAAAGTCAAACCGACGTCAGTTAATGCAGGGAACGGCGATTGGTCGGAAATGTGCTCATTGGAATTCGGCGCCACTGACGCGTCGGTTCAGTCTGACTCCGCGACAAATACATTACGCAAGATTCCCAGTTGATACATTGCGTAACAATCAGAGTAACATCTCGAAAGCGGGTGACGTCAACGCGCGCGTACACATTTCACTAGAGCACAATTACTCACTGTCACGCGTGTCGTGTCATCTCTACTCGATTTGTCCAAAAAGCAAGTGAGGCATCAGCATGTCACAGCACATCACCACAATAAATTAGCACTCGCAGTAGTACATTAGGTGGTGGTGGTGGTGGTGGTGGTGGTGGCGGTGTTGCAGCAGGCGGGGTTAGCCTGGCCTGCATGGCCGGCAATTGTTCCGCCTGACAATCTCCTGGATTTGGAAATTGTCACCACGTGTCAGACAGCCCAGTGTCTCGCAGGAAGACCAACGAAATTCGTTGCACGTTCCTTCTAGAGACCGCGGGTCCTTCAGGAAAAATGACGTAATCAACTGTCCGGTGCCTATGACAGCCTTTTTTTTTTTGCAAGGTGCGGATCATCGCTGCTGTTTGCACGTCAAACTGTGGGCAAAGCCAAATGAAATGTTCAATGTCCCCAGTGTCACCGCGGAAGGCACAGAACGGGGGAAGCGTATCTCCCAGTCATTAAAACGCCACTATTCGCGACGCATTCATAGACTCGCAAATACATCGCAATACGCTGGGACCTGCCGTAATTTACACCAGTTCCCACGTGTGACATGACGCGTCGAAGTGTGTAGGGGATGCGCGAATGGTAATAATCGAAACTGAGTGGAATGCGAATTGAAAAGTTTCAGAGCCAAATCATTAATCTAACGGGATGTGGAACAGCTATACCCGAATAAGAAACAGCCGTTTTCTTTCACAATAAGTGTGCCCAAATGTGTACGTCTCAGTATTCTTAGCATCAGTAAGTTTCATATTATTCAATCGCACTACACGAACCACCGGTCATGGAAAGAACTAATTAAGCTTGCAAACGTGCGAACAGTTGGTTCGAAAACAAAATGATGTCCAAAGGGCACATTCGGTCACCGTAATTTGATACCAAAGTGATATGAAAAGCTTTTTGTATTTCTGTGAAGGTTTTTTTGCTGCAATCACTTAGTAGAGTAGAAAGAGCCAGCTCAATATTGGTCGCAGTCTTTGCTACAGTACAGATATTCAAGTCTTTGGCATTGTGCAAGCTATCTTGTTCCTGAACCACGATGCTACCAAAATCAATCAATCAATCAATCAACCAATCAATCAATCAGCGTGTCAATGACGCCACAAAGCGCCAGTCATTGAAGGAAGAAAATAAGATTAGAAACATGACGGCACTTTGTCCGCATACAAAAAGATGTTTGGAGGGTGCGAATGGTCACTGTAATTTCATACCAAATCATTATGGAAATTTTAGTGCGAAATGTACACTGTAATCTCAGTCAATGGAACGCCATATTCGTATAATTTACGGCGCAGTTCTCATATCGCAGCGCTCATAGGTATAAGAGTCATTTCAGTTTTCCAACCATTCTCTCGATCGATTGCAAGCAGCAGACGTTTCGAAACCTGAAAATTAAAAAAATATATATACCCATATTGAAAAATTGTCCCTAATTTTATCTTTTGTACGTGCATTTCGCCCCCGAAGACGGTGCATACTGCATGTCTACCAATTGCCAGGTGATAATCGATTTTCGCTGCGAACCCTGCACAGCGATTTGCAAGGTTTGCATAAGGCCATTGAATTCGGTAATTGACTGCATTCGGTAAATATGAAAGTCAAATATACGTACGAGGTTTTATTGTCACAAGATGATTCATTAGTAGACGAGTTAACAGTATACGCACGACAAGTTTTCCGAACCACTACTAAAGTCTAGGTCTACGCTGATACATTCTGCCAACAGTATAGTAGAATAAATGTTTAAGCATCTTATCTTCTAAATGTGCGTCTACGTTTTACGTAGACCTCGTCGTACAATTTATTTTGTTTGTAGACCTTCCATTGTTAGTAAGCAGTTCATTGCAAACGGAAATGAACGAATTCCAAACAGATCTAGTCACGATGAATTATCTAGAGACGTTCTAACAAAACTGCTTCCTAATTAGTATACGTTATTTGAAGGCCTGGATTACTCGCAAATCATCATTTATAACGAAGCCGTCGCTAGAGAAAAAAAAAAAAAGGCGGGGAATTCGAGAGCTACCATCACTCACTAACACACCTGCTCCAGCAAGATGTGCACAGAACTCAACACAACCTTTTATAGGGCACCTAAATTCTGCGCGAAAGTGCATGCAGCGTTATTCGCGTATAGTCAAAGAAGCAGTTGCCTTTCCTGTCCTTCTGTTTTTTTTCTCCTCTCCCTCCTTCTCCAAGAAAGTCTCTAAAGTTCAGTGAAGTTATTTACATGCATTGGAACATAATATACACATATGCCTGTTTATTTCTATCGTAAACAGAAAACAATCTGCAGATTTTATTACAACTGATTTTTTACACAACCTAGCTATCTGCACAGAAATGTATACGGGTTGTTAGTTTAGTACACGAGTATATAGTAATATATTCATGTAGAAATGGTTATTTTTGTATTCTATAGATCAAAGAGTAACTCCTAATATCCAATATAACTCTATTGATATGTGGGGTTTGACGTCCCAAAACCACCATTTGATTATGAGAGATTCAATATAACCCGATAACTCGTTTGTAGAAAGTCTGGTTGTCTATGCACAAGTTTAAATAGGTCATTCGTGTAGTTAACACACAAATAAACATAATGCAAAATAACAAAAACGCCGACCGAGGTGAAATACACAAAATTTAAAAAGACGTTTCGGCTCCCCATACGGAAGCCTTGTTCACAGTCTCGTACCAAGTTGACTGTGAACAAGGCTCCCGTGTGGGGAGCCGAAACGTCTTTTTAAATTTTGTGTATTTCACCTTGGTCGGCGTTTTTGTTATTTTGCACTATGTTTGTCCCCGACCAGATGGGATTTCGTCAGACTCTTGACTATATAAATAAATATAGGGTTTTTCATTCAGTGCATAGGCTAACAAATTTTGAATATTCAATTGAATTCAATGCGGTCTGTTCGCAGGCTTCTAAGAAAATATGCAAAAAATGTGCGCAGTTTGTGTATGCGAGAGTGTTGGGCAGACATTGATCACATATATGTGCGCGAGGGTACCTGTGTATTTTCCGGGGAAAGCTTTGCCAGCATTGTCCATCATCCAGCATATTTCTAACGTTCGCCCACCCCCCGCGTCGCACATCGCTCGCCAGGGACGACACGCTGTCGCCGTTCGATGCGTCCCATCATCCGCGAACGCGCCTCGCCTTCCCGAAATAACGGCGCGGTCGCTGGGACGCCGGTGCAGCCCTCGACGCCTTTGCCGTTCGTGATATTTTTTCGAGCAAAGTTTGTCATGCGCTACGGATTTCGACGGCGGCGTTTCCGTACGCCAAAAACACGGCTCCGGCGTGCGTTTGAAAACGCTGCCATCAAAGATACACGGGATACTAGTTGAGTGGCCGTGGTGCTCGGGTGCTGACCAGCAGGTCGCGGGATCGAATCCCTGCGACCGCATTCCGGACGTATACTTATATTTAGGTGCAACGTTAAAGAACACCTGGTGGTCAAACTTTCAGGAGCCCTCCACGACGGCATCCCTCCTTATCATTTTGTGGTTTTAGAACGTTAACCTCCTATATTATTATTATTATTATTATTATTATTATTATTATTATTATTATTATTATTATTATTATTATTATTATTATTATTATTATTATTATTATTATTATTATTATTATTATTAAGGTGTGCTCGTCACATGCGTATTGGCGTGCGTCGTTTTAGAATAATTAATGCTCTCTCAATAGTGAGCTTGTCGGCTCTCAGCCATTCAGGATATGGCGATCCGATCTCTCATCGAGGTCGCTCACTTGGCATTTCGCGTTTCCGCGTTTCGTAACTGTCTTGAGTTTGTACGCGGAACATTCATTGTTGCCTGCACCGAATGAAGTGTCGCGCTCAGTGCGAAGCACATGGATGAAAGCTAGTCCAATTCCCGGCATGGAGCAAGGAAACAGTTTAGATGGAGCATTGAACACTGCTAAAGAAAGAAAGAAAGAAAGAAAGAAAAAAAGAAATAAATAAATAAATAAATAAATAAAGAAAGAAAGAAGGAAATAAATAAATAAATAAATAAAGAAAGAAAGAAAGAAAGAAAGAAAGAAAGAAAGAAAGAAAGAAAGAAAGAAAGAAAGAAAAGCACGCATGCCAAGGGCTCCTACTTTCCGGCAGGGTAGGGGAAATATCATTTTCGTTTCACGATAACTGTCACATGTTTAGGCAGCCTGTGTTCTTGTTACGTAAAACACGCATTCTTTGGAAATCGTTGGGCTGAAAGTTGAGTGACAATCGTGGACGAGCGTAAACGGATCACTGCGCTGGTGCTCGTGTTTCTTTCGTCTGTGCCCTTGTGTGTGAGCGCTAGAGCTTCAGTATGCAGCAAAAACCAACGCGCCCGTCCTTCCATATTATTGTGAAAGGACTTATCGGTAGATTCCACCTACGCATGTACAGGCACGGTCATCTTGTTAAAGCAAAACACTACAATGAAAATTGTCCATATTACCGGCTTCCTAACAGCAAGTGAACGATGAAACAATGTTCGCGCGCGTCCCTGGCATGACAAAAGAAGTCATAACTGTCAATCACCGGTAGCCTTACGCGAATCTAAGCCATTATGCTCTTGCAGGAGAGTGAAATCCAAACGTACCATGCCCGTGAGTTTTTCCTGTTAACAGTGGGTACCCGTGAGCAGTGCATTCAATGAACCTTTTACTTCAAATAAGCTCGAATTAGGCAGGCAAACTGCAGCTCAGAGGCAAGCCACGTGTGCACGACGCCGCGCAAAGATAAGTTTTGTTAGAAGACGATGAACAACACTTGATGCACGTGTAACCCGTTTTCGTTAACAGTACGTTGTAAATGTGTTCTCTCGCTATCGTCTGGCAAACGGTGGAAGTGTAGTCGCACAAAACACAGAGCAGGCCAAGGGCTACTGTTAGAAAATACGAGAATGGAATATAGCTGTATGAACTCAGCAATAAGAACAATGGCAATGGTGATAACGTTACCGTAACGTCTAAGGATTGAAAACGAGACAGAAATGAAAACTCTGCCACCACCTTGTGCAGATTGACCGTGGCTCCCACTTGATATTGATATCTCTAAATTGTGTCCCATGTTTTTCGGCGTACGGGAAGGTTAGTATGACTCTTGAAGAGCAAGCTCCGCGCCCACATGGTGAATCGAATGGGTAGCGGCATCTCTAAGGTAGCACGATCTTGAAAGGATTATAGCAGCGCACTTCTCAGACCGAGGAAAAACGTCTTTATTGCAGGACATGTTTGAGAAAGGGTGCCTTCAGCCAAGGGTGCCTTCAGCTCATGTTGAATTCTGGGACACCGTGACGAACCTTAGCTAGATCTTTGATTTATAATTGAAGCAACTCTGAAAAGTAATGGTCCCAACAGGATGCCAAAGCAGATTGTTAGATTGCAGTGAAACCAAGTTGCAAGCGACAATGTGAAAAAAAAAACCACTGTGTCCAAGATATGGGCATACCTTTTTTGCACCTGTCGTACCGGTCATGGTTTTTTTTCCTGACAAAGATGCGCCAGTGTCTGGGGACAGTCCGAAACCGCGGATACGCTGATGCCACTTCTGATAAAGAGGCGGTATGTTTGACATTCGGCCATAACCTAGTGAGTCTCAGTGTTTGCCTGAAGAAGGAGCAGTCAAATAATAAACGCTGAAAAAATCATGGGGCAAAATACACAACACTGGAAAGCTGACTAGACCACTGCTTCTCCAGAGACACTTTGGCACCTGTCCAGATGGCCCTACGGTCCCGCCGTGGGCACATGCTGTCATCTTACCGCACACCTGTTATAACCCATTAACCTGGAACCACCTGTCCACCCAGTACTTCGCCTTTCCCCCTCCAACCTTATCCCACGCCCTTCTTACCGGACGTTTGTCTGGTTGACATTCGCGTCTTCTCTTCTTACCTTCATGCCTTCTCCGTCTTTGCTCTTCATCTTCCTCCCTTCTACGTCATCTGCAGAGGAACTGAACCGTATCTAGAGGGCGCTCTCACGTGCTTTGTTGGTGGTAGGACGAGTAGTCGCTTAGTGACGCTTGGCCCTCGGCTTCGTTTTCTTTCTTCCCTTCTCTCTCTCTCTCTCTCTCTCTCTCTCTCTCTCTCTCTCTCTCTCTATCGTTTTAAGCTCTTGTTTTGTTTCCCGTGCGCCTGGTGTCCGCGGTCTACACGGATTATCCCATTCTGCGTGGTCGGATTAACGGTGCACTGTGTTGTCGCGGAGGATTATCGATGGCTGTGATCGCGGGGAACCCGTCTTCGACCAGCTGCCTACCCTCCGACACTTCCACCACCTCGACACCGACACCGTTGCTCCGCCGCTGCACAGACACCGACGACAGGTGAGTCTCTCGTTTTCTTGTTCTTTTTTCTTGTTGCAGGAACGGGAAGTACGTTAAACGTGGGCCTGACGAGGTGTAAATAGCGTTACGATAGCATTGCCGTCAAAGCTATAGTGGGTTTCATAGGTTCAAGGCTTTTACAATATTCACAATTCAGAAAAAACAAAGGAAAAAACTGGGAGAGTCGATCGAAGTAAGTTACAAAGATATCTGGTCGTGACTTTTATAATGTCCAGGCTGCCGAAGGCCGGTCGCCCTGCTGCTTTTAGGTGATAATCCTGGGAGGATCAAGATGATGTAGATTACGGGGAACCAGACCTTGTAAAAGCGCGCGTCACACAAGAGTTCGGAACGCAACTTACCGTGTGGTCTACAGCTCGGCGCTTGTTTCTTAACCTTGTGCACTGCCCTTTTCGCGCTCTCTCACTTGGTCATTCGCAGCTTGTATTGACTTTTTGTTGCGTTGACACTGCTAACACCCTACTACAATGCGCACTTTGGTCTGACCATTTGCATTCGACTGTGTGCCGTGACAACGTTGCCACCTTGAGTTGCCACATGAACATGTGCCTTAATGTCCACGTCCTGTGCAAGGGTTGTTCTTGCGCGATGTGGAGTTGTAGTTGTTTTAGTGGAGTGGTGCATTGATGTGTCACTCAGCGTACATTAACTCAATGTTGATTAGCCTCGCTGGCGCCACCTCAAGTCTTGGGACCATGGCAACACGTGGAAGTCTAAGGCTTGCATGACGATCTTTTTATGCTACCGCAGCAGTGGCAAATTAAGAGGGCAATTTCCTCTTGAGCTATCACTCACAGTCAGCAGGGTAACATTCAAAGCTATGAGTCATAGTTCCGTGAACACTTTTTTTTGTCTCAAACAGTGAATGCCCGAGGTAAAGGTTCAGCATTCACTGCGTACGCAGGTGTAGGGCGTTGCACCGATATTGGATAGCTTTTTTTGTGCTATTGTAGACGAACGGTGCGAATGAAGGACTGCAGTCTGTTAAGGCTGTTGACAAATAGTACAAATAGCTAACTACAGTCCGTTGACATTGTAGATAGCCAGGGAAAGTTACGGATGGCCGTATACATTGAAGTCGATGACACTAGGATAAAATGACGGTGGCGTTGTTGCCCTTGGAGATACTAAATAGAAACAACGGGCCCCAGTTTGTTGACAATGCCTACAACGGGTACAAATTAAAATGCCGTCGATATATCTTCTTGTCTTTGCAGCCAACGAGGTAAGAGCTCGCACGGGGCAGCTTAAAGCTCTCCGATAGAATAGTACTATGTACTCTGAATTGTTGAACTTTTGTTATGAACACAAATGAAGAACTACAGTCTGTTTGATACTAATTGGTGCCAATACTTCTCTAGATTGAATGCTTACGAGATAGACCTTGGGTGTTGGATGCATGTGCAACGGTGGCCAAAGCAGTAGGAGCAGCGACACTAACGAAAACTTCTGTCATATTATGGGAGCTTGGACACGAATCGTTGCACCATCTTTCCTATCTGGGCCCCGCCCATCTGTTACAGAGCCTTGGCAAGGGATACTTTCTGTATATGTCATCGTAGATAGGGGGTGGGGAGGGGGGGAGACGCTCTTTCGCCATTGCGAGTTCACGTTGTCACAGATGCTTTTATATCTCGCGTCATAAAAACAATGGATTCTATTGTGTTACCTTTAAAGGAAGTATAATCCTAATGGATGCCACGACCACGTTGAATGGTCCAGTTTTCGGACCGCAAAGAAAAAGAAAGTGTTTGGTCTTGTTTCTTTACTGGGACGTACGTATACGAATATATATTCCTATTCCGGTCCGCATACTACTGATGCGAAGAGAAGGAAAGCGTGCTGTGATACTTTGAATGTGCACTTGCAGCGCCATGCATACATTTGCAAAACATTGCGAGTAAAGCACATGCCTCGCGAGCCTGCGATATTAATTAGTGTCACGTGAACAGTTGTAATAATGTGACGCACGTCGTTAGGAAGCGACACCAACGTGGTCGCTATATACGAGCACAGTGCGTGGCAAGCAAGGCGGCAAGGCCTCACAGTTTTGTCTGTTGTTCCAGCAACCAATAAAAGAACTGGCTAAACAGAGTACAAATTGGGCATGGTGTTATACCATGCCCAATTACATCCACGCACATACATGGATGTGATTCCATGTAATTCTATGTAATTCCAAATATACATCCCGTGTATCTGTGCGCATTACGCGTGTTCGCTTTCGTCGGCCCAGCACATAACACGCTGTGACACTTGTAGCCAAGAGAAGTTAATAAGGTGACGCATGGTTTGGCCATGCGTTTCGGTTAGTGTGCTTTGCCGACGTTGAGGGCGAGCGCGCCGAGGATTCGTCGGTGAAGGGAACATTTTGATGGCGCGATGTTTCACACGAAGTTGCGGAGCTAACTGTGGCATTGCGACGGAATAGGGACCAGATTCCGATATTTCGAAAGCGCCGTTGTATACGTACGGCCAATTGCACATTGTATCAGGATTTGGGTGGTGCGCGTACGTAGGAAGTATACGCAGTAAGCAACGAACCCGAGTAGCTCTTCTTGGCGACAAGAAGTCTTGGCCAAGGCTGTCACATGGCAGTAGCTGTGTAATAACGCGAGGCACAGAAGTCACACGACGCACGGTTCTGATAGCTGATGTTCTGGCGTTCGAAGCCATAGGAATCAGTTTTGTTTTGTTTTGTTTTGTTTTCTGATGGGTCAGCAGAGCATCGATTACCGAGATGTCGCAAGTGGGTGTACTGAAGTGGTACGATGTTGAAACAGAAAGCGGAGTGAATTAGTAGACGTGACAAAGATGTGGTACGTATTTGTGAATAAATCTTCAAGAGCAGACACAGAGAGAAATTCCCGAAGCAAATCTCGAGGAAAAAATAAGATATCGGAGTAACGGCGGCATTCTGTGAACCGAGAAAGGTGTGAGTTGCTTGAACCACAATTCCGAGACTGTCGACGTTCGAAAAGAAACACGTGGCCCGACGCACAAACTTACTTTGCCGTTTGTAAGCACGGGTTGTGTGGACCGCAACCGACCCTCCCCCTCCTGGACAATAGCCACTCTTGACCTTTGAAAACTTCCGATGCTATGGTGAGGCGCTGCAAAAGGAACGTTTTCAGTTCCCTTGGCAGGCAGTGTTCACACTACACACACACCAGAGCAAGACACGTATGAAATATTTTGCTTATACTTTAAAGTTTTTTTTCACCCATCATACGTATAAGCTAGACCGCCCCAACGCAGAGAACTTCATCACGGCGAGCGAACATCCGTATGCGATGTCCAATGATTCCGTATGTTTCTGTAAGAATACAAATGTTTCCTATATATTTTCCATATATTTCCGTAAGGTTCTTACGGAAACATACGGACTTATTGGACATCGCATACGGATCGTTTCAATAGATCATGGTTTGCCAACTCTGCATTCTGCTTGGGCCTAAATCACAAAACTCATTATTGAGGTCACTGGGAAACAATTAATTTGTCGTTTTTTGTGTGCACCACGCGCTACTAACCGAGGTACAGCTAGTGCGTATAGCGTGTTGCTGTCTCTTCGTAACCTCAAACTGCGTTTACACGTTGCTGCGAAGCTGCTGTTTCGATATTAGGGAGCTTTAGAATAGCGAACCGCGAGCCCTTGCGGTGCGGTCGCTGCCACTGCGCATGCGTCGTAACGCGAGTTGGCGTTTCCGTTTGCGGACCGCGCGCAAAAAATCCGAAATTGCGTGCGGTAATGGCGGCCCGCATGTGGCCCGCAAGCGCTGGTTTCGAGGCTACGGTGTCGCTGCGATCGTGCGTTGCGATTCGCAGCAGTGCGAACGCTATTCTAAAACTTATATGGCGCCCGCAACGCCCGCAGCGCTTGAAAACGGTATTCTAAAACTCCCTATTGAAACCGAAAGTGATTATTAGGGCAGTGGTATTAAAAGTATACTCATTGAGGTTCCAGGCACCGCGCTAATCGTTGTAGGCTTCTCGGCACGAGTGTTTTCATTAAGAGCAATAACACGAAAATACTTGTAATTAGTGTCAGTGCTTCTTTATTAATTTTCTTTGCCTGGCCGGCTGGCTGTAAGTGCTCTTTCAAATTGCGAAGCATTTGTTGGCGAACTTCGGTGACTTTGAGCGTATCTGTCTAGCCGCTTACGTTTGGGTGCTCTCGTGGTCACCCCCTTAACTTGGCGTGAACCAAAACAAGCATGGGAGGGTAAGATGGTTTGACGAATAGGACGCGCTGGTCAAGACACGAATAATGTCTCTATTCAGTCGCGTACGTCGTCAAACCCTTCCCACTGGACAGTGGCACATACCCACGGGCAGTTATGTGTCGCTGGTACGCGGGTATTTGCCACAGGTGATTTACACTTAGAATCTACCCAGGAACGACGACAACACGCAGGGGCAATTTTAACGCGCGAGCGTTGAAAAATACCCGACATCGGTAGCGTGGACCCCATGATTGCAAATAATAAATATCAGAATCTCAGCTGTAATCAAGTCCAAGCATTCTGCGTGGCAATGAAGCATTTTATCACAGAGTTACGCCAAGTCTCACGGAACTACTTTTCAAGTAGACGCTTAGCTTCGTGAAACGTCAATAGAGGTTGCAGTGTTGCCTACCCAATTTTATAAACATTACATATGTGTTTTTTTCATGCATCCATCACATCGGGCTAACGTAAATTGTGGTTAGTTGCCAAGCGCTGAAGTTTATTTATGTAGCAGTGTTCAGGGCCAGCGTCCTCACGAGCATCAGCGCTTCATATAAGCTTGGGGCGTTGGTAATACGAATTTTCCAGTTGACATCGTTGCGCAAGTGCAAACAACTGGTCATATAAACATCTGCAACTCTTCAACATAACATAAGTCTGTGCATGCAACATTTGTACATATATATGGCGTCATTTTATGACGTTTCATTCAGTCAAAAATTTTGATTGATATGTGGGATATAACGTCCTAAAACCACCATATGGTTATTAGAGACGCCGTAGTGGAAGGCTCCAGAAATTTTGACCACCTGGGGTTCTTTAACATGAACCTGAATCTGAGCACACGGGCCTACATCAATAAAAAAATGTCAACACGGTCCCTATCCCTCTGCGTGCTTCGCATAACCTCAATTTCCAGGTATGTAGGATCTGCCCATTTTTTAAAATTTCTCAGCCACTTTCATTAGGCTAATCCTAAGTCCAGCGTCAATACTGAATAAATTTCTCGCTTGCGATGATTTTTGAACTTAAGAGGTTTATGTGAACACTGGGTGCTCTGCTTCCGGTGATGCTGCAGGAGCAGCACAGTCAGTGAGAGGCATTGGTATGTCTTACTTCACAAGGACCAGGAGGCAGCTGCTTTAAATGAGATCTAAATGTCAGTTCTAAAAAAGAATTGACGTAGAAAAGGCAACGATCGACGTGACGTCTTAAGGCAACGTCATGGAAGATGTACGCTGTACGGTACAGCATTTATGGGTCGTCGATCGACCTTACACAAGTGGTAGTGTCTTATTTGTTCTTCGTTTTTCAAATGTGCTAGCTCCACTGGTAGCCCAAACTGCCGATAGAAAAAGCCACGTGTACTTTTACAAGCTATGAGCCCTATTTATATTCTGCAGGAGTGTACCCATATTTGTAAACTTATAACGAATCGTATGGAGTCGTATTCAATTCTGTACTCGAATCGAGCATGTATCTCGTATTGGAACCGCCGAACGTGTTTAGAGTTCTCTGCGAATAATCAGCGCCGACGGCAAAACCTGGAAGTGACACGTTTGAAGAGCCAAAATCATTTTTGTTGTTTTATTTTTTGTGAATTACCAATATGCATGTATAGATCAAGCCTCTCCGGGATTATCGAAGGATTGCTCACTACCGGATGCTGCAATTTTTGCTTTAAACTTCAACGTCGCGCCAAGAATTGTGTCCTCGTTCCTCTATCATTGTCATGAGATTTATGATGTTCACTTAGGAAACACTACTGAACTTTTAGGTCTCAGTGTTACTTGGCAAGATGGTGAAAAAGCACCTGGAATACTGAGGTAACTGTTGTATCCACCCCACAGTGAATATAAAACAAAGAAACCTCGAAGGCCTCTGTTTGCTACTTTATAACAACTTACATCAGCTTACATATTTGATGTATCTCTTTGTTGGCTAAACGTAATGGTAATGCCACCTTGTTAAAGTTTGTGAATATTTGTTTGAAATAAAAAGTTGTAGAATTCTCGGCCTGCCTTGATAATAGTTGCTTTACCATTCAAGAACTACTCGCACTGCATTCGATACTACGTATTTTCATTTGATTCGATCGTAATGACGACCATTCGATTCATATTCTATTCGGGTCTTAATTTCACTTCTGGCCCACCCCATATTATTCGGTGCTAATCGGATGCCTTGGGTGCTCACTGACCATATATATATATATATATATATATATATATATATATATATATATATATATATATATATATATATATATATATATATATATATATATATATATATATATATGTGTGTGTGTGTGTGTGTGTGTGTGTGTGTGTGTGTGTGTGTGTGTGTATACAGCCTTCATGTATTACTTCCGAAAGGTGACCGGACTTTATAAACGCTTGTCAGATGTCTTAAATAAACATCAACTGCCTGTTCTTCTGCCTTTTAAAACCATTCCTTCTTAATATTTTAATCGAACCTAGTCGTTTGTGTGTAAGAGTCGTGCACATGAAAGCTTAGCCACGCTTGGGTGTTCGTATTCTTCGCATCATTTGTGGAACATGATTTTCATGCATAAGAGAGGATGATATTTAACAATATAGATAATATCGTCCGGCCATAAATTAATAACATCGGGGGTTTTGACGTCCTCAAAGCACAATATACGTATCACAGACGCCGCTGTAGAGGGCTCTGGAAATGTCGAATATCCGGCGTTAGTTAATGTGCGCTGATATCACACTGTGAGGCCCCTATAGTCGGTCACAGCCTAAATATAAATGTAAGCTCTGCCCACAGCAGGCACCGTCCCACCTAGTTTAAGAGAATTTTATTTCCAGATATTTTTACATAGCTTATGTGCACACAGAAAGATGGACAATGATGATCATGTGTATGTACAGTGCAAGCAGTATTATACAGCGAAAATAACTTATTTGCGTATGCAGTGATGTACTATGCAAAAATTGTGCAACAATGACAGGACATTCATGACCATCGAGATGATTAAACTTAAATAAACAGTAAGGCTGGATGAACAAACAAGGGGGTCATTCACAGTGGAAGGTGATGTTTTTGCATTCACCTGTGAGGACAGTTTGCTCTCGTGTTCAAGAACAATATTGCACTCAAAAGATATGTTTCTAATGAATAAAACGAGAATACGCACAGTAATTTTGTCAGAATATGGATGCATGTCTTATTCAATTGCAATCGGTTATTAATGTGACGTCAGACAGATTTAACGGGTTTCAGACCTTATCACTTGCCCGTGCAGGCTTGTGTTTGTTTCGCAAGTTTTAGGTCGAAACATTTTATTTTTTGCAAATTTAATCGAAAATTCCGACTTCACTGCGCTGCAAAACGCAACCTTTTTACGAGTGACGACAAACTTTCAATTTTATATATGCGTAGTATAGGCATTCACATCGAAAACGTGCGTATACATCGTTAGAACGGAAACTGACAGTCGTTGCTCTGTTGCGCAGATGAATGGCATGCGTGCTGCAGTACTTGGGGGGTAGGGGGGGTAGCGTGTGAGTGATTTTAAATGAAAAGAAGAGAAAAGTGAGCCCCGTAACTGTCTCTCAGGGGGAGGACACCTCCACAGTAGCTCACGAGGGGTGGGGGTAAAGGACGAATTAGAAGGATAGGATTAAAAGGTAAAGAGATAAAGAGGAAGGAGAGAGCAAGGCGCAAGGACAGCGAACGACAGAAAACGACGAAAGTAAGCAGGAGATAGGAAAGATGGACACGGTCGCAGGAGTCCGAGGACGGGGCACCACTCGTCGAGAGCTCTTGTCGGCGTCATGACACAGCCGGTCGGCACGATATCCAGAGAGCGAGTCCAGGGAGCGTGTAGTCATTCTTAGGTAGTAAGCAACTTAGAGTGTTTCGCCTCCATCTATATACGACTGCCATGACCGGGATCGAACGCGCCACATTTGGGTCTACAGTCGAGCCTAGTAATCACTACACACCGCGTGCTGAACTCCGGGTATAAATCACGTTAAATTAATCACGGCACAGATCCAGTTAAAATAAAAGATAAAAGATAAAAAATAAGCACTGATTATGCGATTAGCCATAACAATGACAACAACTGTGGTGACCGAAAGTAACAAACGACGACCTCTGTACTGGCTGTAACACTGCATATATAGACAAATCCCACCGGACTTACGTCACGAAAATGCGGTGGCGCTGTCTTCGTAGGCAAGGGCGCTCTGCCTACCGCAGTTTCTAGTGGGCTTTCAGTGTTGCATGGGGTGTTCTCAGTCAAGCAACCAGAGAAAAAAAAACGGTATGATAACGAGCTGCGTCGCGGTTGGATGTGAGTCACGTCTCACAACTTGGTTTTTGTTTGTTGGCGCACATCGAAACCCTCAGTGCTTATGACGTCTCACAACGTGGTTTCATTGGCGCACATCGCCGTAAGTGCTTATGGCGGAAGTTACGTGCGGACGTCGCTATAATTTTACCCATAATGTCGACATTGGCCTACCTGTGTTTACAGCATGGAATGGATCTGTAGTTAACTAGGCTAAGAGACCACGCTCGGCGGCCACAGCGACACGGCCGCTGCTCAGACGCGTGTGCGTATTGCTTATGGCGGAAGTTACGTGCGGACGTCGCTATAATTTTACCCATAATGTCGACATTGGCCTACCTGTGTTTACAGCATGGAATGGATCTGTAGTTAACTAGGCTAAGAGACCACGCTCGGCGGCCACAGCGACACGGCCGCTGCTCAGACGCGTGTGCGTATTGCTTATGGCGGAAGTTACGTGCGGACGTCGCTATAATTTTACCCATAATGTCGACATTGGCCTACCTGTGTTTACAGCATGGAATGGATCTGTAGTTAACTAGGCTAAGAGACCACGCTCGGCGGCCACAGCGACACGGCCGCTGCTCAGACGCGTGTGCGTATTGCTTATGGCGGAAGTTACGTGCGGACGTCGCTATAATTTTACCCATAATGTCGACATTGGCCTACCTGTGTTTACAGCATGGAATGGATCTGTAGTTAACTAGGCTAAGAGACCACGCTCGGCGGCCACAGCGACACGGCCGCTGCTCAGACGCGTGTGCGTATTGCTTATGGCGGAAGTTACGTGCGGACGTCGCTATAATTTTACCCATAATGTCGACATTGGCCTACCTGTGTTTACAGCATGGAATGGATCTGTAGTTAACTAGGCTAAGAGACCACGCTCGGCGGCCACAGCGACACGGCCGCTGCTCAGACGCGTGTGCGTATTGCTTATGGCGGAAGTTACGTGCGGACGTCGCTATAATTTTACCCATAATGTCGACATTGGCCTACCTGTGTTTACAGCATGGAATGGATCTGTAGTTAACTAGGCTAAGAGACCACGCTCGGCGGCCACAGCGACACGGCCGCTGCTCAGACGCGTGTGCGTATTGCTTATGGCGGAAGTTACGTGCGGACGTCGCTATAATTTTACCCATAATGTCGACATTGGCCTACCTGTGTTTACAGCATGGAATGGGTCTGTAGCTAACAAGGCCAAGAGACCACGCTCGGCAGCCACAGCGACCGACACGGCCGCTGCTCAGACGCGTGTGCGTATTGCTTATGGCGGAAGTTACGTGCGGACGTCGCTATAATTTTACCCATAATGTCGACATTGGCCTACCGTGTGTCGGATGGATTGTGTCTGTAGTACAGCCAAGGGACCATGCGCAGCATTAGCAGCCGAAACGCCTCATGCTAAGACAGACCACGTGTGCGTTTGGCTAGGCGGAGTTACGTGCGACGTCGCTCTATTTCCCATATGTCGACATGGCCTACCTGTGTTTACAGCATGATGGATCTGTAGTTAACTAGGCTAGATACGCTCGGCGGCCACAAGCGACACGGCCGCTGCTCAGCCGCGTGGCGTATTGCTTATGGCGGAGTTACGTGCGGACGTCGCTATAATTTTGTACCCATTGTCGACATTGGCCTACCTGTGTTTACAGCATGGAATGGGTCTGTAGCTAACAAGGCCAAGAGACCACGCTCGGCAGCCACAGCGACCGACACGGCCGCTGCTCAGACGCGTGTGCGTATTGCTTATGGCGGAAGTTACGTGCGGACGTCGCTATAATTTTACCCATAATGTCGACATTGGCCTACCTGTGTTTACAGCATGGAATGGGTCTGTAGTTAACAAGGCTAAGAGACCACGCTCAGCGGCCACAGCGACACGGCCGCTGCTCAGACACGTGTGCGTGTATAACAGTCACATCTGCGCGTCTCGCACAGGGCTTCCCTGAGCTCCGCAGAACCACAGCAGCTGCTTCAACGACACGTGCATTGTCTTTTATTTTTTCTCTTCTTTCGTGGCATCGTTCAGGAAGCCATTGTTTAAAAGAAACGACACGTCTTCTTCGAACACTGCGAGAAATATGCGGACGACGCAGCAAGTGCCTAGCGATGCGAGGAACGCGCAGAGAACTCCCGACTTCGAGGTAAACTAGTGGACGCAAAGAAAGACAACGACCCAGAAAAAAAATCACAGTATATCGATGGAGTGAATGGTGAGGAGTGGGGCAAAGCTTCCGAGCGTTTCACCGGTAAACCATGAATCGTCCGTCCGTCCATCCATCCATCCATCCATCCATTCGTCCGTCCGTCCGTCCGTCCGTCCGTCTGTCTGTCTGTCTGTCTGTCTGTCTGTCTGTCTGTCTGTCTGTCTGTCTGTCTGTCTGTCTGTCTGTCTGTCTGTCTGTCTGTCTGTCTGTCTGTCTATCTATCTATCTATCTATCTATCTATCTATCTATCTATCTATCTATCTATCTATCTATCTATCTATCTATCTATCTATCTATCTATCTATCTATCTATCTATCTATCTATCTATCTATCTATCTATCTATCTATCTATCTATCTATCTATCTATCTATCTATCTATCTATCTATCTATCTATCTATCTATCTATCTATCTATCTATCTATCTATCTATCTAACAAGAATGAATTGTCCCAGACAGGGTGGCAGGGTGGTAGATGTTCGAGGCAGTGGCTGTCTCTAATAATTTTAATGATGAACGCCAAGGAAACTTGATTTTCGCATTACCTTATGATCACACCGGGTGTAGTTTGTCCTTTCTTTAATTTGTATAAACACTTCTATTACGTAGCGCAGTCATGTTCTACACAAAGCCTGCAATAAAGAAAATAGCAATATAAACCTACACACACACACACACACACACACACACACACACACACACACACACACACACACACACACACACACACACACACACACACACACACACACACACACACACACACACACACACACACACACACACACACACACACACACACACACACACACACACACACACACAAACACACACATCCACTCCAGCACTTTGCTGCTGTGCGTGTAAGTACATACGATTCGCCCTGTGTTTGCAAAGTTTATAGGCATCCCCACCACTCTTTACTTTTGCTTCATTCCATCCGTCCCTATTTCAACATGGTTTCTTTCTTTCGTCGTTTCGAATTCACGTTATGCTTCACCGTTCGTAGCTCCGAAGGCCACACACTCAATTTTTTTTCCCACTTTGTTTGCTTTTCAGAGAAAGAGCTTTTCAGACAAAGACAAAGACATTGTAACTACATTGTCCCCCCCTCCACATCATTGTTTGCCTGCTTGATAAACGCTCCTCATCTCCGTACTCCTAGCACCCATTATCTCCTCATTCATGCTTTTGTATACTTTCTTTTTCTATTCAAATTGAGCACCGGCAGCTGTTTCCCTCCTAACACATTTCCCTGCTGCACTGCTTTCCTTGCCCCTTTCACGTAATATTATTTATATGTATCTTGTTCCTTTTTCTTTTTCAAAGCGTGTGTAGTGGCCCTTAAATTTGAAGAACGAGCCGACCCATGCGCTCGCCTATATACTGTACGCGCTCACCGTTGGACCTTCCAAGGCGCGGAGGCGTGACTTGAAGAATGAGGCGTCGTGCGAGTCCTGGCTGTTTGCCTTGCAGCCTTTCTACACGCACACGTTCCACCCCCTTTCCTTTCCCCTGCCAACTTTCTTTCTCTTTATTTTTTATTTCTCCTCGTTTCCATTCTTGCTATTCTTGAGCAGTAGCGCGTGAGGTGCATCTTTCGCGTGCCTCGTCGCCGTCTCGTTAGGAATGATCTCTCCCGACGCTACGTTTCCCGCTCGTAAGCAACGAGTGTTGTCGTGTTTGAGGATCTATCTATCTATCTATCTATCTATCTATCTATCTATCTATCTATCTATCTATCTATCTATCTATCTATCTATCTATCTATCTATCTATCTATCTATCTATCTATCTATCTATCTATCTATCTATCTATCTATCTATCTGTCTGTCTGTCTGTATCTATCTATCTATCTATCTATCTATCTATCTGTTCTGTCTGTCTGTCGTCTGTCTGTCTTCTGTCCTATCTATCTATCTATCTATCTATCTATCTATCTATCTATCTATCTATCTATCTATCTATCTATCTATCTATCTATCTATCTATCTATCTATCTATCTATCATCTATCTATCTATCTATCTATCTATCTGTCTGTCTGTCTGTCTGTCTGTCTGTCTGTCTGTCTGTCTGTCTATCTATCTATCTATCTATCTATCTATCTATCTATCTATCTATCTATTTATCTATCTATCTATCTATCTATCTATCTATCTATCTATCTATCTATCTGTCTATCTGTCTGTCTGTATCTATCTATCTATCTATCTATCTATGTGTGCGTGTGTATATAAGTCGGCCCACGACGGTTTTTTCTGGATCACTCATGTCCCTTGAACGATAGTTTCATAAAATTTACTAGAAGGGACTCTGACGCAGCGATCGTGCAGTGAACATGGGAATGATGAGTAGTACACGGATCTGTCTATTCTTCGGGCTCGCGGGCTACCTACGCACTTGTGGCTTTCTTTATAGCTGTACTTTGGTTTCGTTTAGAATGAAAGAGCGAACCGTTCTTGAACTTCGTGACCCGATTTGAATCGGCGAGCCAAAAAGGTTAGGACGCAGAAGTGCTACTGCTTGACATTTGCTGATTGTCGTTTCAGGACAAAGCACACTTCAAGCTCCTCAAAGCCGAGCTTAGCCGGAAGAACGAAGATTAGGCTAATCCGTGTACTACTTATCATTCCCATGCTGGCTGAAGTGTTGTGCGTTGCAGCTCCCATAGACACTAGCGCCAGAGGACATGAGCGCCCGAGATGTAGAGGGCATAGAGTTTTCTATAAGTACACTGGAGTGTACTTATAGGAAACTCTACTTATATGAAACTATAGTGTACTTATAAGAAACTATAAGTACACGAGAGTGTACCTATAGGGAACACATGTCCTCTACAAATGGAACACTAATCAAAAAAGCGGAAGGGCAGACTATCAAAATAAGAATGATAATGTAGGGGAAAAAAAGAAAGATGAGAACGAGGTGTATCAATTTCAAGCCCGTGGAGTGCACTCGCTCGCTTCTGATGTATACAATGCTCGCTGCAGAGCGCGGCATCGCCGGCTGGCTGCCTTTCGCCGAGAGCAAGCCACATCATCCATCAGCGCAAACAATGCCCTCTCTTGTCGGTTTTTTTTTTCTTGTTCCCGATGAAGGCTCCAGCAGCTGGCTCGAGGCAAACTAAGATGGTGAGAGGACAAAAAAAAACGCGTCTTTTTTTCTCGCGGCTGCACTATATACTTCGGCTCAGATGTCGCGCCCTATAGTGTTTCTTGGAAGACAAATTTTAGACGAGATATGAAGCTCTCGTAAACCGCTTCTTCTAGACGTTCGATAAGTTTAGTATTATTGCGGACGTAACCTTGGTGGCTTTCCGAGGTCAATTAGCGGCCGCTCGACATATTTTGCCGATCGTAATAGGTGAATTCGAACGTATACACATAGGACTTGTAGACATTTCTTGTAGATTACTCACAGGCAAGTACGTAAACACCGTCTCTCTCTCTCTTTCTCTCTCCACACACACACACACCACACAAACACACACTCACTCACACAGACATTGCCATGGAGCAACGCGAATAAAACACACGAACACATTGCGGCAGCAAAAAGTCGTGTCCGTTAAATTCCCCCATCTTCGTTTTTCTTCGTTTTTGTCCCTATGATGAATACATGCGTATATAGATAGATAGATAGATAGATAGATAGATAGATAGATAGATAGATAAGATAGATAGATAGATAGATAGATAGATAGATAGATAGATAGATAGATAGATAGATAGATAGATAGATAGATAGATAGATAGATAGATAGATAGATAGATAGATAGATAGATAGATAGATAGATAGATAGATAGATAGATAGATAGATAGATAGATAGATATTAGCCAGCGTGTCGTTGGTAAATCTCCGAGGTCAATTAGCTGCTCGGCAGTGTTCCTGTTCTGATTGATGATTGATTGATTCCTATGTGGGGTTCGACGTCCAAAAACCACCATATGATTATGAAAGACACCGTAGTGGAGGACTCCGGAAAAAAACGCGTTCCTGTTCTTGCAATGGGTGGGTGGAAGGTACATGAGTTGTGCGTCTTTTAGTAATCCTTCACTTCTTGCAGGTCAATATACCACCACTTTCTTTAGATATTTCGTGTAGACCTCTCAGGCGCATGCGCTGACGACTCTACAGATGCTGCTGTTCGCACTTGTTAAATCACATTTGATTCAAGTGCTCGCGATTGAAAAATGCGTTTGGAACACATGTGCTTCTCAAACAAATAAATTCTTAGGGATGTCTCGCTTAAGCCTATACCCCTATAGACATGTCCTCACGATTCGCCAAAAATGTTGTATTTGTGCACGAACATCGCGCTTATTGAATGACACTCGGAGTTGATTCCTTCTCTCTTGAAACATCAAATTATGAACATTGTGACCAATTGTCTCAAAACAAAACTTGTACAAGTTTATTACACATCCCATATATATAATAATTAATGCACGGCCTGTAATTACGATAAATAAACGCTTGAGGTAAATTTACGTTCAGTCTCGTAAGTCTCGATTGTGTATCTCGTGTCTTTCAATGCACCAAGAACCAGTAGAGACCACATAATACAGAACCTCTACGAAAAAAGGATCTACTCTAAAATATTCTCCTTTCATGAGACCCGAGTGGATAAATGCCTTTACTGAGTGTACTCGTCTACAATGTATCAGGCGCCCCTAATTTAAAGCGATACTAAGGAGTAAGAGCTTCTTTGTGAGAATGCGGGGTGTGTTAAAGGCATAGAGTTTCTCACATTGTGAGAAACTCTATGGTTAGAGGTATGGAAAAAGGGGGGGGGGGGACCCTGTTTTTCTCAAGAAAACGCATATCCGCGATCACTATCGTCTTTCACTCTCCATGGGGACGAAAAACAATGAAATGAAAGTTCGATCTCCTCCCCTCCCTGCAGTCCACGGATAATTGCGTTACCAGTGTTTCCCATTTCTTAGTTTCTTTCTGTTCTCCTTTTCATTCTTTTTTTTGTGTGTGCGCGCAAAGAAGAGGCATGGCGCGACTCAATCAATAAGGGTACACAGTGCGACTTGCGTCGGGCGAAGTGTGCTGGCGTTCCCAGAGGCATTCGTCACAGCCCTCCCTTGCCACCCTCCCCCTCCCCGCTTCTTCTGCAACCTTCTCTGCCACGTGTGATTGGCCGTTATATGCGGAGTATGTGGCACTTGGTGGCACGAGTCTGACTATAAAATGAAGGGGTCTATGAAGAACAAAAAAGAGGGCAAAAAATGGCGAAAAGAAAAGAAGAATATGATGACGTCATCGGTGACGTCAAATTAGACAATCCTGTAGAGTTGCACGCGAGGTGGAGAGAGTCGTTTTCATGAAGCCCGTGGCTTGTAGGCTCCTGCTAAACATAGACCACCATTTATCGACCCTTTTTTTTTTCTTCTCCCCTTTGTTTTCACTCCCGGTACCCGCGAGATGAAAGCACTCGCTCCAGCAAGTGTTTTGGAGCGAGCCACAGAGAAACGACGGCGCTCTGCCATTTTCGGTGCACTTTGCGAAGTCGGCTGCATTAAACGTCACGTATGAGGCGGTATAGGCTGGAATATTGGCGAGCGAGATTAATGCGCTGCCCGTTAGTAAAGACAAGTCGCACTAACGTGTAGTGGAGCTGCATTTTTCGAGTAGTGGAGCTGCATTTGTTTTGTTTTTAACACGAAAGTGGTCCAGCAAGACTTGAGTGATGTGTTACCGTCACGGAAATGACGTCGACAAAAATAGTCACGATCATAAGACAAATAAAAAAAAGGTTCCGTCAATGTGAGTCTAACCCACGACTTTGTACGGTAGCCTGTACAGTAAATATAAAACTGCTTCCATAAGGACAGGTTCTGCTTTCGTGTTTTACCGATTCCTCTGACGAAGAAATCAACCATTTTTCTTACGAATCGGCGTCAGCGCAGTTTGGTTGTAGCTCTCATCGTGCCGATGATTTCCGATAGGTCCTCTCCACCCTTGAGAACGACCAGGTATACGACTTCGGCATTTACCAACAGCGTGAGCCTTGCCACTCACAGAAAACATCCACGTGCACGTTTTTTACGCCATTCGCTTTTTTTCTATACATTCGCATTTACACCGCGTGTATTGTTTATAATCGAGTTATCAGCGCAGGTGAAGTGACGCGCACTGCGCCTGTGCTCGGCCGAAAGAGTCAATTATCGATCCTCATCTTTCGTTGGTAGGAGGAGAAGGGGACGAGGCTTAGCGCTGCAGAGGCACGCCAATATAAGCTGCAAGCTGTTGCACTGTTGCGACAGGGCGCCGGTGCTTTTAGTTGAAGAGGCGCGTCGCAATTAGTGTACTGACTGGTATGTGGTGCCCATTGGCAGTTGGCATGGCAACGCGTCAGGTACTCGTCGCAATAAAAAAGCCGTTGTAAGTAGAGAACGAAAGAGGAAGAGATTTTTTGAAGAAGAGCGCGGGACATACAGATAATAGAATTTACTATTTTTGATTATTATTAGTAGTATTAGTATTATAATGCTATGTTCACAACCACCACCACCACTACTAACACTACCACTAGCGCTACTCCTATACTACTGGCACTACTTATTACTGCCATTTGCCAGATATATAGGTCCAATGAAGTGTTTCTTCCCTTTTTAAGAGCAAATAAAAAAAATAAAAACGAGTAAAAATGCGAGAAAAAGATACGAAATCTAATATTGTACCCTATGCCTTCATTGACTTCATTGTCTGTTGGTTTAACTGGGTTGCGTTTAACAAAGAACCCAGTCCTTCATGCAGTTTCTCTTTTGTTCTAAGAAATGAAAACCTGAAAACCCGCTTTTCTATTTTGGTTCACAGGGACAAACAAAAATAATGAAGCCAGATAAATACAGAAGGTGGGAAAGGAGGGGTAACGAAGTGACCGCAGACATGCAGGCAGTCACATGGGTGCATGGTTTGTAACATTATATGCGTTTTTTAAAAATTATTATACTACTTTTCTATTACTCAACTATACAATATGCTTCGACAGCTAATTCTAATTAAAAAAATCACAGCGTACCATGAAGTGAATGATGATGAGGGGGGTGAAGCGGCCGTCCGTTCGTTCGTTCGTCCGTCCGTCCGTCCGTCCGTCTATCTATCTATCTATCTATCTATCTATCTATCTATCTATCTATCTATCTATCTATCTATCTATCTATCTATCTATCTATCTATCTATCTATCTATCTATCTATCTATCTATCTATCTATCTATCTATCTATCTATCTATCTATCTATCTATCTATCTATCTATCTATCTATCTATCTATCTATCTATCTATCTATCTATCTATCTATCTATCTATCTATCTGTCTGTCTGTCTGTCTGTCTGTCTGTCTGTCTGTCTGTCTGTCTGTCTGTCTGTCTGTCTGTCTGTCTGTCTGTCTGTCTGTCTGTCTGTCTATCTATCTATCTATCTATCTATCTATCTATCTATCTATCTATCCGCATGTCTATCCGCCCGTCTGTCCGTCTGTCCGTCCGTCCGCTCGTCTGTCTGTCTGTGGATATGCCGGCCTGGCGACGCCGCTTGTAGGACGCGGGATTGTCCTATACCACAAGGAGCTTCACCGATAACATATAACTTACCGTTTATTTTCACATGCCAACGAAAACAATTAACTCATGAAGAGGTCTTGAGAGTAATAAGAATATGTGAAAAAAAATACTGAACATTGATTTCGCTTCTAAATTTACGACATTTCCATGCACTTCAACACAATTTCATGCACTTCAAACTTCCATGTACTTCCTAATGTAGGTTAAGTGCATTGACCACGAAGGCAACTAAGACGTGGGAGTTATGAGAGGACAAAAACACCTTGGTGCACAGAACTAGATAAAAAGAAGTTGTCTTTCTAGCAACGCAGCATGCAAGTTAGGTGCTTATGCTAATTAACAAAGCATGACGACATTTAGGACGTCCTCCCAATCGCGTAATGCCGGGAACGATTCAGTGGGTGAAAATTAGGTAGTAGCTTAGAGTCTGTGACCGTGGTAGAAGTTTATACATTTAGACATTTCCATTTCTTCAAGCGATGGTGTGGTACCTTCATGTCTGGCAGCATCTGGTTATGGGGCCACCGGGATGGCCTTATGCTCTCCCGTAGTAGAGCACCAAGTACTGGAAATCGTTAACCAATTCGTTTCGAAACACACATGACTGCTCCGTATGAAAAATGCCTTCGCATTCAGGTCACGTATACGGCCAATGCGCGTCAGCTCCTGCATTAAACCTTTTCTTTTGGCGCATAACGTCAATGACCTGAGGCGAATGAATTGTTATCACGTGTCGCCGTCGTGAACAAAAGACGCACGTTGTAGAAAAACGAAACTGTCTTCGCGCAATCACTATAAACTCGTTGGGGGAGACCCGAATTTTCATAGGCAACCTTTGAGAATCGCATCTGGCGGTTTCTAAAAAAAAAGCATGGTTCCCGTTAGGGAAATTAACCGTTACGATGCTCTGTAGTTCTAGTGCTTGACCCCTCACCCGCAGGTCGCGGGTTCGAAAACTGACCATGGAAGTCGCATTCCAACGAGGGCGAAACAGTAGAAGTGCGCGTGCTTAGGTTGAAGAATTCGCATGATGGACGCAGACAAAGACGAAAGGGTCCACAGGAGGTCACCCGTAGTTCGAAACCTTCAGGTTGCGGAACCTGATTACGATTACGATTCCTGATTATGATTATGACAAGACAACGTGTGGAAACACGTTGTCTTTCCCAATCATACCTTGGCTTCAGGAACCGAAACCCCAACGATTATTACTCTCCCCGAAATTCGCATATCTTTCGAATGTTAGGCAACGGTATTCGAGTGTTTCGCGAGGAGGTCTTGAACGTTTACTCCTCGGTATTTCGAAACGCCGAATAAACGTTCTTGAATGTATGCGTGCTTGCGCGCTTGTAGGTGTAGGTCTTTAGTGGAAGTTGGCACAGACGTGACCTTCCGCATCTCCATATTTTCGACGCGGACGCATGGCCGTCATGGCGGTCATGGCAGTCATGGCGGTCATGGCGGTCATGGCGGTCATGGCGGTCATGGCGGTCATGGCGGTCGCCTTTCGTCGAAGGCGAAATTTTAGGGGTCAGTGTACTGTGCGATGTAAGTGAACGTAAAAAAAAACAAAACACCAGATTGTCGAAATTGTTGGAGCGCTCCATTACAGCCTTCAACTCCCGCGTAGTAGAGTACCGTGTACTCCAAACCGTTAACCACTTTCTCCAGCACACAGCAGTATTTAAATGTTCTTCATGGTGAAAAAATGTAGGCAAGCCGTGGGCGTCATTTTCGTGGGGACAGCTTATTGCTCTTCCATAGCATATAGAGTGCATCGTACACTCTAAATCGTCGAACATTTGTTCGAAACACACAGTTTCGGCACGTAAGGCCTCATAACTTATTACGATGTGCCTGTGAGCTTACGAAAATTCCCATTTAGAGGAAGGTAATTGACGAGAAAAAAAATTTGATGATAACGCATGAAATGGCGCTGTGGTTTTACGGAACGCACTGGAGCATCATTTGCAAATTTTTTTTCGTTGCTTTTAGGGGCAATTAGTAACGTTAGCTAAGATCTATTCTCTTCGTTACATAGCGTTTGTTTTTTTAGACATTGCTCATTTGCTTTTTCACTCGACAATAATCCCTGATGCGGATGTCATGAAAAACACGAGAATTATAAAACTGATTCGAAGGTTTAATTCATTTCCGGTGTCTGGAAGACTCGTTGGCATAGTTTTGTTTTCTTTTTTACTATTTTTCGTGGCAGCAATGTACCGCCACAGCCTTGTGGGAGCCACATTTAAACGACATGCAGAACTGAGAAAGAATTTAAAAAAAAGAAAATATAAAAGTAACCGAGATCAATGTTGCGAAGTGCTCTGTTTCGGTCATTCCAGAAATGGTGGGGCAGCTTTGGGTGATCGCTTTTTAAGTAGGATCGAAATCCTCTCGGGCAATGAAAGAATAAGAAATAAAGAAAAGAGGGGAAAAAACCAAGCGTTGAGAACTGGAAAGGATGGTGCATGTAGTGCCCTTTGTAAAAAAAAAGACAATAGAAATGAGAGAGAAGTGATGGCAGTCCCGAAGTCGATTTCGGTCATTTCCGCTTTTCTTCGCACCCCCCCCCCCCCAGTTCCTAAAGCTGCAATTGAAAGTCTTTCTTACTTCCTCAATATACTACCCGACTTTAAAGACTTGTCCGCAGGGTCGTTCTTGTTCTTGAAATTAAAAAAAAGAAAGTCAGCGAGTGGCAATTCTTTTCTTTTTTTTTTCTTGTTTTTTGCGAAGACTTGGCACGCAGTGAGAACACGTGTATTTGAGAAAATTGTGAACAAGCAAGAGGTCGCAAATACACTTACGCCGCGGTCTTGTGTTCCCTCTAGTAGGGGTTATTGCTTTTTAGTTTTATTGCGGTGATTATTTTAAAGGAAGCAGCATACGTTTTTCTCTTAACTCAATCGAACATCTGTTATTGATTCGCGTTCACACAACGGCGGTGAAAGGAAAGAAAAAGAAAAAGCTTCCGTACCCTTATTGTACAGCTTGCAACAGATACGTTTTGTGTTTCATCGACTCAAAGAAAAAGGAAAAGAAAACATGTTTGTCGGAGAATGGGAAAGCCTCTTGGCGTGGGTTCTCAAAACAGTTTAGCGGCGGTTTCTTATATTTACTCCAGTAGGTCTCAAAGTAAGTAAATAAAATAATTGGCGGCAGATCCACAAGGTGAATGATGATGAGATCGCGCGAAACTCCTGGAAGTAATACCGTGAAATTTTCTTCCGTTAATTCGCCCAATAAAGAACACCTGGCGTCTTTCGTTAAGCAGCTGGCGTCTTTTTTTGTTTTGCTTTAGAAACATCTGGCGTCTTTTCGTTGGTTTATTTCATCAATCAACGGCGTTTCGAACAAAATTTTTTTATTGTTTAATCACGCACAGGAGAAATCTCGACAGGCACTACCATGGAGGTAAACAATGGCTGCTACTGGGAATGAGAGACAGCAGAAGTCGGCTTTTAAAACTTCTACAACATGCCAATGACTGCTAATGGGGAATGAGAGACAGGAGCATTTGGCTTTTAGTTAACGCGCACTCCGCGATTTTTTTTTTATTGTACTACAAAGCACAGGACAAATCTCCCACCGGCACCACCTTGCAGGTCAAAATGTAACACTTGTTACACACTACGACTACTACTATACGAGGGACGAACAGGTGCCGCTTTAAAGAGCTTCGCCCCTAAAATAACTGGGAACGAACAGCACGAGTCACAAATGCGTTTCAAGACAAAACATGCACGTGGCACTGGCAATCAGCGTATGGCGTTTAGCGACGCGCGCGACAGTGGTGCAGACATGAAAACGCGTCCACGCAGAATCCCAACCCAGCCGTATACATACGGCCACCCTAGATCCCTTAACGTGTCTAATTATGCGGCTCTTATTACGTTTCGGCAGCATGTCGGTGGTGGCGAAGACGCGTAAGGCCTGTGTGCTTACATTTAGAGACACGTCCATCACGCCAGTGAAGACGAGGAACGAGCACGTCCCAGACCGCATATTCTCTTTGTGCCACCAAGGTACAGCGCATGTAAGGTAACCACTACACGTCATAACAATGACGCTGACGATGATGATAATGATGATGACGACGATGACGATGATGATAATGATGATGACGAAGATGACGATGATGATGATGATGAGGAGGCGGAGGAGGAGGATTGATGATGGTGACGATGGCGACGACGACGACGATTATTATTATTATTATTATTATTATTATTATTATTATTATTATTATTATTATTACTATTATGACGACGACGACGATGACGACGACGACGACGACGACGACGGCGGACAATGACTGGCTGGTGCAGTGCATGGCGTCTCGATATGCTCTACGATGCATTTCGTACGACTGGAAACAAAAAGCAGGGGAACGGGCACAGACCTCGTCCTCGCCAAATTCAGGGTAGATCCGAATACCGCAAAGCAGTAATAATGAAGGACAAACAAAATTCACAACTGAACACAACGCACCAGTTATGACCAATAAACATTGTATATAACCGTACACCACTTGGCATTCATTTACATGCGTGAGGGGTCAATGTCACGGGTGATTTTACGGTAACACCAAACACTCCCACTCCTTGGCCCACTCATCATCATTCACTCCGTGGATATGCCGTGTTTTCCTTTGAGCCGCAGTTAGCAAGTGGCGCCGAACTCTGTCGCGATGTCACGACGACATAACAACAGGTGGTAGGACATCGAAGCTCCACCATTCGCGATCAATACGGGTATTGCTGTACATGCATTAGCCCCCGCCGAAGTATGACATACGCATACACCTCCCGCCAACCCACCCCGGGGTGGTGGACAGCGAAGCATTTCATATGTGCTGCAATAAGCCTTAAACGAGCACCACGCTTGGCAGCAGCGGCCAAACCGGGGCGCTGCGAAACCGGCGACGCTGTAGTCTACACTGTTATGAATATGCACGGCAGGGAAGGAAAGGGGTGGAGGGTCGTAATCGATCGTTCGTTCGATACCGTAGCCGCGGTGACATTTGCATAACACCCACACGCGCAAGCAACGCGCACGTACAGGTGCAAGAAAGCCATCACCCCCTGTCACGGGATCTTGCAACTGGGATTGCTGGCAAGACAGTCGATCGCTGAGCGCCTGGGAACGAGCTGTCTTCTTTTGTTCGAAGAACGGTGCACGGTGGAGGATTCGATATCGCGAGGTGGTGCGAAAGCGATGTCGTTGTGTGGTAATCGTAATTATAGCTCAGCCAGTTATATATAGCATTCGTAGTACGAGAAGAATTCGATTATGCCTACGAGTGAGGGCCTGCATGTACACGCTCTATCCGCACAGCCGCACCACACGAACCGGAACACCTGCCGCACGCAAGTGGAGGGTGAAAGAGCGTCGCTGATACGCTCTTTCGCCTTCTGCTTGCGTGTGGCAGGTGTCCCAGCACGACGCTCTTTCGCCCTCGACTTGCGTGCGGCAGGTGTCCCTGTACACGCTCAATCCGCACAGCCGCACCGCACATGGCGGGACACCTGCCGCACGCAAGTGGAGTGCGAAAAAGCGTCGCTCATACGCTCTTTCGCCCGTGTGGCAGGTCGTCGCTGATACGCTCTTTTGCCCGTGTGGCAGGTGTCTCGGCACGACGCTCTCTCACATTTACTTCTACCCTTTTTATCCCTCCTCACCCCCATCCCTTGTGAGCCCTGTGGCGGTGTCGCTCACTGAAGCAGACAATAACGGGGCTCACTTTTCTCTTCCTTTCTCTATCTTAAGAACCACTCGCAATACTGACTGTTGGCCTAGTTGGTACTTGCTAACTGACATGCTTTGGCGGCAAATAACACACACACAAAATAAAGAAACACTCAACGACAAGCACAAGCAGTGCTTGTCGAGTGTTTCTTCACTTTGTGTGTGTTATTTGCGGCCAAAGCATGCCAGTTGTTAATGTCAAGGGCGAAATACGTTCGTACGTGCGCACAGGCGCTGTAGTTGGAAGTGTGGCAGCTTGGGCTAGTTGGTATGGCATGACGATAGTTATGACGATAGTTATAGACACGAGCGCTCGTGTCTTCCGTGCCCTTCTTGTCTCTGTGTCGTCGTTTTGTTCTCGCGCTATAACTATCGTCATGCTGTAGTTGAGCAAGGAGTGTACACGTGCACGCGACAACTGCGAGGCTGGTCCTCTCACTGCAGTGCCAAGAAACAAGGGGCAGTTTCGTAGCAGAGGGTGGGAACAGGAACTGACGTTGACTTCACTACTGTTTTTTCACACCTGATTAGGTCAATCGGCGAGCTGATTTGGCGAGCTGCGTGCTATGTCACGTCGCCGATCGCCGAGTTGACGTCACAGCACGTGCAAGGCGGTCGGTCAGGCGTATGAAAGATGCGCGGGAACTGTTTTTTTTTTTTTGAAATAGAGGCTGTGCGCGGTGCGCAGCGCTGTAATATTCAGAAAACGTGATCGCTGTGGTCTAATCTACGAATCGCCGAGCTTGTATTGGGGGTGTAAAAAAAAAGTCGGAGCCTGTTTACTAGCCCTTTAACAACCAAATATGAGGCGCATTACAGGAAGATAAAGGCTTTTCGTTTCTCTCAAAACTATATCGCTCGATTGAAAAGTGCTGCACGAATTTCTGATAACAATTTCGTGAGACGCGAATGTTTACGACGCAGAGCTAGCAACACATTTGCGTCTTTGTTGGTTAAAGGCAAACAATTAAACAATGGAAGCCATTTGACCATATCAATTTCAAGAAATGCTAGTTCATGATTGTTCATGCGGGTTGCTCTTTGAACTTACGACCTGCTCATTGGGACGGATCACTGTTCTCCCATAGTTGAGCACGAAGTACTCGAAATCGTTAAACATTTTTTTTTCTTCTAAACATGTGGGTTCACCGGCAGTGTTACTGCACGTTGTGGGTGGGGTCCACGGGACGGCTCTTGCTTTCCCATAGTAGAGCCCCATGTACCCGAAATCATTAACAACTTTTTCCAAACACACCATCGAAAAACGGCTCTTCGCTCTCGCATAGTGCAGTGCCACACTATCGTCAGCACGACATCATCAAGTGTGAGGCCTGCGAGACGGCTTTATGCTCTCCCATATAGTAGAGTACCAAGTACTCTATATTGTGAATCACATATTCGAAACATTCCTATGTTCGACTTATGTCGATTGGTACACCGGGGCAGCTTTGTGCCCTCCTGTATTAGAGTATAATAAGTATACTCTAAATTGTTACACTCTTACTTTTTAAACGGACAGTTGAGGTCACTGTTGTTTCTGGTAACGCCTACACACACACACACACACACACGCACATATATATATATATATATATATATATATATATATATATATATATATATATATATATATATATATATATATATATATATATATATATATATATATATATATATATATATATATATATATATATATACACACACACACACACGCACATATATATATATATATATATATATATATATATATATATATATATATATATGAGAGAGAGAGAGAGAGAGGGACGGCCACATCAGTAAAAGTAGCCCGTTTTAACGCGATAGCTAAAGAGCTCTGAAGCGTGGAAGCTTGGGCAAGTTGGTAGGACATAACTGAATTCAGTAACTAAAGAGCTCGTGTCGCAGAAAACCCGCCACCGGTATCGGCCTCGTTGGTTGTGAGCGAAAAATCGTCTTTGCGTCTGTGACCGAAAAATTAAGTTACCGAGATAGCCGCGGGAGGCCGCTATCTGTCCACGCGTGCGCGCGCTATCACACTGGAAAAGCCGCGCATTTGAAGAAAAAAAAAAGAGCTCAAGGTCACGAGGCGCACTAGTTTTTTTGCCCTACCACCCCTCCCTGCTTAGCCTCCAGAGCCTTCGCCGGGACGAGAGAATAGATAATGCAATCGCAGCATGTGACTAACCTTTGTAACTCCACTCGCACTGGACAGATTTTTTTTTCTTACCTGGCACGGCTTTTTGTTCTCCCATATCGGAACGCGAATCTTAAAATCGTTAAACACTTTTTCTAAACACACATACACTTGATTAGTATGTTGCCTAACCGCTAAGTAGAATGCGTACAGAGCTCTATGGCGTTCACAATTTGTTCGATACAAATTTGTTTTCGGTTCAACATGCTTTAGGGCGCCAAACTCGACATGCGTCGAGCTTCTCGTATGTTCACCCTGGAAGCACAGTAGATCGATCGTGTACTGGTAATCATTCACCCTATGTTTTCGAACCTCGTACTCAGAGTGCTCAATGTCGTCAGCCATTTTTCCTTACCCATTTCGAACCATTTTATTTTGAGGTACAGCTGGCTGCAGAGTTCACGGCCCTCAAAATCGTACACACGTTTCCAAGAAACAAAAAGGCGGAAAATTCCGCGCTCGTTTCTTATGCGGAATACTTTTAGCGCGTTTACAAAAAAGTGGTTAACGATTTAGAGTACTTGATACTCTTCCGTGAGAGACCATATATACTCTTCCATGAGAGACCATATAGACGTCCCGTAAGCCTAATACTCGAAACTAGCACGGGGCCTCAAAACGGCTTTCGTATAGACGGTTTAAAGATTGCAAGCTTCGTGCCCCATAACAAACTTCCGGTCACCTCATTTACCAGCTCGCAACGCCAAAACAGGAAGGATGTTTCCACGTTTTTTTCAAGGGCAAGGAAAGTCTCTTATTGGTTTTTCAAGTAAAAGAAACGTGCGTAATGTTCAAAGCGCTCTCTTGTAGTTTTTATATAGCTCAAACGATCATTTTTTTGAATATATTTTTCCGAATCATGAAATGAAAGTGTAGAAAATCAGCGGGCCATTTTCTCACGCCCTTCTTCCTCACCTATATGCTATTCTGGCACATCGGTGGACGGAACGGGGGGTCATCAAGCATGTCTTTTTTGTGCAATATTGTTCTTGAGCACGAGAGCAAACTGTCCTCACAGGTGAATGCGAAAACATCACCTTACACTGTGAATGACCTCCCTTGTTTGAGCATATAGCCTCACTGTTTATAGAAGTTTACTCATCTCGATGTTCATGAATGTCCTGTCCTTGTACAATTTTTGCATTGTACATCACTGCATGCGCAAATAAGTTATTTTCGCTGGATATAACAGCTTGCACTGTACATACGCATGATCATCATTGTCCTTCTTTTTGTGTCCACACAAGCTATGTCAGATATATCTGGAAATAAAATTCCTTTAAACGCGAAGCACTGCTGAACTCTCGCATTTGCTGCTCAAGAACTTCACATAACTTTAGGCTCTCCCATAGTAGAGTACCTACTACTCTAAATCGTTAACAACTTTTTCTAAACACACAGGTTCTACGCGCACGCTCTTTCGTTTGCGTTTTCTTCATTGGTGCGGCTGGGAATACGAATCACCCCACGCTCTGTTGCTGCGCGGGCATATATAGTAACTTCGTTACTCTATGACACGGGTTTCCCGGTGTGGGACCACGTTGGAAATTTCGACCAGCTGTGGTTCTCTAACGTGCACCTAAATCAAAGCACATGGACCGCGTACAATACCGCTTCCATCGATCCATCGAAAACGCGGCCGCCATGGCCGGGATTAAATAGCGCGACCTTCCTAGTGTCTGTCGTATGAATTGTATGCCTAGTAAACTCTCTGGTAAGGTGTATGTCGTGTGACGTGTTTCTAGTGTATGTCTACTAAAGTGTATAGCACCACGGCGACGAGACCATCATGGCGGGTTCCCTCGAGAGGTGCCGACAGCGTTTGCGTGAAACCTGGTTTCAAGGAACATTGCCGCCCGTATTTTGAAGAGCGTTATTCATTATTTAAATTGTTTTCTTTTAAGTGTGAATACACTTTATAAGCGACCCCAAACCATCCACCGCCGTCGGCGGCGTCCGCAGTCTTCTCTCTGTCTTTAAAAGAAAGAGGACTTGGCGGGCCGCAGCGCGACGCTCTACCGAATAAGCCACGGACGCGACGCTGATATCGGTGTCAGTAACGCGCCTTATACCCCCTCCCCCTTCGCTCGCTCCTCCGCTCTCCTCGCTCGCTGCAGCTGCGCGCGCACCCCTCTCTCTTGCGCGCCCGCCTTCTATCTCAGTCTCCCGTCGAGAGCGCGTCGTGAGGGGGAGTAAAGTTAAAATCCGTTGGCATTCGCCAGTGAGTTAACGTAAACTCCCCCGTGTGATCAAATTGCGATTCCTGGGAACCATTACACCATAAAGGCACCATAGTGTGATTAATAAATATAATAGTGCGAATTAATAAATACCCCTCATAGCATCACCCCGTGTATTCGCACTTAACCATGTTCACCCTCGGGGAAATGCTTGGGAGTTTTTTTTTTTATTGAAGTAGAAAATAAGTGAAGGACTTTTTGTCACCGTTACTTGGCGATGTCTACCCCTGTACACTTGATTGTTACAAATAAAGAAACAAAATAGCATTTATGCATATATGCAGTCCTACATAGGGGAGCGCAAAAGTTTTCCTATCGGCAGAACAAACACGTAGACGCCACGCTCACTTTTAACTTTTTTTCTTGGTCCGCTCAGCAGTCGTCACTAATCTTCCTTTCTTCGAAGAACTGTTGCAGCACCTTCATTGCTTTTCCATTTGTTTTAGATGGTCATGGGCCTAGTATTTTATTCAACACAAATGACCGCTTGGAACCTAACTCGTCCTTTTTTTCTGGTACGCTGTTTTCAACCTTTACCTCGTGGCAAAACCTCTTCCTGGCTATTCTTGAACCAAGAGCCGAAGTAACAAAGTTTAAGAAAACGACGTAGTCATTCTGGAGAAGATAGCGTCGTATGAAGTACGTAGCAAAACGGCAAACGAACAAGAATCGCTGTAGGAAGCAAGAGCCACAGTCGCAGTTGGGTGGTCGCTTGGTTCCTCAACAACTTGGCGCAACCCACCTAGGGGAATAGGACGGTGCCTCGCTTTGAACCGGCCCAGACATTGACATTGCCGAGGGGGGGGGGATGGGTGTATTCTCAATCGAAAATTCTTTGCGTGTGCATGCACGCATACATCAACACACGCACGAACATAATAGAGAGTTTTAGTACTGCGGAATGGTGCTACGTACGCATCACGCAAGCGCCTTGCGTTACGTGGCGTCGTTTGCCACTAATCGGCTTTTAGTACGCCGTAGTACCCGCGTACGTAACGAGCGTGAAGCGTGTTGCGCCATCTGATAGATAAAAATAGAAGCACGTGTTGTTGACAGCCAATGTGAGCCAATCCAAGTGTTATAGCCAGATTATGGCCATACTTTAAGCCACAGAGCCGGTCGGTGCTTGCCTTCGATGCCGCCATCTTGCAAAACAAAGTCTCGAGCTTTCGCGAACTTGTTCGAGAGCGGCGCGTCACCTCATACGTACGCACGCACGCATCTCGTGCGTGCGTACGTAGCGGCTGCGTACGTAATGCGATACGTGGGCGTTGCGGTCTGCGCATGCGCAATACGCAAAATGTGGCGTCCTTACGTACGCAAGGCCGCCACGTACGCAGCGTACGCAGTACTAAAACTCTCTAATAAAATTGAAGCTTCTCCCTCGATGCGAAAACTAACAACCTAGATGCAGAGGCAGTTCAATTTCTAAAGTGTTTTCTTCCAGCAAGAATTTAGTTGCTTTTCTGATTGCGTTCACCCCAACGCTTCATACCGTTGTAACGCATTGAAGAAAGACGTCTTCCAGATGTCTAGAACTTGGACGGCAGGCGCCAATTTCGACATGCTCCTTGTTACACGTGTGAAACAAAGTTCGCGGTGTAACGAACTTTTTTCCAGACAGGCTGCCGTTAGCGGAATGCTTACAAGTGTGGCGGATGAGAACCCTTTCAGCCATAGCATTCCGAGGGCTTCTGTGATTGCGAAACGCGACGCGGCCCGACTAGGCAACCGCGGCCCGCAAATTGACGGCGCCACTGCGTTGTTTTCGGCACTCCCCGCGAATGGCGGTGTTTCGACAGGGCTGTAACGTCAGGGATGTACGTGGGTCATCTGGTTAAACTCCTGCGTTAAACGGAAGTTTAATGGGAGTGGACCGTACACGTTCAGCTAGACCTCTCTAATGTCTTTTGAAAAGGCACACTATAGCACGGATGTATCCACACGCTGTTTCGAAAGCATACGGACGGACGTGCCTCTTTAGAGCATGTGGTCTATATATTGCATAGGTCTATATAGACGACAGACTCTGCCCAAGTGGCGCTTAAAAAAACACCGCCACCAGCGCCCTCATCTACGCGCTGGTCATAACTGGGTGGTGCAAAGAGAGCCATCCGCAAGAGAACGTGCATAGGTCGTTTCCTTTCGTTGGTATTGAGGCGTTTTTTTTCCTGAAAATCAAGAACCTGGTAAGCTTCTTTCGTTAATCCAACCTCGCTTTAAAAAATGGCAAACTCATCAAAGCGAACAGCGGGTACAATGCAAAAGATATTTCAGTTATTTCAGCGTGCTGAAACTCGCAGTTGAAGTGCAAGCGAGCATCGCATGACATCGAGTTCGAGGTATACACTTCGACGGGCGTCTGTAACGCCTGAATGCGTAAGTTCGGGCACACACATGTTGCTGATGCGATGAAGAAGAAGAAGCTGTTTAATGAGAAGAAAGAGCAGAGGTCAGTCTGGAAAGCGGGTGTTAGTCTGCTACTCCGCACGGGGGTAAGGAGAAATTGGAAAGAAAGAGAAAGAGGAAGGCATGATGAGTGGGGATGGTGATACAGAACAATGGCTGACTGCACACAATGTCTCATTCGGTGTAGGACACGCACAAAAGACGAAGTGCATGCATACACGAGCTTCGTATCTTACGACCAGTTATACGAATCTTGCTTAATCAGGCACGAATGGTCCCAGTGATTTTCGCCTTTGCACTTGCATTGAATCGATCCCTCGCTTCACGTGCATCGAACTGTTTTATTACGCACCCTACAATGTTCTGTTGACTGATATTCTCCGTTTGTATATAAATACTGCAAATTGGAATACATACGTGCCCACTTTCTCGGTGTACAACGAAAAGCAAAACCGAGGCTTCCGAGATAGCCTCGGTAATCGCGGACACCAGCGGCAAGAAAAAACCTGATTTTGGTAACGACCACCATTGTGCGATTCACCTGTATCACGTAAGCCCGGAACGCAAAACCTTCATAGCATACGTGCGCGAACATGTGTGATGGCAACCACCTCAGATTATCGCTGGTCTCGGTGTGTGCGATGTTTATCGCGCGCATCACCAGTCTATTGCACGGCGCACACCGCGGTCAGAGACTCCGTCAAGCTTCATCATCCAAGTTACCGCGGTTCTCCGTCGAGGCAACTCAAAACAGGAACTGGAGACCTAGATTTTCACATTTTCTCATGCGACCGGCTATGGAGAACGCAAGTCATTCGCCAACACGTTCGAAGCTGTCCCACGCTATCATAGTTTTGCTTCGTGACAGCTGCGGAAGTCTTTAAAACTGAAGTCTTTTACATCAGTGGCAATTCACAACGCAGCAGTAGCGTCGACTGAGGTCTTTCTTCGTTTAGCGCGGAGCTGTTGCGTCTGCTCTTGTTTTCGCCGTCGTTCTAGAGAGTGAACCAGCAAGCACGTCATGGTGGCGGTTGGATGACGCGTCCGACTAGCAGAGAGACATTCGTAACTCTTCTTCTGAGTGTTCAATGTGCAAACAGGCCTAATATTTAGTTCAATCGTTGTTTAGCCCGCGCTGGCTGCACCTGGTTGCACAACCAACTGCGGAAGGAAGTTGGGTTTTGCACTACCCAAAACTGAGACGTCAGGTGGCGCTACGTGTCTGCAAAACTCCTGAGTCTGACGTCTATAAGCGTATAGGGCCACACCCGCTCAGACAAAAAACTCCATACCGTCACTGCGAATGACAAATTGTGCCAAGAATTCGTTTAGACTGTTCTTGCAACGTCATCACGTGGACGTTTTCTCTCCATTCTATACTCTTCTAGAGTGTCAAGCCAGCCAGGCCGATATATTCATTCAGTCATGTCGCGTGAATGGTTTATGTGCGGTGTTATGACGATGCAGAGCCTTTGGTGGTAGTGACGGCTGAAGACCCCTCATGTTGCATTCCAAAAAAAAAAAATGTTTATATCTCCATTCTTTACCCTCAATCTTCCGCTTGCCTCCAGAAAGCTGGGGTGAGCAATACGCCATTGATTGATCTTCAAGTTTGACTCCATTTCAGATGTTCTTTTTCTTCGAACTCGTTGAATGAAGGGAGCCGGGCCCTGCGATTAAAGTTGTTCTCTCTTATGCAGGAGCCCAAGACTCCTGTGCTCGGGATACCGTGATTGTGTAGTGCAAAAAAACAGAACTAAAGAGACTCGATCCCAAAGAAAAAAAAAACGACTTCTGGCATATTAGTAATTTACAATTCGACATTACTGAGAACACGATTTATCGAGAACACTCCTAGTAAGTAAAAAAAAATGCACGAAAACAAAAGGCGAGGGGTGGATATGCATTAAAATTTCAGCACGAAACGCCGTGACGTGAAAGATTTCGACGGTGTCTTTATAAGTCAAACGTAGCTCCTTGCCGGTGAAAAAAATGAATTACAAGGTCCCCTGAAATAGTCGCATAGACTTAACATACCAAGTTTCAGAAAATTTTGCTCAGTCAATGGCGCCAAAGCGCGAAATGCACACTTTGTATTCTATGACGTCATTTTGGAAAAATTTGGCACGAAACTTCAAAATGAAATTTTGCGATTGTCTTTCTCCTCCATCAACAAACCTACGAGGGCGAAATGAGCGGCGGTAAAGCTCTCGAAGTACAATTTACTTAAACTGTTTCATTGTTTCACTCTATAGCGTCCTTTCAAGATATACAGAATGAAGCTAGCAGTGGCATTAAAACGCGTCGAATTGCCCCGCCGCGGTGGTCTAGTGGCTGAGGTACTCGGCTGCTGACCCGCAGGTCGCGGGTTTAAATCCCGGCTGCGGCGGCTGCATTTCCGATGGAGGCGGAAATGTTGTAGGCCCGTGTGCTCAGATTTGGGTGCACGTTAAAGAACCCTAGGTGGTCGAAATTTCCGGAGCCCTCCACTACGACGGCGTCTCTCATAATCATATGGTGGTTTTGGGACGTTAAACCCCACAAATCAATCAATCATCAATCAAAACGCGTCGAATTCTCGTGCCATTGAAGAACGTGGCGGCGGCACGCATCAAAGACGCGGTGCGAACCAGCGGGGGCCAGGCGCGATAGAAGCAACTATTACACAGCCAAGCCAAAGCCAGAACCGCACGCTGAGTCACAAGATAAGAACCACGACGCGTTCAAATAATCAGCCGTGGGCGCCCCGGCGCGAGGTGCGGTGAAAGACGGCAGCGCACGACGGAGCGGCGCTCGCAGTATACGCGCGAGCGTATGCAGCCACGGCTTGAAGTGGTCCGGAGCTAAGGCCTAAGCTCCAGGTCGGTTAAGGGGACGGTTGCCAAGAACTGCGGTTCGCCGTTGTTGCCCCCTTCTCCCCCTTTCAAAAACTGTTCTCCGCGGGCCGGACGTCAGGCTGACAGATCTAGCGTTTTCTTTTCTTTCGCCGCCTCCGCGGGCATGCCTCTTGGCGCTATAATATTTTTTGGTTTCCTTGCGCGGATAGGTATGTTGTTCCTCGTCCCGCTCGCATTCGCTGCGCTGCGAAAATGCGTTCGCTTTTGATTCGTACGGTGCGAAGAAACATGGCAGAGAGTGAAAGAGAGAGATAGAGAGAGAGTGAAAGGTAGAGAGAGATGATGTTAAGAGAGATAAAGAGAAGGAGTTTGAGAAGACGTCAAGAGAGGTCAAGAGAAACAGGCGGAGAGCTGAGAGGGTTAGAGAAAGAGTGCGTGTCAGAGAGTGTGGGGAGCTAGAAAGAGAATTGAAGATATGGGAGAGGGTTAGAGAGTGACAAAAATAGAGAGAGAGATAAGCGAGGAGAGAGAAAAGTGTGACGGTACGCGTGTCCCATGGCGTGTTGAGATGAGTATCGCGACCGTTCGTTTTTTTTTTTTTTTTGGCGTGTTTACCTTCGGGCACTCCGGCGCGGTCGGCTGTCGCGGCTTGAGTGACAGCCCCGCCAGTGGCGGCAGCCGGCTGCCAGCTGACCCTGAAAGACTGAACTCGCGATACCACGTGACGAAGGAGAAGCCAACGTTAGACATTTGTGCTCTGCTGTCGGTTAGGAAACGTTATCTCAGTGGGCAAGTGTTAATGAGTGCAATGAGTGATTGATTGATTGAGTGAGTGAGTGAACTACTGGGAAAACGTTGCTTATATACCAATACCAATATGGAAGAGGAAATGGACATGGGCCGGGCATGTAGCGCGCAGACAGGATAACCGCTGGTCGTTAAGGGTGACTAAATGGATTCCTATAGAAGGCAAGCGGGTTAGGGGGAGACAAAAGGTTAGGTGGGTAGATGAGATTAAAAAGTTTACGGGTATAAATTGGCAGCAGCAAGCACAGGACCAAGTTAATTGACGGAACATGGGAGAGGCCCTTGTCCTGCAATGGACGTAGTCAGGCTGCTGCTGCTGCTGCTGCTGCTGCTGCTGCTGCTGCTGCTGATGATGATGATGATGACGATGACGGCGATGACGATGACGGCGATGATGATGATGATGATGATGATGATGATGATGATGATGATGATGATGATGATGATGATGATGATGATGATGATATACCAATACGCACGCCACCGGTGAAGCTTTGAGGGCGGCATTTCCTTGCTCTTAGGGGCACCGGGTGTTCCGCGCACGCCACCACCGTATTCTGCGAGATTAAAAAAAAAAAGTATCGTTGGTGGGAAAAAGAGACACAACCGGCAGGCGATGACATCCCGGCCGACTTCCTAAACTACACAACCTTGTACAAATGTTTTCGGATGGCTGGCTCTCTTTCCGACAAGCTGAAACCGACGGGCCTGTTGACTTTTGAGTTACGCTTCCCTGACAGCCGAACACGAAGGCGCCGCGCCAGAGGCGAGTGTTTTCGAATTCGCGCTAAGTTACGACCAGTCAATGAATAACACGCCCGTCGTAAGATACGGGACACGTTAACGCTATTTTCGTTTCTACCGAGGGCTTGAAACGGGACCACCGCAATGCACACAAAGCTATTCGGGTTAGTTCGAATGAACGGGAAGTTCGAGTTACTAGAGTTTCTAATTTCACGAATGCCTATAACTTGATTCGAGCGTCGTCATTACAGTTTAAACAGCATTTCAAAATGGGACCACAGAAACGCAAGACAGTGCCAATGGAAAAATTATCTGATTGGCTCGAATGAACAGAAATGTCGAGTGATTCGAGTTCTTATTTTGCTAGCTCTTCAGCAAGGATGTTTAACAGTGGTATAGTATTTTGTCCTATTTTCCTCTTTTCATTTTTTTATTGTCATTGCTTTGGTTACGCACCAAATAAATCGCATGAACGTGCTATGAAAATATTTTGCGAGCGTTAACCTCAATTTTAACGAGAGCGTTTCGGTTTAAACGAGCTCGAGGTGTGAGCCGTAGTAACGCAGACTTGTGCAGAAAATATTCTGATGTTCGAATAAGCGATAAGTTCGATTTATCCGAGTCCTCACGGCTCAGAGTGTAGATCGACAGCGATACGAGGGTCGATCTTGTTTCCGGAACCTGTTGTGCATTCGACGCATGCGCAGTAGAACGCCACTCTCAGACAAGAACCGCTTTCACACTTACTGTTCGTACTGTAATGTCACGCGTCTACATGGCATCATGTTCACCACAGATGAAAAAATTCCTATTAAAATGTTTCAAGGCGTTTTCCATGGTACCATTCGGCGATTAGACGCTCTCTCAGGTAATATTTCCGTGTCGCTAAAGAAAATACCATGAGGAGTTCTTCTAGGTCCCCTTATCCTCGTTCTCAAGGATGACATGCAGCAGCGTCGGATGATGGTGAAAAACATTGAATTCTGTAAGTTATGTTCAGGGAGGGTGTGGAGCGGTTCCCAAGGGGCCGCCCCGTACAAATACTAAGTGGGCGCTCTTTACGGGAGCCCATTGACGTCGACCGCGGCCCGGGCACACTCACCGAAGGCCCGTTGAGCCGTCAAGCCAGGCGTCAGAGGCACCGAGAAAATAAATGAAGGCAAAAGGGGTTGGTTACCGTTGGCGGCTACTTTCTGCCAAGCCGACTACTTTTCGACGCGTTTGGCGGCGAAAATTTCGTGTTGGCGTCATGGCTATTGACCGGCTGCGTTTAATTTTTTTTTGTTTTTACTTATTCCAGATGGCTTTATTTATACTTCAATAGTAAAGACCCTGTTCATAATACCACTTTTGTTCCATATGGCTATAAATATTGCGAAAATACTAAAGGACATGGCTACTTCGGCTTCTTTTGGCTTGAGTTCTGGCGCCTTTTCAACTCCACCCAACGGTAACCCTGGAAGGACGACCATGACGCATTCTATGGACTATTTTTCCCAAGACATATGGGCTCCACCATCTCGGGCTGTTAGGTCAATGTTTTCTTGTGTTTGTACATTATGATAAGAATTATTAAGGGCATCAAACGTCGTTTGCATCAACTCAACCATTTTCATGTTTATTCGTCTACTGCAACACTGTCGTTTAGTTGTTAAATATGCAGAACACCAAAATTAGTAGTCTAACGTGGCCGCTCTGAAACCCTTCCGTAAAATAGTCTATAGAACAAACGCGACGAAGGCGGTAGCACAACTGCCGCTAGTCCTTCCCCTCCGCTCACTCAAACGTGTACAGACACGCTGGTTATACAACAATGCGCCCACACGAGGGAGCCACGTGGTAGCACATTGCGCCGCCCGTCGCACCTGCAAATAAATGTCCAGCCATATGCTTACTTAGTTTTCTTTGAAGTTTGAAGTTTATTTTATTTTTTCTGATACAGAGAGAGGAGTGAGAGCTAAAGGCCGTATTTCCTGACAGAGGCTCCTACTCCCATGCGAATTCGGCATGCGTGTACATGTTTGCATGCGATGCGAGTATACAAACAATCGAGCAACCAGAAAAATCAAAACATGCATGTACATAATTGTCACTGCAAATAAAGCCTTACAGGTAGACATCATACATGAAAACTCTTCATGAAAACAAACATATCATACAGACACTCCAAGAACATATACCTATACGCATTAAATTGTGAACTTTCAAATTGTAGCTCAAACTGTATATGCGGTACACGTAGAAAATTAGACAGATATATTTTATTGATAAGTTATCGTGGAATGTAACAGAAAGTTTTTTTATAATTTTTTTAAAGCGGGGTGCATGAAAATCTATATGATGTTCAACAATGTTCAATAGCCGGGGTACTTGATACTCGTTTGGCTAAAGCAATTACCTGCCTAAACTCATTAGGCAGGCAGTTTTCCGAGCGCAGTTGATGTTAATAGAAGAAAATGTCATTTGGCGGAGCATCCGTTATTTATTAAGGCATGGCGTTCCGCGCACAGCCTGGATGGTTTCGGCGGGTTGCTGGGGCCCTGAACTCTCAACATGTGTCTTTGTTTTTGTGTTTTGCACGTGCTCTCGTTGTTCTATGCGTGTGCAGGAAGTTGATAAAGAGTTCGGAAGTAGAAGCCGGAAGTGGATTGAGAGCCTTACACTCCCTTCTAGACCGCCTTCGCTGTTTTCTAAACACCAACTTGTATCACTTGAGTCTGTGTGTACACGGTGACAACTTAAAACTACAGCCCCGCCAAGATGGCCCATAGTGATTAAGGCACTCGGCTGCTGAGCCGCAGGTCGTGGGATCAAATCCCGGCTGGTGAGGCTGCATTTTCGATGGAGGCGAAAATGCTGTAGGCCCGTCTGCTCAGATTTGGGTGCATGGTAAGAAAACTCCAGGTGGTCGAAATTGCCGAAGCCCTCCACCAAGGCGACTCTCATAATCACGTGGTGGTTTTGAAACGTTAAACCCCACATATAAATCATCATCGATTAACTTAAAATTGCAAATAGACCCTGCCTAGATACAGCCAACTGCTCTTTGTGCTGCCTATTGAGTTAGGCAGCACAAAGCCCCTGTACGCTTTACTTTCGTTATAAGGACGCGAAAATGTAACAGAGTAAAAGATAAGAACAAGATTGGTCCATGCATACTCGCCTACTTCGTATATCTGGCGCAATAAAAGCTTAAACCTGTTAAGGAAAACTTGAGGTAAGTTTGAGCTTAGTTTGTGAATATGGGCCTAATCACCCACTCGTCGTCGTGCACTTCGTGGTGACGCGTGTAATTTTTCAGTACCGCGAACGCGTCGAAAGGCGAAGTGATCAGACAGGTAAATATGTAGCGCGCCTCGATCCACGAGTCGCGCAGACTGATAATATAACCTTTATGTACCACTTCCGGGCTTTAAGCCGCGGTGGATACTTCTCGCTTCTCGCTCAAAGGCAATTGAATACTTCAATTTGCCTTCGTATAATTGATAACACTGATAATGAAACGTGTTGCATTTGTCACGTAGAGTTCATTAATATTGTTTTTTTGTCTTCACTTGCTTTTGACTATTTCCTTGTTATTTTTCACTAGTGAGTATTACCATTATGTTGTGTATTGATCGTATTTTTATTGTTAATCAAGATTATTCATTATTACTCACTGTCTGTATACTATTGCTGTATTTTTTGTAATTACCCCATCCATGAAGCCATAGGAGGTCCCCCTGTCAGTTTCTCTGAAACTTTGGGACCTCCTGCTGTAATAACGCTAACCATGTAACTCAACTGAACTATTTAATAAACTTGACTTGACTTGACTTTCCGCCTTAAGTAAACTGGAACTACCGCTAACCAAAGTATTCAAGCAGAAAACAGAAGCGTGACTGCTTGCGCAACATTTGATGACCGGCCAGCAGTTCTAATCGCAAAGCCTCCACCGTGCTCCAGGACCCGCTCCTGCTCATCAGCACAACGCGTCCAGTCTTGGACATTAGCTAATGCGCAGGCTCGCTCGCTCGCGTGTTTGCGTATGTCCGCATGTGCAAAGACACTCGGCTACTTCGCTAACCGTTATAGACACAAGGCCGGGACTCAAACGGCAGCCGGGTACAGACACGTTGTTGCATGCGAGTCGCTCAGCAACCCCTTGTTCCAGAGGCTTCGAAGCGGACGAGCTAGTCAGAAGGGGGGAAAAAAGAGAGAAAATCTCCAGCAAGACGCACGCAAACGACCCACACGCCTCCTATAGAGCCTTAATCGGTGCAGTCTCGTCTCGCGCTAATGGCCAAGCAAAGGAATCGACTCTGGTACAAAAAGACGTTCAAGAGCGGGCGAGGAGGGTGGCACTGAGAAAGGAGCCGCAGACTACTGCGCATGAGGTGGTGGCTAAAAGAGTTCAATGCTGGGCGAATCGGTCCTTGGAGATTAATGCCATCGTAAGTAACGAAACGAAAAAGGCAACAGGAACACAGAGAAAGCAACAGGAACACAGACCGAAGTTGCTATAATTGTCGGGGCTAGAGGGAAAGGTGGTAGTTTATTGAGGTAAGTGAGTGAACGATGTCGTGGAATAGACCGTATACTCTACTGCAACACTTGTTAGGGAAGGGTGAGAAGCGACTCGAAAAGCAGGGATGGTCTTCGCTTTAAAAATGGCTCCAAGAAAGCCCGACATCCCCGACATTGATCGGCCGCAATGGAGCCTCTCCCACTGTCCTGCTCCTGTCAGGTGCAGAAGACGCCGACGCGGACTCAAGCACGCGTCTTGGAGGTGATGAAGTACGTCCGAAGAAGGGTTGGGCGCGGCGGGTAATCGCTAAGTTGCGTAAACGCTGGGCGCGATGCTTGATTGTGCGGTTAGTGCTAATTCGCAGCGCACAGACGCACGCACATTCTGCCCCGTCCCGTTCTGTACAGTGTACCGATGAGCATGCGATGCCGAGCCCTTTGGTTAGATAAGTCTATTTTGTCCAAAAAAGAAATAGAAGAAAAAAAAATGGCCCCGTATCTGAGTGTTATACTGCAAATGTCGTTGAAAGACGATAGTCTTGTCTGGAGAGAGTGAACGAAACGTTTATTTGATGATCTGCACAAGAAAGGACTTTAGGATATCGTTAAGAGTAGACAAACAGACAAACGAACAGACAGACAAAATTTTTTTCGTCAAAAATCCCCAAGAAAGACTCTCGTCTTTAAAACTTCAAAACGAAGAAAACACTGCACAGACGTACACACACGCAATCAACCGTAGCAGCGTAAAAACTCGCAGTTAGTGCTTACCCCTTCAGTTTTCTACCACGTGGACACGTACCGCCGCGCTGCGCGCCACTACAGCAGCAGCCTTGTTTCGGTGGGGCGTACTGCCACATAGTTCGCCGCTACGTCCTGCACGCGAACCAGTGACACGTGCGCACACGAACCCCAGTGCCTCAGGTACAGTAATTCGAGCAGTGTGGTGCACTCGTGTGGTGCACAAAAAAGCAGTGTGGTGCACAAAAAACGTACAGTGAGGCACAAGGTGCGTTCTTCCCGCTCGCACACCAGGCATAATGCACTCGTGCGTCTTCCGTAGCGTAATGGACCACAAACGCCACCTGGTGGCTTACTCTTCATTCGCAGGTCAATCTGCGGACCCGTTCGCGCAAATGTTCGACCCCTGTTCCGTTCCTCTATACGTCATGTTTCTCGAATTACCGTTCATAAGTTGTTGATTGATCGATTTGTGGGGTTTAACGTCCCAAAACCACCATATGATTACGAGAGACGCCGTAGTGGAGGGCTCCGGAAATTTCGACCACCTGGGGTTCTTTAACGTGCACCAAAATCTGAGCACACGGGCCTACAACATGTTGAGAAGTTGTTGCGGAGCGATAAGGAAGATAGGCGAGAGTTCAACTTAATGGCGTACAGCGAGTACTTGTTTCGGAGCTTCGGGCGAGTCCGGTGGCGTCGGCCGCGAAAACTCGGGCGGGTATGCACCGCAGGAATCGAATCGAAGCAAGCCCTACTACTAAGTACGTGCAAACCATTTGCGGGAACCATAAGATTGCTTCTTGTGGCTGAACTAGAGGACGAGATAAAGACAATGAAAGAAAGTAAGAAGGAAAGAAAAAGAAAAGGGCAGAAAAAAATAGTGACAAGAGGGGGCGGAAGAAAGACAAAGCAGTAGAAAAAAAGGTAAGCAAGTAGCGATAAGGTAAGCAAATAACAATGCTAAATCTGAGCGCTCCTCTCAAAATCCTGGTCCCCGTACACTTCCGCAAGACCATAGCTTGGACGCGTCATCACGTATTCCCAATTGAACCCGGACGACTAGCTTTATCACTGTGTCTTCCATCCTCAAGTGTTTTCTTTCACTTCGCCTCCCACCGTATGTAAATAACCCACGTGTTCCAATTGTAAAGAGTCCCGTAAAGGTTTCCCGCTATTTATAAGGTAACTTGCGATCTACTTAATGTCTCAGTGAGACAAACAAAAAAGAGGGGAGGGGTCGCCAGCGTGACACGCCACGTCGTCTTCGTCACCTTGCGCCGTCGGCATTCCAAGAGGTGCGTGGGGTCTGTCGTGCGTGCGTGGCATGCAATGTGGCCCAGATAACCGTAAGCTTGCCAAAAAAAAAAAATGCCACCCCATAGCACCTTTCTTCCTCCAACTGTAATCTTCTATGTCTCTAACGTATACGGGGGACGACGTCAATAAAAGAAGCGCGCGGCAGGCCCCAGTCCGGACCACTCCCCCACCCTCAGTCACCTCCACTTCCTGGGTCTGTGCCCCCTGGTTGCACACCAGAGAGCGTGCTACGGGGTCGTTATATCTACGCTACGCACACCTCGCACACCTCCGCCCCAACGGCCACCGGTTCAGGAGGGACCTTCTTCCTTTTCGTCGAAGCCCCATGCAACAGCGTGTAATCATCGGCCAGCGACCGTGAAAGAACATTGCACCAACACACGCACGTGCGAAGAACACGTGGATATCTTCACGAATCGAGAAGGCGTGTCGGGCTCCCTTCAACGTCACGCGATGTGCTTAAGTATCTCTATACGAGCCTATAAATATCCACAAAGGCCTTGGCGCTACCCAAAGCTGGACGCTGCGTTGGCACGCATCCTATGGATGACGCGATGGAAAGAAGGGTGGTGGAATGGAAGTTATGAGTGACGATTTTGGATCAATTTAGGGGAGCAAGAAAGCAGGGTTATCTTTCGTCTTATTAGTGCTTGTTTCTGGGAGTGCATATACCGATTATGTTTTGTTCATTGATCGATATGTGGGGTTTAACGTCCCAAAACCGCCATACGATTATAAGAGATGCCGTAGTGGAGGGCTCCGGAAATTCCGACCACCTGGGGTTCTTTAACGTGCGCCCAAATTTGAGCACAGGTGCCTAAAACACTTCCGCCTCCATCGGAAATGCAGCCGCCGCAGCCAGGATTTGATCCCGCGACCTGCGGGTCAGCAGTCGAGTACTTTAGCCACTAGACCACCGCGGCGGGGTTGATTATGTTTTGTATTCTGACATTATTTTAAGTGTTACCTTTTGCTTTTTGTCTGCTAAACATAAGGGTATTTTTGCTTTCGGATTTTTTTGCACTGTGAATTTTCTTTTTTACCGAAGATACTATAACCACTGAATGATGCATATATTCTTTCCTGTCAGATTTCCTATGAGAATTTCCCTTCACCCTCAACCCCCCCCCCCCCCCCCCCCCCACAACAGTTTCTAACTTTGGGGCTCGTTGTGCATTATCAATCTTGTACACACTTTTTTGTAAACATCGTTTATGTCGAATAAACTTGAACTTAAACATGGTAGAGTACACTTGGAACATAGTCAGCCATTTTGCCAAACATATCGTTGCTGTAGCACTGCACAAATTGGACATTTCCTTTTTTGTCTTTTTATTCTTGTTTGTTTGTTTGTTTGTTTTACGGAGACAAGACAACCGTGACCGTATGCCCGATTTCCCGGTGCTTCTTGGACGCACGCCAGCAAGCTCGTTCACTCGACTGCGTCGCACGCGGTGAAATGCCGCTTACGCAACGGAGGTTGGCCCAATGGGTCACCGCTTCCAAAATGGCCGACGGTCGTTAAGCCTTCGATCGACGCTCCGTAGAAGAGGACAATGTAACAATGTTTCGAGCTTCTTGTCGTCGTGACGTGTCACCGCGTCACCCGCGCCGTGCAGCACGCCTTCATGAAGCTCACGTTTGAGGGCTGACGGTGCACGACGACGGCCTGTCAAGGTTGTCACCGACGTACTCCTGAAGTGATTTGGTAGCTACCGAGACCAGCCTCACTGGCAGCTTAAAGGGGCATTACAGTGAAGTGATTCGGTAGCTACCGAGACCACCCCGGCTGGCAGCTGAAAGGGACATTACAGTGAAGTGATTCGGTAGCTACCGAGACCAGCCTGGCTGGCAGCTGAAAGGGACATTACAGTGAAGTGATTCGGTAGCTACCGAGACCAGCCTGGCTGGCAGCTTAAAGGGACATTACAGTGAAAAACCATTTTTATACTAATAGTAAATAACTAGCTCATATTATGAAAAAGAAACACAGCATATCCACTGAGTAAATTATGATGAATGGGGCGAATCGTCCGTCTGTCCGTGCGTCCATTCGCCTATGCTTTCATTTGTCCGTCTATGCTTCCGTTCGTCCGTTTGCCCGTGCTTCCGTCCGTCCTATTGCACGCGCTTCTATTGCACAAACGCCATCTAAGAAACGAGACGAGAAATGGTGACGAGACAGCACCATCTATTGTACTTGTACGGCGGCGACACTGCCCATACTACCTTGATGACATCAGTGTAACAACAGCAACAGTAAAAAAAATGTGCACTCAGCTTCAAAGAAGTGCATGAAAAAAAGTTCGTTCAACTCCCATTGACCAAACCTTTTTCTTGTTTGCTCTCTGATTATACGTATTTTTAAATCCGTTTTTGTGAACGGAAATACGTCACTGAAATCTTGGTGGGCCCCGGCACAAAACACTTTCGTGGTAAAATGTGTGGCCAGCTCCACTTCGCGAACGCTGTCACAGCGCGCAGCCGATGATTCGTCAGGTCCGCCTTCACCGTATTGAGTAAGCCTCTTATTGGTTTAACTTTTCCACCGAGCCTCGACTTTCTCTCTCTCAGCGTGCATCTTATTCTTTAACATTTTTCACTGAGCCTTGCCTCACCCACGTTGGCGTGACTCAGCTCTTCCTGTCCTTCCGACTACCACTGGAGCCACGCCGAAAACCACGTGACTAACCGTTGGCAAATGAACGGGGAAGCTTCAAATAAGGACAGCTTTGTCCTTCAAAAATGTTCTAAACTGAGCACACCAGGATGGTAAAATGAAAAGGCCATTACAGAAGGAACCTCTTCAAAAGCCTCCTTTAGCCGGCATCTTTAGAATTCAAGATTAAGCTTCCCGCTTTTGGTCCCCCTGGTGGGACATCAAGGCGGCGCGCACGAACGAAGCGAAGTGCCGCGGTGTAGGCGGTGTTGCGAAACTTCTGACAGCTGAGACAGAGATTGGATTGGATAAACTTCTATTTGGTCCTCCAATACACAGATCACTGTGTTGCGGGCAGCTCCCACGTGGGGACTGAGATGCCAAACTCCTGCAGCCGCCTCGCGGGCTTCTGAGACAGAGAGAGCGCCCCGTAAACCACAGTCCCTCTTCGTGGCAGCACTTGGCTCCCCACCGCGGCACGTTCGAAAAGTGCAGTTTATGTAAGCGTCGTTTCAAAGAATTGAGGTGCCCCCCCCCCACCCCGAGAAAAAAAAGAAAAACTAGAGAAGGCTAAGAAAGAAAGAACTTGACAACGCATATTTATGCGACTATCGACTATTGTTGGTGATTATTTGATTGCTGAGTGCACATACAACAGTTTCTCTTCAATTTGTTAACATCACCGCATGTGCACATTTATGTGATTGTTGAGTACGTTGTTTTGAAATATCATGTTCTAACTCTTAGGCTATATTTTATACCGTATGTTCTGTGGACATTTTGCGCTTTTTATCTAAATCTTTATCTGTCCTCGTTTCTTGGAAAGTTAATTAAACATGTCTAATTAGCAATATTTGGGAACACAAAAAATAGTCTCATTAACTCAAGGCAACGGTGAGCAACATGCATTTAGTCGCGTCGTAATCGCGTGTGCCGGCATATTTAAAAACTCTGCCGAAAATTACTTGAGACACCCTGTATGCATTGCAAGCTCGTTCATTGGGATTTCACGAGATGGGTAAAACAAATATCCTAATTAACCGAATTCGGGGCTACGATATCGAAAGTATCGAGAAATCAATGAAGACGTGTTTATTATACTGTCAACATTATCCCTTTTTTTCGTGAATATATATACGTAAGTACGGCACTTACTTTGCGACAACAGTGTATATAAAAGCCACGATTCTCGCCATTCGAAACTTCGTTACATTGTGGTAGCGGCTGAAAAGATTTCGTGAGGCCTTGTTTACAAAACATTGGTAATGATTTAGGGTGCTTGGTACTCTAGTATGAGAGAGAGATGAGCCATCCAGTGGGCCTCAAGCTTCATGAGGCTGTGCCAGCGTGTGTTTTGAAAAGGCTTTAACGATTTAGAGTACGAGGTAGTCTACTACGGGAGAGCATAATGCCGTCCCGTGGGTGTGTTTAGAAAGAGTGGTTAACGATTTAGAGTACTTCGTACTCTACTATGGGAGAGCGGAGAGCCGCCTCTTTTAGCACTACATGAGGGGGGGGGGGGGGTTTGAAAAAGTAGGTAACGATTTAGAGTACTTGGTACTCTACTCTAGAAGAGCATAAAGCCGTCCCCTCAATGCAGCAACTACATGTGTTTAGAAAAAGTTTATTCTCTCCTGGGACACAACAAAGCTAAGGGACAAGCGTCTGTATAACAGGCACAATAACAAACAAAAGACAAAGCACAACATACATTACACATTTAAACAAGTGTCCAAGTCCGTAGGATGTCCATCGTTCATAGTACTAATAACTATACATACACTACATAAATGCACTAATCACAATATGGACAATGTACATGATGATATATGTGCAGAATTTACAAGACTTGGCGAAGATGTTAGAAAATATGTACAACAGGTATCAATATTCATAAAAGTTACATAACTTACAGCGTTAGAATGAAGTGCATATATAGAAGAGCTCACACCAATATGGGACATACACAAACACATAAAATAGTAAACACATACTGATTACATGCATCAATCAGACATTAACAGGTGACCTGGCTATAGGAACCAGGCCAAGTGGAAGACTAATCGAACGCGTCTGTGAACTACGGACAGAAAGCGGCACGACCATTGTCGCAGAAATTCTTCCATGGTCTCTCGCAATACCTACGAAACGGCGACAGAAACAGAACGCCAATTCTTGAAGCGTTTCAGATGGTATACCGCCCAGGCACGCATAGTGTCACTGGTTTTAGAAGAATAATTTGGACATCCTAGTAAACTTTCTTGAGGATTTTGTTATTGTTGTTCGGCCATCGGGAATGTTTCTTGTTGCAACAACGAACCTTTAATCAATAATATGTTTTTACTTTAACAGAAAAAACAGTACCGGCAATCAGAGCGAAATGCACGTAGCACCCCTATATGCCTTGCGAACGGCTGGCGTGCGGTATAGTTCTGCGACCGGAGCCAATTCTTTTATCATAGAATCTAATCAAGGAGGTTTAAAAGAAAAAAAAATGGCAGCATATCCACGGAGTGAATGATGGAGAGTGGGGCAAGCATCCGTCCGTCCATTCGTTCTTGCTTCCGTCCGTCCATGCGTCCGTCTGTGTGACCATCCGTGCGTCCATTCGCCCATCCGCGCGTGCGTCTGTTCGTGCGTCCACACGTTCATCTGTGCGTCCGTCCCTGCGTTCGTCCATGCATCCACCCCTGCATCCGTCCATGCGTCCATTCGTCCGTGAAGCCATCCGTGCGTCCGTCCATGCATCTGTCTGTGTGTCCGTTCGTCCATCTAGTCAACACTCTCAGCACCACCATCTCACATCTTTTCATCATATATTCCGCATATAGAAGCACCGCCATCTAGCGGACATTCCAAGGACTGAACGAGAGGAGGCACACGCACACTTTCTTGCGGCTTGCGCTTCGTGTCTACTTCCCACCTTTAACCACCTCGAGTTCATGGTATATACTAGTTCACTGTATTCATGGCACTGCGGCCCAACGCTTGCATAACCTTTTTAAAACCAATGAGGTTAGGCCCAACGAGTATAACGTAGCAACCCTTTCTTGTCAGATGATGCTCAATGTACATGCCAATGGCTGCTAAGGAGGAATGAGAGACAGGAGAATGCGGCCTTTAGTTAACGCGCACGCTGCGAATTTTTTTATTGTTCAACGACGCACAGAAGAAATCTCTCACCAGAACCACCTTGGAGGTCAAAATGTAAGACTGGTTACACACTACGACTACTGCTATGACTACGAGTGAGAAACGGGTGCCGCTATAAGGACATCATGTACATTGTCCATGTTGTGATTAGTGCATTTATGTAGTGTATGTACAGTTATTAGTACAATGGACTATGGACATCCTACGGACTTGGACACTTTAGTTTAAATGTGTAGTGTATGTTGTGCTTTGTCTTTTGTTTGTTATTGTGCCTGTTAAACAGACGCTTGTCTCTTAGATTTGTTGCGTCCCATGATAGAATAAACTTTTTCTAAACAGGAGCTTCGCCCCTTGCTGAAGTTCCCCCAACGCCTTACTAGCAGAAGTGAAGCCAGTCTCCTTGGTTATAACCAAGTTCTAATCGGGTATGGTCGCGAATAAGCATGCCTTCGGAATCATTGTTCATGTTTGCCTCGTTTCACTCTTTGCGCGGGATACCGGAGAAAAAGACCACCCTGGTGCGTCCGGTTCTGTACGCAATGTCTACACGTGGCTTGGTCGTCGTCTCGTCGCCACAGGCACGGTAAGTATTGTTAGTGGCAGTGCAGCAGCCACGGCGGCAGGATCGGCAAGGTGCGCAGTGCAACGCGTTACGTTAGCTGCAGAAAAAAAGAGAAAATAAAATAAAGATAGACACAGGAATACAGGTGCGCGCGTCTCTAGCTTTGTTGGCTCGCTCGCGCGTGTAATCCAATTTCGACGTGGGCTCGGCAACCAAAGCGCGTCTCGTTTAATCCAATTGAACCAAGTCCACCGCCGGGGGGCCACTTTTTCTCTGCTGGCGTCCTTTCTTGCGTCCTTCTTCGCTTTCTTTCACCCTTTATTTTCATCTAACTTTCGCTTATCTTTCATTTCCATCCTTCCATTATTGCATATTTTTTTCGTTCTTCCATTTCTTCGTTCTTCCTTACTTTCTTCTTAACATGCTTTCTAGTATCATTTCATTCTGTCGTGCTTAGTTTAGTTCATGCTGGCATCCCTTCTATAATTACTTCTTTTAGCACACTCTTGTATTCTCCCCTTCATTCTTTCCATCTTTATTTATTTGTAGCCTCATTTTGTTCGTTAATCATTCCTTGTATCTTATCCACTTTTATTTATTTATTTCTTCATTTCATTCATCCTTTGTTGTTTCATTACACATTTTCCTTTGTCTAGAAGACTACGCCGTCCAGGGTTTCGTACACCGACATCAGGTCACTCCGTATAACGGTGTGCGATGAGCATTTCCTCACTTGAATAAGCTGTCACATTCATTGGCAACATACTGGCCCCATTCTCTCAGCCGCGGTGGTGAAGTCCTTACTGTACTCGTTTGTTAACCGAAAGGTCGCGGGTTCGATTCTGGCCACCGCTGTCCCATTTCGGATATAAGGCGCAATGACAGAGGGCCCTACTTCGCGACGCCAGTGCACGCTGAAGAACACTGGAGTGTCTGAATTTCCGGAGACCCTCACTATACGGCGTCACTCAGAATCGCACCGCGGTTTGGGTCCATGAAACCCTGCAGGTACATCACTATCGCTTGATTTATTAGAAGATGGCATAGACGCTTAACAAGCATCACTTATACACCCCCTGCGTTCTCGAAAGGATTACGTCATTTACGAAGACGTCTTCATCAGAAGATGGCATAGATGCTTAACAAGCATCACCTATACACACCCCCAGCGTTCTCGAATGGACGACGTCATTTACGAAGACGTCCGGCAATTTCTTACTCATCGGCGAAATTAGTCGTCCCACGAGTATTAGGAGAAGGAGAGGGAACTTGTGCGGCCCACCGGTATGTACAGGAGAGCACCTTTTTTTTTTTTCTTTTCTCTCGCCAGGGTGCGTTGTTTCGGCGGCCGTCTCCTCCGCCGCTGCTGGGCAGCTGTTGCTGCGCGCGAGCGAGAGGAGCCGCGCGTTTGAAAGGCCAAGAATAGCGCCCCGTCATCCGGCACGCACAAAAGCGGACCTCCGATGCGCGGGCGTCCGAAAAACAATCAAAGTCCAGACGCGCAGCCCCCCTCCCTCACTCCACGCCGGCAACCATCGTAGCATGCGCGACCCCCCTTCCCTTCTTCTTGCTCGTTCTTACTTACACTCAACCTGCTCCCTATATGCAAGCGCATCGGGCGGACGGCAGAGTCGAGGCGTCTTCGTCGTACCCCGGCTCAGAAGGGCGTGGGACGCCCCCGCACCGTCAATGCGCGCGTCTTATAGATATATAATGGAGAGATATAATGGAGAGATACGTAGAGTAAGGTTTCGGGGTGCTCGCGCTGCTTGGGCATGCACGTTCCTTTGCAAAATGTTAATTATTCATTTAATTAAATTGCAGTAAGGAGGAGGAAGAAAGTTTAAGCGGAAAGACAGGGAGGTTAGTCAGTTCTTAGACCAGCTGGCTACCCTGTGGTGGGGAAAGGGGTGAGGGGAATGAAAGATGGTAAAAAGAAATGTTGCGAAGACAAAATAAATTGCAAATACCTTACAGGTAACCACATATTCGAACCACATATTCGAACCACATATTCACCCCAAACTCGACCCATTGGGGAGGCCAATGAAATTGCAAATACCTTACAGGCCTCCCCGATGGGTCGCGTTGGGGTTGAATATGGGGATAGATTTTAGAGGTCAGAAAATTCCAACCTAATATGAAGAAGAAGAAGTACAGCAATATAGGTGCAAGTGCTAACGTAGTGATACCTGAAGTTAAATTGAAGGACATTGTGAATTACGAAGTCTTAAGCTTGGGAATAGACAGATTATTAGATATATCTACAGGCATGAGCAGGGTAACCCTTTGGGGTGGACGGTTGGGCAGGGGGTGAAACTTTATTGCAGCGCCCTCACCCCCTCGCTATTATGGCAATGTGTTGGGCTGACTTTGCACCCTCTGCGTTAAGGTGACTAGAGCTGGGCACCTCCCCTTCCCCTTCTGTTAGATCGCATATGCATATCTAAAACAAGCGAACGGCATAAATCGGGCAATTTACGGGTACTAGATTGGATAATGTTGCACATAATAGGCATACCTTAAACATCGGCATCAAGTTGCTGATAAAAAAGTTCCTGATAAAATAAAAACAAACAAATTGAAAAGGGTGAATGCATATGAATCGCGGGAAGAAATGTACGAGATAAGCGCTATCGGTGAAATGGTTGATTATAGGATGCTCGCACGTAATGTTCGATAACAGTGGCACCGTGGGCTCATCGGTCTGGTTGAACGTGATACGGATGGCGCAACAGAACAAAGGCGCGATAAGGGAAGCGAAACAAGCGCTAACATTTAGTGGAAAATATTTGATTTTCAGAACATTAGTCGTACTTATACACCCTACAAAAACTCCTGCCCAATTCAGGATACGAAGTTTTCATCGTTAGAAACCAATGCTTGTCTAGCATCCTTCCTTTATTCCTGTGTCCGGGTTTCGCTGCGTTATCCAGGCAATGCTCCAGTTATAACGTGCGTTCATTGATTGGTATGTGGTGTTTAACGTCCCAAAACCACCATATGATTATGAGAGAATCCGTAGTGGAGGACTCCGCAAATTTCGATCACTTGGGATTCCTTACCGTGCACCCAAATCTGAGCACACGGGCCTACAGCATTTCCGCCTTCATCGGAGATGCAGCCGCCGCAGCCGGGATTCGATCTCGCGACCTGCGGGTCAGCAGCCGACTGCCTTACCCACTAGAGCACCGCGACGGGGCAGACATAACGTGCGTATCCAAGAGGTTAGCTCATGACGCATGCGCAGTGACAACAAGGACAAAGCTTTGCGTACCGTATACTCTAGACGTGCATAGTGAAAAAGTGCCCTCCCATGCTTGCTTAGAGGCTAAGGCGTTTGGCCTACTGAGGTTGTGGAGCTGGGTTCGCTTTCTGCTGCGCGGCGACCACATTCTGAGTAGAGTGGAAAGAACAAATAATCATACAAATAAATAAATGAATAAATAAATAAATAGAGTGGCCATGTCTTCCTAGATTTGAGTGCCACCTTAAAAAACCTCGGGTGGACTAATTTGATTTCTAAGTTCCCCACCTCAGCTAGACTGGTAAGGATATTGCGCTTTAACGAGTAAACTTGAAGATTTTTATTTGAATAGTTTCACCAGCAGTAAATAGGGCGTTGCATGCTGTGGTTCGCACCATCAAGTTTAGAGGAAACAAAAAAAAAAAAGGAGAAAGTTCGGTGGCATGTCACGCTCTGTGAAGCTTGAAGGCGAAATTTCGCTTCGAACTTAGCACTAATTGCACCAAGTCGTACAATCGGGGGCCACAACTTCGCTGATGACATAATGAGAGTCTGGGGGAGAGATACGCCTTACATAACTTTGATGTTCAGAGTGTATTGTCGTTTGCCACACCGAGCTTACTGCACCACACGTGGTGGTGCACGACCTCCGCTTGACCGTATGGCGATGCCAAACGATAACGTAATCATACGACATAACGATGACGTCACGATGACATCTTCGCTGTGATCCGTAACGTCATTATGTCATATGGCGATATCGGAACATGACCTCATTATGATGTGGGCTCGTGCTTTATGTTTTCGTTTTACCACTTCATTATAATGCCGTACTTCGGTTATGGGGACCGTTCAACGGGACATTTGAGGTTTTATCCTTAATGAAGGGAGTGGTTTTTTACAGCTGAGCCAGGGATAAGAAAGGAGAATGCAGGCTTAAACCAGTTTTGACAACTGGTCATCATCATCATCATCATCATCATCATCATCATCATCATCAGCCCGACTACGTCCATTGCAGGACAAAGGCATCTCCCATGTTCCACCAGTTAATTCAGTCCTGTGCTTTCTGGTGCCAATTTACACCCGCAAACTTCTTAATCTCATCTGCCCACCTAACCTTCTGTCTCCCCCTAACCCGCTTGCCTTTTCTGGGAATCCAGTTAGTTACCATTAATGACCAGCGGTTATCCTGTCTACGCACTACATGCCCGTCCCATGTCCAACTGGTATACTCAGGCAAACTTTACGTTCAAGCTTCCGCCCTTAAGTTTAACAAAACGCCGCCAACACCGTCCACACAAACGCAAGAAATCCAACCAGGTTATCGCAAGATTAGCGTGTGAAGGAGTGGGTGGGCCTGCACAAGCGTCGTGCACGGGCAAGGAAATCCGTGGGATTTCACGTGTTCCGGCAATGATGGATGGCGGAGAAGAACTGGAAGCTCTTGTTTAGAAGTAGAGCAAGACACGACGTTAATGCGAGTTCGAAACTTCCAGACATCTCGAGGTTTCGGAAGAAGGTCTCTCAAAAACTTCAACGTGATGGACGACGTCGGAACGAACGGAACGAGACAGAATGCAGGCTGGGCAAGATATGGGCCTGGGCTCTATAGCCTGTATCGCAGAGCTCTCGAAACTGTCCTGCACTATGTTGTTGGGACGTTGTCGTGCAACAAGAACCAACAAACCAACACCTCTGAACATTTTTGGTTTGCTTGTTCATTTTACATACTTCGTCTCCTCACTGCCCACTTTTCTGACCGATGCTTGTAGATGAACTTTTCTTGATCCATAAAGTCTGGGTAATCATCAAACGAGCTGCCACACACACAATATTAAGTATAGAAGAAAAGAAAAACTGCCTCAGCATTGGTGATAGATCCCATCACGCCGTACTGTGGACAGCTGACAGCGCTTGACCGATGACGGGGTTTTGTGGCCTCACCCCCCCCCCCCCCCTTTTTTTTTCTAGTAAGGAAACTATCCAGTGGCGCACATACACGCACGCAGTCAAACACCCTCAATAAAGACAGTGAATGGGTAGCGCCTGCTCCAGCAAAGGAACGCGCGCGAAGTTATGCATAGCAATGTTATCGGAGGCATCGAACCGAAGGGCGGTTCAACTCAGATCCCCGAATGTAGCTTAGCCGTGAATGCGAGAAGTTATGTTACCAAAACTTGGAATCCCGGAGTGCAGGACTCCAGAGTTTCGCTCAACAGGACCGCTCGTATACCAGAGGCAAGGATCCCAGACTCAAAGATCCCAGAGTCAAGGATCCAAGAGAAACGATACCAGAGTCAACGAGTGCGAAGCCAAGGATCTCAGAGCCAAGTAGGCCAGAGTCAAGGATAGCAGAGCTAAGTGTCACACATCTATGAACTCCAGAGCCAAGAACCCCAGAGCCCTAGATTTCAGAGATGATGCGGGTAACCCAATAAACTATTGTAATTTCAGTGCTGCGTGTTTCACTAGATCTCAGAACGCTGAAACCCAAAGTTTTGGGTCCCCTAGTCTGCGTCTATGATCAGAAAAAAGGGGAAGGGCTGAAAACTTAAGGAAGGAGCAAATAAAACGAATTCTGGGGAAAATTAAGGAACCCACGTGAGACGAGACCATTCCGATAGAACCATCCATTCTATGCTGTTCGAATTCTTCGAGGTTCAAGAATCGAAAGTGTACCGCGTGATATAAGTAACTGTGGCGGTCTTGGCTTTACCTGGGAGGCGAAAAAGAAATGCGTTTGTCGCCGACATTGTGAAATCCTCTCCGAGAAAAAGGAGGAACCACGAAAAAAAGGGGGTATAAGAGAAGAGGGGGGGGGGATGCTGAGCCGACGAAATAAGTCTTATAGCTCCGTTCTGTAGTTAAAAAAGATGGTACCCACAACTGTGCCACTGGGACTTCGCTTTCTCACGACAATTCATTCACAAAAAAAAAGAAAAAAAAAGAAGGAGCATTGGGGAGTCGTTCCGGGATTTCAGATCATCGAGTCGGCCGTTTCGCGTGTCCTTCTTCTTCACAGTATTCTCCTCCAAGGCTATTTCTGCGATCGAAATGTGGCAATTGACACCCATTCGAGAAGTATACAACACAAAGATAACAATGGGAAAACCTACATACGACATTCCTCACGGTGGGAGTTTCGATACCAAAAGGAGAAAAAAAAAGAAGAAATACCCCGTCCAACGCAGTCGGGTGATCGAACTACCGGTGTGTGAGCGAAGCAGTCAATCTTCTTTCTTGAAACTTTGAGTTATAGTTTTTGGCATCGGTGGTAAGTTTTTGTTTTCTTTCGAAAGATTCGGCTCACCGTTCGCAGGCCACTGAAGTGATTCAACTATTGGAGACATTCTGAATGGGAAACCTCATTTCAAATGATCACAGCGCGATAGAGTTGGCCTCCTAGAGAATGAGTGCTGAGTGCCGTGTCTGTATCTTTTTTTTCTGTCCCCGGGTGTTGTCAACCTTTATGTTGTCGTTGACTGCTGTTGTGCCACTGTCACGTGTTACTTAATTCGCAACGAATACGATTATGTGTTAACGCCAGTTTTGTTGCTGCTACACGGGCAAAGGTACATTGCATTCACAGCCGATCACGTTAGACTATTCAATTATGATATATACTCTGATGATGTACACACGCCATACACACGCAAACAGCTGTAGACTACAACCAGAACTATAGGAGCAGCATATCAGGCGAATAGCCAGCCTAACATCTGCAGCTTTTTATTGAAACACTTTTCTCTCTTTCTTTCACCAATTACATGCGTTTTTCGAATTCATTCAAGCGAGATTTTGTAATATCGCAGACAAGCTCCTGGCAAAAGAAATTACAAAATCGATGACTTAAATCAAATGTGAGCATTGTTAAGCGTATGTGTGAAGTGCAATCAATCTAATGAATGCCAATCAATTTTCCTATACACCAATTTCCAACCACGCTCAGGCATCGCCATCTTGGGCTGATAACGTTGCAGTTTAGTATTCGTACCAAATAAACAAAAAGTGCTACGGCCAACTCGCTTGGACAAAATCGCTTTGCTGGCACATTCAACGTTTCTTGACAACGATCATTTCATGTTGTGACCTAGACCAATCTACAAAATAAACGCTTATCAGTCCAAGATGGCCGCGCCAATGAGTCGAAAAGAAAATCGTGCACTGGTGGCTGCTACACCTCCTGTCGGTCAGGTTTGAAAACACCTCTCGTTTCCAGAGAGCATTATTTCTTTTTCTTCATTATGTTGCTTTGGTCAGGCGGTCCCTACGTCGTAGCAAGGTCGGAATAACGCACGTGATATTTCTAAGCCAGCTATGGAAACGAGCTCTGCAGTTTTGGCAGAGGACAATATTTAGAAGTAGAAAGCGCACTTGGACAGGCGACAAACATCGACATCAACGGCGGACGCCATTTTGTAAGCCCGTGTAAACAAGAAACGCAAAGTCTCGCAAAATCTCAATTGCCCTCATGTTGAAAATGTTGAATATCGATCGTTTACTGATGGCCCGTCTATCAGGGATACTACAGGGACCTAACTCCGCTTTCGAGCCACCGCTGCGTCAGCGTAGACATCACGTGAAATGAGTCAGCAGAATAAGAAAAGTGCACCGCATCGTGCGTCCGCTTGACTTTCGCTCTTAGCTCGCGCGTTGCAAGCTCTGCGTGATTTCCACAGAGGTATGCGTGCACTTAAAAGCGAGCGAGGGGGTTCTTCAAAAAAAAGGGGGGGGGGGGGGGACGAAGTAGAGATTGCCCTTGTTGATGCAAAACAGCGTTTAGCGGGCACGCTTAATTTTAGCCCCGCCGTTGTTCCCGTATCGCAGGCGGCGAGCGAGGAAGGAGTGCCCCGGACGCACGTATACATAGAGTCACGTTGAGCTCCAGAACTCGACTTTGTTATTACATTCCTTCTTAACGAGTCGAGAACATGCTTGAAGTTGAAGTAATGCTTGAGAACAAGTGTAGCGTTGCTGCCACTGAAAACTACCCCCCCCCCCCTCTTCCTCCGCATGCACGTGCTCAGAAAGGCTATGACGTCAATTAACACGTAAGATTGTAAGCGATTAAGTGCCCATTGCAACGGCTTTGCAGTTAATTTCTGAGCATGAAGCACTGCTTGAAGCTTGACGCACTGTTGGTTTGGAGCGTCGCTTCCTTTGTTTTAGGCCCGTATTGATGAACTCAGTGTGAGCGTCGTCACGCCTCATGAGATCTGCGGATGGACAAGCCAGGTCCCTAAAGTGACCACGCCCTTCAGATAAACAACAAGATAGATAACCGGACCGACTCACTGGCTTAGCCGAAACGAAAACCACTCTAACCAACTAGCCCGACGTTCCGCTATAACGCCCGCTTCGTTATATTGCGAACGCCCTATAGCAGAGCATTCTCGTTTATCTTCCACAACTATCCCCCGAAGTAGCCGCCGTTTTTCTTCCCCGTCGACCGCTACGCCACGGCACCCGGTCTCCGCTTACTCTGGAATCACAATATATCCCGTTCGTGCAACCAAAGCCCTCTCATTTATCCATTTTGTTTGTTTCGTTTCCTTTGTCTCACCGTGCGCCACTCTTGAGCCTCGGCTGCGGAGAACCTCCTGGAGCAGCGGAATGCTCGATTACGTCCCAATCGACTCGGCACAACGCTGGTCGATTCGTCAAACTTGTCGAGGAAAGCCAGTAGGGCGTGTATATATATATATATATATATATATATATATATATATATATATATATATATATATATATATATATATATATAGAGAGAGAGAGAGAGAGAGAGAGTATCTTAGAAACTCGTAGGAAGGCGTAGACCGCGGTATGATGGAACATAAAATTAATATCAAGAAGCACGAAGAGGTTTACAAGCCCGAACATCGGCGCAATTTTTTTCTGACTCGGTCGAAGAATGCTGCCGGCCTGTCGTGGCGGTCGCTACGCTCCACCGAGCCACGGAAAACAATGCGGAAGAGGGGTGGAACAAGGAGTTCGTCGGAAGGAAAAAAAAAGGGGGGGGAAGCTGAGGACGAGACACTGCAAAAAAGAAAAAAAAAGAAATATGGTGAGGGTTTATAAACGAAGAAAAGGACAGGAAAAACTGACCCCGTATCTCAGGCACTGCGCCGTGCTCCCTACCGGGCTGCAGAAATTAGGTGCCTTTTAAAGACTATAGTCTTTCTTGGGGACCTTCGACGGAAAAATTTTGGTCTGTCTGCCCGTCTGTCTACCTGTACATTTGTCTGTCTGTCCGCCCTTAACGATATTTTAAACGGCATCAAACGGCCGACACCATCCGCAGCGCCCACCGGTATTGCTGAAGGTTTAGCGTTCACAGCTGTGCGAATGTCAATTAAGAAGCAATTATTGCGCATATCTGAGCCGCCATAACAACAGGTCGGTGTTTTGTATGTGGCGCCTTTATACTAGAAGAGGCACACACAAGTAATTCTAAGGACTGTAGCGTTTATCGCGCTGCACTGACAGTGCAACACTATGCTCAAAAAGGTAAGTGTTTCCAACGCTTTGCTACGATGACATGGTGGTGTCACCTGCCGTCGCTTTGCGTTCTATACACCTTATCACTTCTGAGACAGGCGCGCATCTTTCTCCGCGGGTGCGCACGCCTTCGTTTTCGAAGATAACTGCCAGATGGCGCTAGTGTTTAAAATACCACGATGCGCTCGTTTGCCTCCGCTACACGCTCGAGGCGCTCTAACGCATCGCCTACAGAATACCATTCACCAATTTTCTTGCGCAGAACATCAAATAAACGTTTTGTTCACTCTCTCCAGACGCAAGACTATCGTCTTTCGACGACATTTGCAGTGTAACATGCAGATTCGGCGCCATTTTTTTTTCTTCTTCTAACCACCACCAACACCACCGTATATATACCTGCATGATTGACTGCCAATGTCGTCGAAAGGCAATACCCTTCAGTCTTGAGAGAATGAATAAAACTTTATTTTTATTTTTCGCGCAATAAAATCGGTTAATTGTGTTTCGGAAGCACTGCGTTGCGTGAGACATGAGCGCCATCTAGCCGCAATCTCAGAAAATGAAAGGATGGCCTCCGTTATAGCGAGTGAGCAGCGTGCGCGCGCGCTACAACGGAGGTGGCTTTTTAACGACGAAGTTGCTTAAGCCGGTGATAAAAACTTCAGTGTATGCTGTAAGAGATGATGTGTAAGAAAAAAAAAACAATCATCGTCATAAGCATCCAATTGCCACATAAATTGTGCAAAACTCGCTGTTCACTCATGGTACACTATAAGAATAAAGAAGGCAGCAGGCGGGGCGGGAAACACCAAATATTGTTTCTAGGCAGGCGTAACCAGTGAATTCGAGAAGTTTCAGGACACCATCGAGGTTAACACAGTTATGCACACCTTCACCACACGTTTCAGCTTCACTGAATCACATGTACGGACTGCTTCAGTGGTACATACCACTACAGACCACTTGGAAACAGGTAAAGCAGCGGCGGCTTCTAGAAGACCGCGAACCCATGGAAACCCTACGCGAATGACGACGTGTCCGTAGATCTACGCGTGATGCGAACGCTGGGTTTCAGCGCGAGTTTCTGTCTCCAGCATTCTGACATCCGTGTTGTACCTGTGACTGTCTGTTGTTTAACTCGAACCTCCATGCGCTGAGAATGTAGTTGGAAACGACCTGGCTAAGGCCTAGCAACATCGTAGCAGCAACCATATGCGACTTTAGAGTCATCCAGCTTTGCTGTTTGGAATCTTGCCCGACTTCGCGCAAGTATTACCATTTTTTCGAACATCGGCGAGAACACCGTGTCCAGAAACGACGCCACATGCAGGGCGACGTCGTGGGGTCACTCTTGAACACCTTGATAGCAGCGTCCAACCTCCCTGTACTTCCGTTTGTCTCCCATTTTTCTTGACAACAGCGCGAGACCCAACACGGACAAGAGAGGATATAAGTACAAACCACAGCTGCCGTCTTCTCTGTCTCGTCTGCGTCGTCTTTGCGCCGTTTCCAAGATGTCCAAGAACTCGTACCAACCAGCCCAGCTCTCATTTATTCTTAGGTCGCTGACAGCACTGCGTCAATGCGTTCCTTCTGCACTCCTTCCTTCCGTCATCGTTCCCAACAACTGACCATAACCTCCCTCCATTCTGCAATCTTGCTTAACAGCAGTAACGGCCAGTCTCTAGCTGCCAGGCTGGAAGGACATGTAGTCGGAGCGAGGCTGTCACAGCAGCGCAGGGCGTCCATTTTTTTCTTTTTCGTTCATTCCTTCGTACAACCAGACCTTTTTCTCCCCCTTTCACTCGCGCAATCATCCCAATCCCGTTTCATGCAAATAACAATGATGATTAAAGAGGGGGCGCACACGTCTCCCTCGATGCGTTCATCCAGAGGAAGCGTGGTTGCCCCCATAAACGCAGCGGAGCATGACGAATGCCCTCACAAGCCCCCTCCTCCCCTTTTCTTAATCAATCTATTTATTTTCACTGTTTCTTATGTTTGTGGCTTTCAAAGTCCCTTGGACTGGACGGAACCGGTGGCTTCCTGTATAAACTTTCTTTCTTTCCTTCCTTCCTTCTTTCTTTCTTGCATTTTTTTCTTTCGTTACTTCCTTCCTTTTTCCTTTCTTTCTTTCTTTCTTTCTTTCTTTCTTTCTTTCTTTCTTTCTTTCTTTCTTTTTTTCTCTTTCCGCCAGGCCAGCTCTTTTCTTACACATCTTCCTCTCCATTTCGCATGTGCAAAGGGTAAGCGAATGGCAGTGCCGATCGATGTCTGTCTAAACCCGCCACCGCGTTCTTTTCGTCGATGCGCCGCTGCAACCCCGAGGATTGAAACATCGAAAAGAAGAGCAAAACGCAAAAAAAAAAAGAAGAGGGGGAGGAAAATGGCTAGGGCAGCGGAGGGGCATACTTCCTGTGCCGCGGCAGCGGCGACGTGATGCAACACAGCGCCCATTCTCCGGTGGCACTTCTTTCGTTCTTCTCCAGCTAAGAACTACAGAGACGAACTTGATCTCTTCGATGAGCCTGTGGTCGCGCAAGACTCGGATCGCTCGGGTGAGCAAGAAGGTGGTCGGTCTTGGCATGGCTTACGAGTCTTGCGCGCCCACATGTTTCTGCCGATGCGCACACCTTAGGGGTCCTGCTCTGGTGCTTAGAGAGAGAGAGATAAAGATACAAGGAAAGGCAGGGAGGTTAACCAGACGCACATCCGGTTTGCTACCCTGCACTGGGGAAGGGATAAAGGGGAGGAAAGAGGTTGCAGAAAGATGAGAAGGTACACACAATCACGAGCACTCGGGGAGCACACACAGTTCACAGGCGGTCACTCAGGTTTGTTGACTTAAGGTAAAGAAGCAGTTAGAATTTCTTTATATAATACACAAGATGGAGTACTGGAATCGGTGTCCATGAGAGTGCGTCAGTCAGGTAGCTAATGACGGGTAGTACACGGATTTGCTTTATATTCGTTTCTTTCGGCTCCGTATGTATCCGTGTCGCTTGCGTCGCAAGATGAAGTTCAGCAAGTGATCGGCAGTTCCGCTTCACGTGCTTGGCCCTATCGGACTCACCAATTCAAACAGGTTTACAAAGTTCACAATGATTGATACTTTTATCCGAAGCAAACGCCAAAACAGAACACCTAACAAAGCCACAAGCGCCCGAAGCCGCAACTATGGAGATTTGTCAAATTCATGTACTACCTATCACTATAGCGGGGGCAGTTGTCTCAAAGATTGCGGTGGCATAGTTCCCTCTAGTAAACAATGTATGTTTGGGGCTAGGCAGGGGCGGGGAGTATCTTGCCAATTGGTCGTCAAAAGCAAGGCAGGGGCGGGGAATATCTTGCCAATTGGTCGTCAAAAGCAAGGCAGGGGCGGGGAATATCTTGCCAATTGGTCGTCAAGAGCAAAACGTTTTTTTTCCTTACCCCCATCGCTGGTCGACGTAATGACCGGGCCGTCGAAGACATTGTCGTCCGCTAGCTAGTCTCCCCTACAAGAATCACGAATAAAGTTGAATGCTCAGTTTCGTTTCTTTCGCGAAGTCAGTAAACTCAGAGCGCAAGCCGAAGCGGATATGCTTTAGCGAAACACTGATTCATTTACTTTGACGTTCCTAGTCGACTGTGCTGTCTCTGCCCCCTCCCCGGCGACCTATTTTTGTTCCTTACTTTGAGATGTTGAAGCTGTGTGAAACTGTGTAGGATTTGCAGTACCGCCGGCATCGTCCGATTCTGATTTCTACCAAGCAGCGATGTTATCTGATGACGTCATGATTACGTCGATTTTGGTACCTTTGGTGTTTAACAATGCTCGACTTTGAGACTCGCGATACGAAGAAGGCTACCTTAATGAAGTCAGACCGTTTGGTATTTGCTTCTTGACACCGCTAGAATCAATTTCATCTTTTCGCTTTCTGTGACTAGTTTTTCGTTCCCAAAGCAAATTGTAACCAAAACAAAATGTGTATTCTTGTTATTTCATGGCGTTCCACAGATTCTCTGTCCACATGAGCTCGAATACGGTGCAGTGCATCTATAGGGAAGACGTGATATTTCAGTCCATCATCTCCGAGCAGCCTACTGCACGCCGCCGCGGTCGTAGGCACGACCGCAAAAGTTTCTCCTCGAAAGCACGTGGCCTTTCACACACACACACAAAAACGCGATGGGGAAGAGATGAAGTGGTAAGGGTGTGCAGAACAGCCGCTCTCAATAAAGCCCTAAGTGTACTGGCACAACCCGTGGTTTCCCCGCGCTTGGAGTGGAAACGCAAATAGTGCATCGAGCAACGCATTGTAGCACATGTACGTACATACCCTCCCCTTTCACTTGTACGTGGCGAGAACACGCCTAGATGGATTTCCTAATGGACTCCGCTAGAGAAGGCCGGGCATATGCGTGTACGTATCGCTTTGGCACGGTGCCAAGCTGTCAGAGCTGTATAGCCCAGCCAGTACAGAAGACCGACGGGGAGGCCGAGGCGGCGTCCATTGCACACTGCAGCAACTGGAAGCTTGGTTCGCGAACACATAGTGTGGCTGTTCATTCGTCGGTCGGAATAGGGCAGTCCTTTTAACCCTCCTCGCTAAGTGATTGCATGCCGCCACCAAGCGTGTCTTTCTGTGATCGCGTTCGTTCCTTCGCGGAGACCGGGAAAACTCGTGCTACAACTTCGCTCGGGCAACTTCCCCACATTATACCCTTTCTCACTTTTCCAGATTGCGCGTGCAAATGCACAGTTCCGGAAGCTGTGTAAAGATGTGGTCTCCTAGCTAGCTGACTCGTACACGGAGAACACTGGCTATATTTGCTTATCAAAGCAGTTTCGTCGTCTTTGGGTCGCTACAATACTGTAGTGAGCATAGAAGTTCATGGCGGGTAACAGCACTGAAATGATTAAGAAATATTTAAAGACGCAATGTCGTTCTATAGAACCGGCCATCATCAGCATAACTTACGCCCACTGCAGGCCATAGTCGTGCAGTGGGTGAATGAAATACTGGGATGTCATTTGTCGAAGGTGTCGCCTTAGAAATAAGATGGAAGACGAAAAGACAAAAAAAAAGGAACAAGATTAGGTAGCTATGCACGTGGAACATTGGTGAGAAGAAAATCCACACTTATTGCTTAGATCGCGTTTCCCTGCAAGGTTAAGGAGAGATTACGGCGTAATTTATATTTTGATTATGTGTCTCCACAGTGGGGCTGCTTGAGTTTTGCTGAAGGAACAGCTTTACGCTACCTATTCCATTTCACTGCTCCTTATATCTACGTATTTCGCGTTCTTTTTTGTTCGCTGTGACAGTTCAGCGAACACCCACAAAAGTGCTCGACCAGGGACTAGACCTCCAAAGGGTCCAAGGACCCTTCGCCCTTCTCGCAATCTCTTGCGCCGACTTTTCTGCTCAACCACACTTCCTCATTACTTAATTAGGTCACCGAGAGATCAGGAACAAAGGAGGGACAGATCTCTCCGATCTGGACAATCGCGTTTTCGACAGCCCGACGAGGAAGCGGCCAGCAGAAGTTGCAACGAGCTTTTTGGACAGTCGCCTGGTTTCTTCTCCCCGCGATCCGCCGGGGTACAAAGGTGGAACTTTCGCGCTGAGCTCAGTCAAAAATGATAAATATTGATGTCATCCGTATTACTACAGCTTGCGCTCCTGTCGAAAAAACTAGAACTTTGAAGAGGACAAGAAAGTGGATGCAAGAGACCCATAGACGCATGAAGAACGAGGAACCGAAGAATGGCTCATGAAATCACAAGGCGCAAAGAAAGAAGGAAAGAAAGAAAGTGAGAGAAATAAAATAGTTAGAAAGTGATAACTTATAACTATAAAATATAAGGCTTTGTAAGACAAAGCACACACACAGCAGCATCAGCAGCATCATCGTTGAGAAAACAAAGGCAAAGCAGGCTAAGACTTAAGAAAGCGCAATACCAAGTAACAAAAAAGTGAGTCGAAGTAAGACGAGGTGAAACAACTTTGGACGAACTGGCCAAAGAACAAAGAAAACGTAGGACAAAGTAAATGAAAAGGTAAGACAAAGCAAACAAAATTGTAAAAAGAAGTAAGGCAGAGTAAACAAGTAAGTGGAGGCAGTAATACAAAGAAGTTGGAAAAAATATACGAAGCAAGACAAGTTCACAAAGAAGAAGTAAGGCACAATATACAATGAAAAAGGCAATGCGAAACAATGTAGGCGCTGCAGTAGGACAAAGTAATAAACGAATCAGAGGGGGAAAGGCAGGCATGAAAGAAATAGTACGAGCATTGCGCTCCCTTGGGAGAAACAAACTGGGAAGAGACCGTTCCACGCGGACCTTCGTTGTAGTGGCCTGAAAAGGAGGGAGGGGAGACTCTGCTCTCCGATCTCATCGAGTCGTGCGCAGCAGCAGCATCAGCGCGCCGACGCATCGTCTTTGCTCGTCGGCGTTCGACGACGACTGCGCGACCGTACAGCCCGGCAGCGGGGCAATTACAGGCCGCATTGATTGAGTCGTCGCTCGGTTCCCGAACGAAACTCCGGAACTGTCTCATCGTCGTTCCCGACGCTTCTCCGTCACAGTTAGCTTTTTTTTTTTGTGTGTGCTGCGTTTTGACGTACTTTGTTTTGTCCCTCCCAGAGACTCGTCCTCATACTATCACCTTGTTTTTCGGTGAAAGCTATAGGACGCTCACATTCTTTTCCGTTTGATGAGCGCCATGCAGCATCCGCCCTAATAAACGGACGCAAAAGGATCCTATGGCCATTTCGTCGTGAGCCTCGAGGCCCCACTGTGCATGACTCGCCCTAGTTTTTTTTTTTTTTGACCGCACTTTGTAGTAGAAAGTGGTGCCATCTCGTCACTCTCTGGACTCATTTTGTGGCCACCGCTTATGGTTGGCTTGAGGCTGTTCCCTGCTTGTTTATTTGTTATTTATTACCGATACTTACAGAGCCTGAGATCATTGCGAAAATCGGGGCTCAATACGTGTACAAGAGTGTGTTAATACAATTGATTATAATACTAATAAAAATGTACGCCATTTTCAATGGCATTCTTATAGTTGGTACAAGCAACTACAGCGATGGAGGCGAGACCATTCTATTTCGCGCGGGTTTTAGGGATAAAAGAGTCGTTGTATATCTTAGTTTGACAGGGTGGGACGCCAACCTTCATTGTGGTCTGCATGGGATGAAATGTACTATATATCATTTATCCATCTATACGTCCATCTATCTATCTATACGTCCATCCATCCATCCATCTATCTATCTATCTATCTATCTATCTATCTATCTATCTATCTATCTATCTATCTATCTATCTATCTATCTATCTATCTATCTATCTATCTATCTATCTATCTATCTATCTATCTATCTATCTGTCTCTCTATCTATCTGTCTCTCTCTCTCTCTCTCTCTCTGTCCGTCTCTCCGTCCGTCTCTCCGTCTCTCTATCTATCTGTCTCTCTCTCTCTCTGTCCGTCTCTCCGTCCCTCTCTCCGTCCGTCTCTCCGTCTCTCTATCTATCTGTCTCTCTCTCTCTGTCCGTCTCTCCGTCCCTCTCTCCGTCTCTCCGTCCGTCTCTCCGTCCGTCTCTCCGTTCGTCTCTCCGTCCGTCTCTCCGTCCGTCTCTCTGTCCGTCTCTCCGTCCGTCCGTCCGTCCATCCATCCGTCCGTCTCTCCGTCTCTCCGTCCGTCCGTCCATCCATCCGTCCGTCTCTCCGTCCGTCTGTCTGTCCGTCTGTCCGTCCGTCTGTCCGTCCGTCTCTCCGTCCGTCTGTCTGTCCATCCATCCGTCCATCTGTCTGTCTGTCTGTCTGTCTGTCTGTCCGTCCGTCCGTCTATCATCTATCTATCTATCTATCTATCTATCTATCTATCTGTCTATCTATCTGTCTCTCTCTCTCTGTCTCTCTCCGTCCGTCTCTCCGTCTCTCTATCTATCTGTCTCTCTCTCTCTGTCCGTCTCTCCGTCCGTCTCTCCGTCTCTCCGTCCGTCTCTCCGTCCGTCCGTCTCTCCGTCCGTCCGTCTGTCCGCCTGTCTGTCCGTCTGTCCGTCCGTCCGTCCGTCTGCCTGTTTGTCTGTCTGTCCGTCTGTCATCTATCTATCTATCTATCTATCTATCTATCTATCTATCTATCTATCTATCTATCTATCTATCTATCTATCTATCTATCTATCTGAGAATATTTTTTTACCAGAGGTCTCCAGCATCGCCTCACTATAGTGAGCGGTGGGACAAACAGAATTATCAGTGCAGGTGCGTAAATTTGCACGAACTACGGCATCTGGGCACAAACGCTGGGCAATTTCAATTGAAATTAAAAAAAAGAAGGAGGTCAGGAAGAAGCTTATGCTTTATTTATAAGCTGGCGTGAAAAAGGCATCTGCACTAAAGCTCTCAGCTTAATCGGTAACTTCAGCCACTTGACAAACGCAAGGGGGCGGTGGGGGTGATATGTAGCTCACTAGGTCTTCCCTGCATATGCAAGCTGAATGCAGGAACTTATTTGACCCAGGCGAGACATATCGAAATGAGTGGTAATAAAATGCCAAGTAGACAAAATATCACCGATGGTTGCGATACTGCGTAAATCCAATTCTCGGCGGTGTTTCCGTGTTGCGATAGGTTGAGGCGCGATGCCTCGCTAACCGGACGACCGCGGAAGGCAGCGCGCGGGCGGGTTCCACAACAGCCGCGACAGACATATTCAGGCAACACTCTATTTCCATATATGGAACCGGTATATTTCTATTTCCATATATGGAATGGTTCCATATATGGAACCGGTATTTTTCCATATATGGAATGATTCCGTATATGGAACCGGTATATTTCTATTTCCATATATGGAACCGTGTCGCGTACCTGAGTGATGACGTCATTAGCGGCCGCCCCACGGTGCACACTACTGTGGCGCCGCCAGTGGTCGCCACAGAGCATGTCGTCTTGCCACTGTGTTCCTTCCTCCTCGCTACCATCCTCTTTCATCCACCTCTGCACTCCACGTTAACTCTCTTTCATTCTCGTTCAATCCACCACTTGCGACGACGCCCGTCCACTCAACGCAGGAACGAGAGCCATATGGCTGTGCTCGGGAATATCATAACTCATCGTTCGGTAGCGCACAAATTGATAAACTGAAAACAAGCAAACAGTGTTTTATCAAATTGTGCGCTACCATAGACGAACAAGTTCCAACGCGCCCGCCTTGCAATAATAACGTAATAACATTTAGGGTTTCACGAGCGCGAACACCATCGTAATATTTAAGAACGTTGTAGCCGAGGACTGCGTACAAATATTGACCTCCTGGGGGTTCTTTCACGGACACCTTAACCTAACTACGCGTACTTTCTGGCACTTTGCCCCCTCCGTCGAAGTGTGGTCACCGCGACCGGAAATTAAAGCCACGCTATCGAGCTCAGCAGTGCGACACCGTAGTCGCATAGCTGCCGTTCTTGGTACTACGAATGGGCTATGGCGAAACATAGACAAACGTAACTAAGGTAATCAGGGTAACCAATGTGGACTAGTGCGGACTGGCTAAATTATTTGACTTTCGACTCCGGTTACGTCTATGAAGCTAAATTAAACAGTCCCCGCCTCCCAAGCCTCACCTTCAACCAACAGTTTCACGACGTTTGGAGGCGCTTCTGCCTGTTGTGTAACTAGAACGCAGATTGTGGCAGTTAAGACTACTCTATATAAATATAGTAATTACGTTATTCCTCTGGAGGTCTTGGTAAAAGAGGGATCCTAATCAAGCCTTGCGCAACGTGCCACACTCATGCAGCTTGGTTCGCCAGGTGAGGATGATGGTCGCGGGGAGGTCGTACGAATTGGGAACAAACATTACGTTTTGAAGGAGAACTTGGAAGCAAACCCTTCTCATACACTATACACGGGTCATTTGTGAAGAAAACTTGGTGCCACGACTCCGAAAACCTATTGATACATGTCTCCAAGGTGACTAAAATCTGGACACCGGTTTTGGGTTATGCTAACCGGTTATATGCCACGATTTCGCTTTCATTCGCAGCGGGGTTCATCGAAGAAGCATGCCGCCAAGAAAGAGAAGTTTAATGTCCATAGCGAGGTTCTAGGGGAAGTGTGTGGTGGTGTCAATTGACACCTCCAGGGCCGAAACAGTTGAACTGTAAGCCACGATCAGACCATTACATCCAGTCTTCAATGTCATGTCAGCCGGAGCAATCAATGAAAAGAAAAAAAAAGGCAGGCAAGGTCAATAGAAGCTTCGATGAAAGAGTATTACATTGACCTTTTCTCCGAAATATTGAAGAAAAAAAAAACGCTCATCAAGTTCCCGGGTGTGGGGAACACTCCGCAGGCTGTGGCCACTCGTGTGTGGGGTTATTTGAGAACACGCTTGAGGGACGCCCTTTCCCAACACCCGAACCTAGCGGCCGGCCCATGTCCGGCGGCGCACATCGAGAGCTCCGGTGATCGATGTCCATCGACCCGTTCACCCGAACCAGAGGGGTTAGGGGAAAAGGGGAAAGTGCGTGATCGGCTTCCAGCCCATACGTTCCTTTCTTCGACCTTTCGTCATACCTTTCCCGATGTGCTATCGCACCGTCTCTCCTATTTAGTTTTTCCCGCGCTTTTTTTTCCCTTCTTTGTTTGTCTTTGCGCGGCCGCGCCCCAACTTCAGCGCACCGTCAGAGTCCGGAACGGATGCCTGTCATCGCTGAGGAGTGACAGGGCAAATGGAACAAGAGAAAAAAAAAACGTGATAGGGGAAAGAGGGTGCAGAAAGTTCTTCTCGCCACTACAACCGAACGCCCCTGTCGCGGCTTGTCGTCGGAGGTGCGGTGGTCGAAGGGGACACGTCGTTCACTGCAAAGCAATGTGTAGGAACACATTGCTTTCTTCTTATAAACTCTACTGAAGCTCGAGCTCAAGCCGGGCCGAACGCAGCGAAGAACTCATGCCTGGCGATTGTGGCATATTACAAGGCAGAGGAGGCACATCAAACCATGCATACTATATATGGTAGACGTATAATATAGTATAGTGCGGTATGGTACTGTACGGAATAGTATAGTAAATCATATGGTGCATGTGCTCGTGATATCCAATGCAATACTAACCTTTTGGAGGGACAGGTCGGTGGCGTCGTACTTGAATATCCGTCGCAGGTGGAGCGCGAAAGGTGCGCCCCGGCCGCGTGTTTCGTGAGTGAGTGAAATTTATTGGGTCCGGCGAAACGCGGCAAAATGCGCACCTGGCTAATCGCACGACTGAACCAACAGGTCTGTCCTGGCGGCTCGTGTTTCGTACGCTCCATTGGCCTTGTTTGGTTACCTCTTCCCCTGCGCCTCTCTCTCTCTCTCTCTCTCTCTCTATATATATATATATATATATATATATATATATATATATATATATATATATATATATATATATAGAGAGAGAGAGAGAGAGAGAGAGAGAGAGAGGCGCAGGCGATACCGTTTCAATAATCATAAAGCTCATGTGCATGCCCTTCCTAACTTACCGATTTCAAGGCATGTCACCGAGGCAGGTCACGCATTCAGTAACATGATAGCTACAATACTGGAATCGGGTTTAAAATCACACCATGAACGCGAAGTAAAAGAGTCATTTCTAATTAATATTCAAAACACTATCTGCCGGCATGAACGAGAGCCCGGGTACGCTTACTTGCATATTGCCTTAGTAAATCGCTTTTTCGTTTTACTGACAAGTGTATATTCTTCGCACGATGTTGGCCTATTGTCAAATATTACCTGCATAATGTAGGTGGCCTTTGTCGCTTCACCATTTACTCGCATTCATTTTGCTCTGCCTGCTTTGTGATTTTGTTTATCTCTCTAAACTTCTTTTTCTTTTTTAAAGGCTTACTGAGTGTTTTTAGTCTGTGATTATCCCGCAGAACGTATGACCAAGTGAGCTACTGCGTGCGCAGTCTGTTATTTTGCTGACCTGTTTCATTCCACACAAATTGTAGGGCATGTAATACGTGCCCAATTCACTATTGTATAATGATACGCGTTTTCAGCTGTATATGCACTATAGCCACGTACCTTTGGTGATATATAATCTTGTTTCCTAAACTACTGATAATGACTTAGCCGTGTGATACGCAAAGAAGCGCCTTATATATGTGCCCTGTGTGCCATGTGTAACCATTCACTCCGACGAAGGCAGGCCCACCTGCCGAAACGTTAGTAAAACTAGTGTTTTTTCGCACGTTTGTCGACCTCTTTTTCTACCGCATTTTCCACCGGATCCATTGAAGTTCACTCCACCATATATATATATATATATATATATATATATATATATATATATATATATATATATATATATATATATATATATATATATATATATATATATATATATATATATATATAAGGGAAAGAGGGGGCTCGTTTTTTCGTGTTTTGACACAATATTATTGAGATATAGCAGACAATAATGCCAAGGAATGTATAGGGGAAGTTATTAGAACAAATGTAATGTAAATAAGAAGAGAGAAAAGTGGGTGAAAAAATAATCAGCCATGAGCAGGAATCGAACCTACGACCTTCGAATAACGCGTTCGATGCGATTAATATTGTGTCAAAACACGGAAAAACGAGCCCTTAGGTATAATTATATATATATATATATATATATATATATATATATATATATATATATATATATATATATATATATATATATATTATTGCCACTTCCCGGGTTTCATTTGACACCGATAGCGTGATTCCCGGTGTGTAGGAAGAAAAAAAATATTGATTGATTGATATGCGGGGTTTAACGTCCCAAAACCACCATATGATTATGAGAGACGCCGTAGTAGAGGGCTCCGGAAATTTCGACCACCTGGGGATCTTTAACGTGCACCCAAATCTGAGTAGACGGGCCTACAACATTTCCGCCTCCATCGGAAATGCAGCCGCCCCAGCCGGGATTCGATCCCGTGACCTGCGGGTCAGCAGCCGAGTACCTTAGCCACTAGAACACCGCGGCGGCGCTAAAGGATGACGAATGAAGGCGCTAGTAGGTGAAGGCCACTGCAGCGTGCACGTGCAATCCATTAGTATGAAAATTAATAATAATATGTGGGTTTTGGCGCCCCAAAGCCGCGATTTGGTTATGAGGGACACCGTTGTGGAAGGCTTCGCAAACTTTGAACATCTGGTGTTCTTCAAAGTGCGCTCACATCGCACAGTGTACACGGGTCTTTATCGTTTCTCGTGCATCGAAATGTAACCCGCCACCTTGCGGAAAGCAGCGCACGTAAAGTATGCTAATAGCGAGAGATTGGAGATTACGTACAGCGCCACGCTGCAACGGGCCGAACGTGCTTTGAAAAGAGACAGTATACAGAAGACGCACATACGTCGGGAGCATTTGTATGGTGATATTTATCGTCGAATACCTTCAGTCTGGCGTTATAGAGCGACATACCTTGATATAGCGAAACGCCGCTGTGCATAGTACATGGCCGAATGCGAAGCCACCGAGAAATCACAGTGCACGGAGTCTGTTTTGAAAAGCGCGTATCTAAAAGGGGGCCTCAGTCATGCCCGTGTATTTCATCTCGACCCGAAACATCAAATTAAACGTTATATTTTTGACTACCAAGCTTTTCAACTCTTTGTCATCCCGGCCAATCGCTTTTTTTTTTGCCCACTACACCTTCTCTCCTTCTATAAACAACCTAATTATTGATATACAAGAAAAAAAAACTTATCATCGATCACTGGGCCAACAGGTTCATTTTCCGGTCACTATAGGCTACAAACAACGACTTCACAGATATATGGCCGCGGCGAATGATTCCAGCACTAACAGTTCATTCTTCTCTTGTGAGACCACGCTCCACTTTTTTCTCACATAATGTGCAGCAATAAATAGGCAGCACCGACAACCACTAAACACTCGTAGCCAGCACAATCCGGCCATTCATATACTTTCTACTATATCTGAAGCCGTCAATAGAACCTTTGCTGAGGCAGCGCGAAAACATAAAGAACACAAAATTACAACCGGGAAAAAATTCAATTCCTTAGCTTCCCGAAAATCTCCCCGCTTCCACGCTTTCTTACTCTTCATCCGGGAGCTCGCTGGCGGATGACGCCGGCCCTATATACAACGCCAGGTTTCGCGCGTCTCTCGGCGAAACCCGACGACGAGCAATGAAGGCACGCGCGTGGAGTGGGGAGAAGGGGATGTGAAGGGAAGACGTCAAACGAGAAGCGAGAATGATGGAGTGATAGTGAGAAAAAATGTCACAAGGAAAAAAAGGAGGGGGGGAGAAAGAAGACTGTCCGAGATAGTCACGGCTCACTGGACACGCTGGGAGTGACGAGAGTGTGAAAAGGATGTAGGAGAAAGGGGGGAAGTTGGCGAGAGATAGATGGACAGATGAAGTGAGGAAAAGTGGGTATGGGTAAGAAAGTGAAGTGGGTAAGAGAACAGAGGAAAAAAATAGGGAACAGAGGAGAAAAACGACAAAGAAAATAGGGAACGACAACATATATCTGAACGGCTCAGTGGAAACGCGACACGACACACATCGAGGAATGCGAGGATTGAATGAAAAGGTATGAAGGCGATCACGGGGGGAGTCGGGGTTGGCTGCAGGGATCCTTTTCTCGTCTACCCGCCCGTCCCTATCCGGAAAGGAAGGGACCCAGTCACCTTCTCCTTCGCCAGAAGGCACCGTCGATGAAGATGGCGAAAGAACGACGTTCCCCGTTTACCCCGGTACCGCTGACGCGACGCGACAGGGCCTCCTCGACGTCGTCGACGTCGTTCTCGCAGCTTCAGTGGGGAAGAAAACGGGACAACAAGATGAAAGAGCCTGTAGGCTCCCTTTCTTCCCCTATCACTCCGCTGTCCATACGTATAACGCTGGTGATCCTTACGTACTTTTTTTTTCTTCTTACGAGGCGCTTCGCTCCCGTGACATTTGGCCGAGTTCCGCCCCTCCACAATATATACTTCGGTGTGGCTTCTTGAGGAGTGAAGGGAAAAAAGGATATGTTCTCCTTTCCCCAATATTCCCGCACACACGCACACTATTTCCTTATTTTCCTCTGTTTCAGCGTCCTCGTCGTGAACCGGAGGAACGTCGTCGCGTCGGTGTACTCGCGAAGTCCCCCCCCCCCCCTTTTTTTTTGTCGTCTTGCTTCATCTATCATCGCCGCTTTTCTATCTCTTCTACTCCATAGGTGTGTGTTTATACATGCGTGTATAGTATGAGCACTTACGCTATACGGTATTGAGCTGCGTACATCTTAAGCCTTCCCTCTTTTCTTTACATACGAATAGAAGCAGCGCTGCAGATCGATTCTTTTGACGCGGTATCGGTGCGAGACGAGGTACACAGAGGGCGAAAAATTGGAAGTGGTGTGCTTCGTTGGTGGCATCCTAGCCTCCGTTTCAGGCCAACGGAACCTTTTTTTTTCTTTTTTACGTAGTGGATTTTGTTGGCTGTTAGCAAAAGAAGAGCGTTCGGTTATTGAAGTCTATATCAGTTGGCGGTAGAAAATTTCTGAAAGGGTGCACGCGGATTCACGCTTATGGATTGCTCGTGTCTCTTCTTTTACAGGGTTGTCTATAGAAGATGACTCTTTTTTGTTGTGGTGAGGGAGCTGTTTTCACATCACGCGTCATGAGCTTCGGTTGGCACAGAGCGTCGCGGTCGAACGGTTTCCTTTGATGGCGTGAAACGTGAACTCGGAGCCGACGCCGCAATTTACTGCTCGTTGCTTTGCGGGTGCTTCCTTTTCAGTATTTATTTATTTTATTTACATACACTGCCAATCACAACAGGGATTATTGCAGGAAGGGCACATACATTGTGAAAGGGCAAGATTTATACAGTGGGTACTCACTGAATTATTATAATAACGAGTGAGACAAAGCCGACAGAAATACATTTCATGACTACATCAGTACCACTAAAATACATTCAGTAGCATAGGACATCAATTCCAACTAGTACTGAAAAAAAAAGGATAGTGAGCACTTCAAACAGTGGACAAGAAAAAAACAGAGTTCGTCAATTCTGATGACAATAAATAACATTCGAGCAGGGATGAAAAAGTTTCCAATGATTGACTGTGTGTTATACTGATTGGCAAGTTATTCCATTCGTGAATTGCTAGTGAAAAAAAAAAGAATATATGGTGAAAGAATATATGGAGAATATATGGAGAAAAGAAAAGAAAAAGAATGCTAGGGAAAAAGAATATGCTCACAACCCCACTATTGATCAAAGATTGAGGCGACTGGCCACCCTTTGCAGCGTGTGTGTGAACGGAGTCTCGGAATGATGTGGTTTAGAAAAAAAAAGTTTAATGATTTTGAGTACTTTGTACTTAACTACGGGAGAACAGTAAGTCGTCCCTAAATAAGAACATCGCAATGATGTACGAGTTACGTATATTCACGCATATCCACAAAGCGAATATATGCTGATGATGGGGCGAAGCAGTGCTCACCGGATCGTGAATCGTGGCCTTCTAATGAGTTCTGTTTAATAACCTTTTATTTTCCTGCTGTCAACCTTTTGTTCTGTCATACGCTTTTAATTGATGGGTGGTAAAGGTGGTCGGTGTTTTTTTACGGCGTTGTCGCCCTTTATTGTGTTTTGTTGTGGTTAACAGCTTTTCGATAACCTTTTTTTTTTTGTTGTTCACAGAAGTTTCGGTTTCGGCATAGCGGAGTCGCGACACCGATAGTTTACACAGAGCGCGAGATGTGATGATCCTTGACTGGCATGAATAAAGACGCTCGTTTTAGGAATTTATGAATCGGTAAACCACCGTCATGAGGAAAACGTAGGGAAAGAGCAGGAAAAATATTTGGCACATCCCACGTACTACGGGAATCAATGTCATGTGAAGAATGCGGTGACTGTGGTGTAATATTTTTCTTGGTCAAAACGTTACGAGCGAATGCTTGACATACATTCAAATGTTATACGTCCAGGCGTGTTAAAATTTGTTTTACATAACCAATCATTCACAGTCGCGTAACGATTCCAAGATCAACATGGGCGTCAACAACACCAGAAGC